>JAPSGF010000003.1:35295062-35414420 GCA_035772895.1 Perdix hodgsoniae
TGCAGGAAGCCCCGGGAGAGAAATGTGGGGGGAGTTTCCTGCTTTCTTTCCTGCTTTTTGATGGCAGAGTCCAAAAGGAGGGAGTAGGGCAGGGGGATGCTGGGGATGCTGCTTTTCTAGCGGATCCTGGATCGCTTATGAAGGTGGTGAGACGGACAGCCCAGCTGAAGTGCCTTTATACTAATGCACGGAGCCTGAGTAATAAGCAGGAGGAACTGGAAACTGTGATGCACTCTGAAAGTTATGACATTGTTGCTATCACAGAAACATGGTGGGATGACTCCCACAATTGGGATACTGCCATCAACGGCTATAGACTATTTAGGAGAGATAGGCGAGGTAGGAAGGGTGGGGGAGTCGCTCTCTATGTCAGAGATTGGATAAACTGTGAGGAGCTCCCCATGAGAAACAGTCAAGAACAGGTTGAGAGCCTGTGGGTTAGGATTAGAGATGGGACTAATAAAGGTCAGCTGGTATTAGGGGTATACTACAGGCCACCTGATCAAGGGGAGGCTGCTGATGAGGCTTTCTTGCTCCAGATGCGTGAGGCATCTGGCTCACGGGCTCTTGTCCTGGTGGGGGACTTCAACCATCCAGACATTTGTTGGAAAAACTACACGGCGAGCTGCAAGAGCTCCAGAAGGCTCTTGGAATCCATTGATGATAGCTTTCTGGTTCAGATATTGGACAGACCGACCAGAGGTCAAGCGTTGCTGGACCTGCTGCTCACCAACGCTGAGGAGATCATCAAAGGCGTCAAGGTTGGAGGATGCCTGGGATCCAGCGATCATGCCCTGGTTGAGTTTGTGATCTCAAGCGATGTGGGCCTGGCAAAGAGCAGGACCAGGACGCTGAACTTTAGAAGAGCAGACTTCAAGCTACTCAATGGAATGCTGGCCAAGATCCCCTGGCGCGCTGCCCTCAAAGACAAGGATGTTGAGGAGAGCTGGCTGCTCTTCAAGGATGCCCTCCTGGAAGCACAAGAGGTCTCCATTCCTCTGAATAAGAAAGTGGGCAGGCGAGGTAGGAAACCGGCATGGCTCAGCAAGGACCTGCTGAGAGAACTGAGGGCGAAGAAAGGGGTGTACAAGCTCTGGAAACAAGGGTGTGTCACCTGGGAAGAATACAGGGATGCCGTCCGGACTTGCAGACGTAGGATCAGGGAAGCCAAGGCGCAGGCAGAACTGAACTTGGCAAGGGATGTGAAAAACAATAAGAAAAACTTCTACAGGTACATTGGCCAGAAGAGACAGGCCAAAACGGGCGTACCTACTTTGGTAAATTTAAAAGGAGAAATGGCTTCAACAGATGAAGAGAAAGCTGAGGTGCTGAATGAGTTCTTCACCTTGGCCTTCACTGGTGGCCAGGATTCTAGTCTCTATCACGTCCCTAAGTCTTGCACCCCCATACCTCTATGTGGGGACCAAGGAGGTAAATCCCTCCCCACTGTAAGGGTAGAGCAAGTCCGAGAGTGCCTCCTTAGACTGAATGAGTATAAGTCTATGGGGCCAGATGGCGTGCATCCCAGGGTCCTGAAGGAGCTGGCTGAGGTGGTTGCTGAGCCGCTCTCCATCATATTTGAGAAGTCGTGGCTGTCAGGTGAGGTCCCGGATGATTGGAGGAAGGGTCACGTCACTCCCATTTACAAGAAGGGGAGCAGGGAGGACCCGGGTAACTACAGGCCGGTGAGTCTCACCTCCGTGCCTGGGAAGATTATGGAACAGATCCTCCTGGACAACATGCTTGATCACATAAAGAACGAGCACGTGATCCTAGACAGCCAGCATGGCTTCACCAGGGGAAGGTCATGCTTAACTAATCTTGTGGCCTTCTATGATGGAGTGACGGCATTGGTGGACGAAGGGAAGGCGACCGATGTCATTTACCTGGACCTGAGCAAGGCCTTTGACATGGTCCCCCATCACATCCTCATCTCCAAATTGGAGGGAAGTGGATTTGATGGGTGGACAACTAGATGGATAAGCAATTGGTTGAAAGGCCGCAGACAGAGGGTGGTGGTCAATGGCTCTATGTCCAGGTGGAGGCCGGTAACGAGTGGTGTCCCTCAAGGGTCTGTCTTGGGACCGGTGCTCTTTAACATCTTTATTAATGACATCGATGAGGGAATGGAGTGCACCCTCAGCAAGTTTGCTGATGACACCAAGCTGAGTGGTGCAGTCGATACGGCGGAGGGAACAGATGCCATTCAGAGGGACCTTGACAGGCTGGAAAGCTGGGCTCGGGTGAACCTGATGAGGTTCAACACGGCAAAGTGCAAGGTTTTGCACTTGGGCCGGAAGAACCCCAGGCACCTGTACAGGCTGGGAGGAGTTGTCCTTGAGAGCAGCTCGGCAGAGAAAGATCTAGGGGTCCTGATAGATGAGAAGCTTAACATGAGTCAGCAGTGCGCTCTGGCAGCCCGGAAAGCAAATGGGATCCTGGGCTCCATCAGGAGAGGGGTGGTCAGCAGGGATAGGGAGGTGATTGTCCCTCTCTACTCTGCTCTTGTGAGGCCCCATCTGGAGTACTGTGTCCAGGTGTGGAGCCCTCAGCACAAAAAAGACATGGAGATTTTGGAAAGGGTCCAGAGGAGGGCCACAAAGATGATCAGGGGACTGGAGCACCTCCCCTACGAGGACAGGCTGAGGGAGTTGGGTTTGTTCAGCCTGGAGAAGAGAAGGTTGCGGGGTGACCTCATTGCAGCCTTTCAATACCTGAAGGGAACTTACTCCCAGGAGGGGTGTAAACTCTTCGAAAGGGCTGATAATAGCAGGACTAGGGGAAATGGTTTTAAGTTAAGAGAGGGAAGATTTAGGTTGGATGTTAGGGGGAAGTTCTTTACTAGGAGAGTGGTTGGGTCCTGGAATAGGCTGCCCAGGGAGGTTGTGGATGCCCCGTCCTTGGAGGTGTTCAAGACCAGGTTGGACAGGGCTCTGGGCAACCTGATCTAGTAAAGGTGTATGTTTGGTGGCCCTGCTAGGCAGGGGGGTTGGAACTACATGATCCTTGAGGTCCCTTCCAACCCGGATCATTCTGTGATTCTGTGATTCTGTGATTCTGTCTCCAGATTAAGTCTAGTCTTTCTTGCCTCATCATTCCCATTTGTGAGATGGAAACAGTTGCATTAGCTTTGTCTTGCCTTGCCCTGAGGAACTGGAATGAGCTAGACCTTTCAAAAGGACTTTGAAGATAGATTATTGTTTTTCATTACTGTGTGCAACACTTCTCACCATGAAGTGATATTTGAAAATAAAGGTACAAACCTGCCTTGCCAAAAAGTAATGCTAACCTTCCGCCAGAAGCATCTTACTTCTTTAATTGTTAAGTGGAAATCTGCAGGGCTTGACAGAGTCATTTGTAGTCATCGCCCGTGTTTCTGCTCCACAAGCCTGGACCTGGTGTATTTCTTATTTTCCCTGCTTTCTGGGGGAGACTGTGTGTTGTGACTTTGACCTTGTACATTTCCTTTTTTTTTTTTTCAGGAGGATTAAGCTGCAGTTGTTTTTCTGCTAGCAGTGAGTATAATTTGCAGCCTAAGAAATATGATTTCCTTCTTTTAAAATGGGTCAAACCCTTTTGGTTTTTTAACCACAAACAATGGAGTTCAGAGAAAAATCCAGAGGAATATGGACTTCAGAGCCCTTGTGGCTTCTGATGTGAAACAGGCCCGTCTAATGCATCCAGTTCCTTGTCAGTTGTGAAAGAAAAGTCTAAAGTTTCATAATATCATATCAGTTTCACAAACAACTTGCCCTTTTCAAGTAGGTGCTTAAAAACTTCATTCTGTTTTAGTAAAGTGTTGTCTGTATTTATGCTGTAGCAAGTCTTATTTTCTAGGGGAACGCAGAAAGGAGGTAAAGAATTAACTTCATTTCAATTTTCTGATAGAAAACAAGTAACTCCATTTCAGATGTCTGTGTCTCCTTCAGTGTAGTCAAGGAATTCACGTCATTTGATATTCTCTTTGAGAACCTAGGAATTGGTTACGAGCTTCTACCTCTGTTAGATTTAAACTATTTCATTTTCACCTTTGGGAATTTAGTCTGAGCTGAAGTGTATGCATGCATGAATTTATTCATGGTAACATTTCTGTGTCTCTTTTTAATGGAGGGAACTCAAAACTCTCATTCACATGGTCATTTCTCAGAACATCCCTGTCAGATGGGAATGGTACATATCCATCTCCAGGACTATGACAATCACATACAGCAAAACATATTTCTTCCTTCCTTCTCTAATGACACTTGCCACGAGAAGACAAGACATAGAGGCTGCTACTTCCATGTAGATTGACGTAACTGCAGGCCAATGTGCTTTGTTTATAGCTCATGCAAAGGGCTGTTGCTGGATTTGCCTCTGATATAGCAAGTTTTTAGCAGGTGGAGCAGTAGTAATTTCTCTGCAAAGGCCTACAGTCCCACTGATTTCATTTGGCACAGTTTCAGTGAGTGAATGTCTGCTGCTCACTGTAGTCAGCAGCCTTAGGGCTTTCTCCATTGAGGTGTGAGATGTGGATTTGAGAGACAAAGAGCTTCAACCCTGGCTCATCTGTGATCTAGCCAGCAGGCCTTGTGTAAGAGGTGAAGAGTGTCGTGCCTTTGGCAGCACTTGTAAAGAGGACAACCTTGTTCAGTTAAAACAAAGGTTGGGATCTTCTCAACTTAGGTGAAGAACCCAATCTGTAGATCTCAGCTGGGTGAATCCTGAAAAGTTCAGCCCTTCATCAAGTAATTTTTGTAGTATCTCCTAGAAGATGGGAGCTTTATCAGCTTCCCATTGACTGGCTTAAGAGGCTTTTTACTCAGTGCAGTGGCTGACACTGAATGCCATAAGCGCTAGACAGAGCAGAAAGAAACTTGGAGAGGATGAATGCCACTCAGAGAGTAGATCTAAAATTAAAATACATCACTGTCTCACTTCTAAGAGGTACCTCATGGTGCCAGCTCAAGGACCTCAGTAAAAGCTGCAGCCCATTATGTGCCAGGGCTGCCTGCTATAATCGTGATAGATGAACAGCATGATGGCTCTGGCAGGTCATCTCCTGCAGAAAGGCTAACAAACTCTTTCTGTACCTTAGGCAGATGGAGGGATGGGTAGCAGAAGCACACAGGGAACAGGTACTTTTCTAATTACCCAAAGACTGCTCACCTTCACAGACCAGCAGTACTGGCTTAATGCAGCAACAGCAGTTTTTGCACCAGTTGAGAGAACAGCAAAGCTGCCATAGCAACATCTTTTCCCCAGGGGATCCCAGAGGGGATTCTGACCTACTCAGCCCAAGATTTTTCTGTACTTCCCACTGCCTCACTGCCCCTCCAGCTGGCTACAAAAGACAAAATCCAGCCCATAAACTGAAACGGAGTAACTACTGATTAAACATTTACAGCTTTTAAGATCTTGCAAGCAGTGGAAGCAGCTGTCAGATTGTGAGATACCTCCTCTGGCGCACAACATGTTCCAGCATAGGCGTGTTGAGGATGTTAGTGGTGAGATTGGCTGCAATCGCAGCCTGTGGAGCACATTAAGTGGCCAAGTCCAAAGTCCTCTCCTCCACAGGTGACTCAGAGGTTTGAAGATGAGGAACCACAGACCAACACAGATTGGCAACTTCTCTACAGGTCTCTGCTTGCCAAATGCAGTAGGAAAAATGCTGAGCAACCTGCCCGATAGAATTTCAAAGTGTGCAGAGAAAGGCCTCAGACTTCATTTTTCTCTCCCAAGAATGGTGCTCATACAGTGTTCAGTTTTGTGGGTTCCCCCATTTCTCTAAACAAGCTATGACTGCTTTGCATTAATATTAATTGCTCTGGCGTTCATATAGGCCTTCTGTGTAAACACTCACAGGCGAGCACAGCAGAAGAAGGATCAGTCTTTCTCCTGTTTAATACTGCCTCTCAAGCAACAGAAGATATTGATTGATGCTTCACATGTTTCCAAATATTCCCTATGATGAGAGAAAAAGTTACATTCTGCTGAAATGAATATTGTATTAGGGATCAGCAAATGTATCTCTTCAGTGAATTCAAAGCATTGTTCCTTTTTTGTTTTATTCTCTCTTTTTTTTTTTTTTTTTTCCCCCCAGTATCTTTCTATATTGTCATACTAAAATAGATAGATTATATGTTTTATGCACTCATTCTCAAATGTGATTGACTTATCACAGTCAAAAGTTTTCTTTTCCCTCAGAACTTATCTGAGAGAATATATTACAGTTGTAGCCACATAGATTTGTTGAATGACAGTACCTTTGGTGGTTATGGCTCATCTGTCCATGCTAACAAATAAACATGGTAGTCATGGTTGCTGATGATAGTGTTATTTTGATAAGTTACATGTGATTAAGATGTGATTAGAGCAGACATGATTGATAAAATGAAAGTATCTGGATAGCCTTTGAAGTTTTAAATCTTGCTTCCAGTCAAATGGCAATTATCCAATTTGTGGCTAATTCTGTATTAAAAAAAAAAAAAAATAGAGAGAGAGAGAGAACAATGTGTGAGCACAAAGTATAGAATTGTATATCAACCCTCCAGAACAAGGCTTCCAAAGATTAGATTGGGCTTTTCACAAATAGCAGTATGTTACTAATGGCTTTGTTGTATAAGATGCAGCATGAAACACTACACAAACCTTGAGCAAAGTAAAGTAAGTATTCTAAAGAAAACGTACTTAGATTTAAAAGGTCAGTGATCAGTAAATGCAGAAATAATGTATCATACTTTCCAAGGGAAAAAAAAATAGCTTGGAGGGCTTTGCCTTTGGAAGGCAAAATTTGGAAATAAATATTTGGAACTTTTTAAAATATAATAATTGGCTTAACAAGATAGAGAAGTAACAGAAAAAGTGAACTGACAATAATCCTGGAATTTTTGGCAGCCTTTATGGCATAAAAATTGAAGTATATTTTTCTCAATTTACCTCCAGAGATCACAAAAATTGTTAAATGATATAGATAGATCATTGCATATTTTAGAATCATATCATTGCATATTATAGCATATAGATAGATAGGTAGATGTAAGGAGGAGCAGAGCTTGAGAAGGATTGGGGAATGTATGACCACATTGCCTTCAAACTTTGAGAAGTACAATAATTTAGTGGAAAAGAAATATTTGAAAAATAGATCAAGAATTCTGGGCAAAAAGTAAATGTGATGGTTGAAAGTTTAGTTACTTTACATAGTGACAGATAAGTAATGAGATTGAACTGGTTTGACTTTGTCTGGGAATAGAATAGATGGTATTCTTAATAGGCTCAAATTGATTCTTAATAGTTTAGACCATCTGCTGAAACTGTAGAATAATAAAACTAGTAATTTTATTATAACCTTAGTCTAAAACATGCTAAACAGTCTGAAAAAGCATGTGGACATTTTTAAATCGCTGTTTTGGTTGAGCAGCTTGGAAAAAGTAATTTGTGTGGGATTTGGGGGTCAGGTCATGGCATGGCTGGTGTAGAAGTAAACTCATAAAGGCTTCAGTTCTTTCTTGGTTGCTAAATGATAATTTCACCATCCACTCAAGACACATTCTCAAAAAAAAAATAATTATATACTCTAAATAATATATAGGGAAATATTCATATAATAATATTATGTATTTGGAAGTTTGTGTGCATCTGTGTACAACCATATCTTCCTACACTAACTCTGATCACATTGTTCTCAGGACACTGGATCATCCAAATTGTAGGTGGAGGCCATTTATAACAGCGCATTCTGCCACAGACATGCTTAATGATAACGAGTTGCTGACTTCTTCCATCGGGAGTGTGCAGTCTGAAGGAGGAAAAACAAAGCACACAGTTGTCATAATTATGAGTTGAAGAGACTACTGTAAGATAAAAATAACAGAAATGAAGAGCAAGAGAAATGTTTATATGAGCAGATGCCTCCTGCTAATGCCTGACATGAAATATTTTGAAGAGCTTAAAATTGGCAGGAACTCTATTGTTTCTAGGTGTATTTGAAGGCTGATCACAGGAACACGTTATCTATACAATAAGATTAACTCCACATAACTTCTATATATAGCCATGGCATTATTTGTGCTAAATGGAGGCATTTTTTATTATATTTTTTCACTTTCAGTAGACATACACTATAAAAATAGAAATGTAGACATCATTATTTCTGTAATTTGATTGTGCAGTGCATGGTGAATAGTTCCTTGATCTATGTTAAGGCTGATAATGGCAATGGAACATAGAGAATACAGACACCTGTGTTAAATGGCGATTTCTAATATGTTTAGCATTCATACAGTCCAGGCTGTCAAATACAGGAATTTGTTCAAGATTTGCATCGTCTCTGACAATGATTCTGATCTGTTGTCTGTAATGCAACAAACATATAGATTGCAATGCCATGGAGCCCAAATCGGAGGTTGGAATCCCTTCTCTAAGGTTTAGTGTAAAGAGAATGAAAAGATGTCCCTACCTTATTGGAAGCTGAGCACTGAAAATAAATTTTCCCCTTCCCACGTTTGTCTCATTGTAATAGAAAATAAAAGAGATGTAACTAAAGGTTGCAGAGTCCTAATTGAAAAAGTGTTTTAAAGACATGGTTATAGATCAGGATAAAAAAAAGATCTGCTCCCATCTCTGCTCTAGACTTGAGTCAGTTACTTATTCCCTCTGCCCATTAGTTCCTCTGATTGTGATGAATGTGCAGCAATATTTATTTAAAGAGACACTAAGAGACAATTTATTGATATTTGCCTTATGCTTTCAGATAACTGGGCAGCTGAGGTATGGAAAGATATCAGTATCAGTAAAGAATGACTTAGTTCAACTGAAAAATGAAGATAATTTTCTGCAAAGTATGTAGAAGTTTGTACAAAAATCTTTACTTTCTGAAAGGGAGGAAAGTCTGGACCATTTGTCCTTCAGATCTGGTGATTTGAAACAGCATCAGAGCTTCCAGAGTGGAAATACAGCAATCTCCTCAAAATAACAGGGAAACACAATATTAACCAAGGGCAAATTGGAACCAGCAGTGTTTTTCACAGTGATAGTGGTTAGTAATTCAAATAAAGGGTAAAGGGAAGTGACAAATTCTTCATCTTTTGATGTATTCAAAGTTGAAGGCCCAAATGGAGGAAGCATTTTTGGGCAAAAGTGATTGGGCTCAACAAAAGAGTGTGTAAAAATTGAAGATCTGTAGCATATAAAAGATAGATGATCTGTTAGTCCCTCTATGGGTGTGATTCATTTCACAGAACCTTGGATACCTAAGTTATATGGCTAAGGCTGAACTGGTTGCCGTGATCTCTTACTTTTTAACCAACACTAAGAAATAGGCATCTCTAGCAAGCAATGTTTGACATGCTTTACATATCTGTTCCAGAACTGCACAAATTGTCCTCTGGGACACATCCCTCTGTGTGACACCTATGATCTGTGGAACAGCAGCTCTTAATCTATAGGGCTGAGACTTGTTTGGTGGTAGAACTTGCTTTGCCTTACATAGGAGTTAGTTACCATTTCAGTTGTATTGCCATGATCATGCAACATTTCTTGTTTTAAAAGTAGGACCTGAGAATGTCACTCCATTTTATTTATGGAGCAATGTTCTCAAGCCTATAGACTTTTTCTATAGTTTTGATAAATGTGGGCCAGATCCCACTCTGAATTACTTGGTGTATAGTCACAGGTTTTGGTGGAATTACCACACCTTGTGCCTCAAGAATAGAAGTAGAAATGAGTCAATTTAAAAAGGATTAATCCAAATGCCAAAGCAATTTAATTCTTTTCATGCAAGCAATGATTGAATGAATGACAGATCTGGAAAAAAAAAATGAGTACATCACAGGGTATTTATAAAGCAAAGACAATTGAGAAAATTTTTGTTGAGCATGTGGAGACACAGTGTTAAAAACGCTTTCATCTTTCATTTCTTCCTGTCTTGTAGTCTTCTTGGCTCTATTTCAAATTCACTTCATCACTTGGTGTTATTTGGTTTAGACCTGTGCCTCTTGTAGATCCATTAATAGTGGTCTCCTACGTAGTTGTATCCAAATTTCTCTAGCCTAACCTTGTCACTCCAGATGACAAGCCTGTCATCACATTCAAGGTGTGCTCTCTAAGCAATGCTCAGCCCCCTTCTGAGGTGAGGAACTGCAATGTTTAACGCGGGGAATTGAGTACCTTAAACACTCTCCATCATCAAGGGAAGATGTGGGTACCTCCAGCAGGCTTTCCAGACTATAAAATTTTGTCTTTGACTTTCTATGGAATGCAGAGAGAAAGATGTCTCAGACAGGTTCCCATTGCAAGGTAACTTGGATTCATGTTGTTGGCAAGCCTTGGCTCACAAATCACAAAGATTTGTAAGACATTAGTGGATAGTCAGAGAACTTCCAAGAGTGAGTTCATCATTCTTCATATAAATGCAGAGACAGCAGATAGAGTTTATTTATGGTCTTACAGCTAGTCACTATTCCTGCAAGGTGCTTGTCATCATTCCACCTTTTCCTGGCCCATTACCTTCCTGGTCAGTCACTCCCTAGCATCCAACAGCTGCTGCCACCCAAATAGGTAAAGGCAGAGCAATCCAGACATGCCTCGTTGCTTTGGATGAATTTGTATTTAGGAATCTCTATGAAGTAGAGGGTCTATGTAAAAACGTGTCACCATGCCCTAACTTAATCCCTGCATCACTTATCCCAAAGATAGCAATATGTTGCATCTGTCACTGTGAACATGCAGCCTGATGTGTGGACCAGTAATGGTACAAACAGATAGCATAAGAAAGAGTGGGATTGCCATTACTATGGTTAAATCTTTATTAGTATTATTATTATTATTGGTTATGCAATTTACAAGTGTGTTGTGATACTGTACCACGGGCTGTTTAGCCATTCCCATTCCCACTTGATGCAGTAGAGAAATCTGATCCTTTCCAGTAATATGGACATGATGCTTTTGCCTCATCCAGCTGTTTTTAATGTAATGGAATCTGCATAGTCTCGGCTACTGCTGAATTTTCCGTTTCTAGCAGCTTCTCCCAGGGTGGTCATAGAAATGCAGTGGCTGAGATGGGTACTCACCTGCTGCTTTCCATGGAGGCAAATATTTTGATGCAACTGAGACTTTTGTGCAAGGTTGTCCTGGTGAAAATCAGTGTGCTGCTCTGAACTGTGAATGTAGGGAAACTTTTCAGAGTTTACATATGCTTTCCACTTGTAAAAATTCACATTTAGTAGATTTAGTAGACATTTAGCCTTTTCACTGCAGTTTTCTTCACAGTGTGACAGACTCCCACTGACATCAAGAGGTGCTTCACTGGCAGCACCCATACTGAAAATGCCTAAAGACTCTCTCCAGAAGCAAATAAACACCTGAAGCCTGTAGCAGGGGTGAACTGTGAAACCATAGCTCTGAAATGATATTTATTTTCCCTCTTTGCCAGAGCTTACTGTAGTCACTGTCTCTGGAGGTATTCACAAAACGTTTAGGTGTGATTCTAAGATGGTTTAGTAGGGAAATATTGGTGGCAGGTGGATGGTTGGACTGAATGATCTTAGAGGGCTTATCCAGTAAAATCTTACCTAGAAACAAACCTCTTTATATTTGCAAGACTTGAGTAATCCTTTTTTATTTGTTTGTTTGTTTGTTTGTTTGTTTTTTATTTCCTGAAGAGTTTCAGAATTTCTTAATTTTGTTTGGTTTAAAAGACCATCCTTATTTTTAAATCACTGAGACCGTACCCTTCTTCTACTAAAGGAAAAATAATAATGAGTTATATTCATCAGTTTACTTGAGGATATAAAAGTGTGAGCAAGCAATACTGCTTCTCTTCAAGAAGTTGTTCAAGAAGTTGATATTTTGGAGATACCAGTATCATTATGGAGACGCATACCATCATTCAGAATAGTTCAGAACTTCAGGTGCTTTCTCGTTGCTTATGCTATTTTGAAATAAGTGTATCTTGGCTCCAATACTATGGGTAGAATTTAGTAAGAGATAATAATACTTTTTATCCTGTAGTGATGCTTATGTTGATGGGCAGGTTCTGTGAAATGCTAATCCCATTCTGGAAGATGCAGAATATGTTGTCTGGTCCAGGAGCTGCTTAACGTTGCATCATGATTGCCAGCTGAGTGCTTTACATTCAGAGATTCTGCTGCACCTGGAGAACATCAATGGCAGGAAGGGAATGGGAGCAGTGGCAGGGAAACAAGAATGAATTTCTTTCATCATTGAATGAATGAGTTCATATTTAGAAAGCTAACACATGGAATGAGGATATAAGGATTTAAACCCTTTTCTGTTACTGGTAATGAACACTTGAATTCAACAAAAGCTAGCCTTCATTTGCTTAGGAAATCTTTCTAGACATTAATAGTGAGTAAATGAGTTGGGTTTTAT
Organism: Perdix hodgsoniae; assembly: GCA_035772895.1. NCBI lineage: Eukaryota > Metazoa > Chordata > Aves > Galliformes > Phasianidae > Perdix > Perdix hodgsoniae. The sequence goes on from JAPSGF010000003.1 coordinate 35,307,432, forward strand.
ATCTTGAAATTTATTAAATATTGGAACGTAGGAATGCTTACACCAGTCAAAGTCTTACTACCAGCTTCCAGTTACTCACTGAGGCTAATATCAGATAGAATCATAGAATTGTAGAATGGCTTGGGTTGCTATGGACTTTGAAGATAATCTAGTTCCAAAACCCTGCTGAGGGCATGGTTGCCAAACACTAAATCAGACACTAGATCACATTGCCTGGGCCTCATCCTGCCTGGCCTTTAACACTTTCAGGGATGAGGCATCTACAATTTCCCTGGGTAGCAGTGCCAGTGCACCATCTTCTGAGTAAATTTCCCTCTCCTCATTTCAAGTAATCTCCTCTCGTATAGTTTTACACTATTCTGTCTTGTTCTGTCACTATCAGACTGTGTAAAAAGTTGGTCTCCTTCTGCAAGTACTGAAAGGTTGCAATGAGATCTCCCTGGAACCTTTGCTTCTCCAAGCTAAACAACCCTAAATTGCTATGCCTTTCTTCATGAGAGATGCTCCAGCCCTCTGATTACCTTCATGAGCTTCCTCTGTAATCATTCTGAAAACTTTATACCTTTCTTGTGTTTCAGAATGCTAGAAAATGAATGTAGTAGAATGTAGTAGAGAACAGTAGTTACAATTTGCTCATAAGAAAAATAGCTCCTTATCCACTGTCTTGCTCAGTTTTTTTTGTTTATATCATGTGACATTGCAGTTTATATGTTGCATAGCATACATATTTTGAGATGCTGGTAATTTGCAAACGAAGAGTCTAGAATATGGGAGGTCTGAGATTGCAGGATTATTCCCTGAAGGGTTAGGTGAAACTGACCAAATGACATCATCTTTCTACACCTCCACTTCCCCACCTAAATGCCATCTAAGATTTTGACACCTGTGAGACTTCTGAGATCTATAAACCCAGACTGTGATGCAACTCCAATGGAAGATCAGGTTAAAAGAATTAACTGTGATACTTGTATCTTAAATGTGACTCGTTATTACAAGGACTGCCTAAGATAGTGAGAATTTAAACCAGTTCAAGAGAACAGAGTGTGCTGTTATTTTTTATTTGTTTGTTTGTTTGTTTGTTTGCGTACTTTAGGAACTTGGCATTGCTTGTGTGCAAACTGATGGCTGTGCAATCAGTTTGGCTCTTTCCCCTCTGCATTCTCTTTACTATAAAGTCTCCAATTACTTGTGTGGATCCTTCATTAGCAAGGAGAGAAGTACACTAAAAGCTTGAAGAAAGAATCCCTCAGGAAGTCACATCTGATCAGACTATTTACTGTTATTATTCTAAAAAGAAGAAGACAGAAGTGCAAACAGAAAGGCCTTGAAAGGTTCATCTTCCTCCAGCAGACTCAAGGAATTATCTTTCATGGTCTTTTTGTAAAGAGGAAGCTAGAAAGCAAATGACATAAAAATATGTGAGATGAGTTTTTCACTTTGGATCTTGTTTGAAGGTCACTTTGCAGTTCTCTCTGGTTCAGAGATGTTTCTATCATTTCTCTTTAAACATTTTATTTTATTCCCTTAAGCTAAATGACGAGTTATGAAACTTTGTAATTTGTTTTTTTCTTAATATGAGTACTGAAAAACAACCCATGACAGATTTCCCCCCTCTGCTCCCAGCCCCATCCACATCAGCTGCTGTGGCTCTTCATTATGTCCAGCCACACCTAGCTCTCAGGATACATTATTGGTTTACATTCTCAAACCTTCTTTGTCCTTCCTTGCAACTAGTTGTTTTGTGGCTTTGACAGTGTTTGCAGTGGGGATCAAACCCACCTCCATTCTTACTTCTTCCCCAATCCCCCCCCCCCCTTTACCTCTGCAAAAGATGCATAGTTTGGGGGCTTTCTGGGTTTATTCGGAGAGGTGCTGGGGAGAGAAAAGCAAGCCATTAATAAAGGATGAATGAAAAAAGCTGCAGAGGAACAGATGTTGGTGTTATATCCTGTCAGAGGACAGGAGATTTAAACTGAACCTTGAAGATCTTTTTACATGAATTCAGGAGGGAGGTGGATAAACACTATAACATGATCAAAAACACCCACTTGACATTTGAGATGGGAAAGGACCTGATAACGCTTCAGAACTCTGTTTTTAGTTTGGGGGTACACTGATTCTGTTGCTGAAGGCATTGTACTGTTGAAAATTTTAATGAGTTGACCTCCAGTCAACAGTCCCTCCATAATGCCTATAATATCTTACCTCAGCTGTGAAGTAAATGAGATCTCAGGTACAACTGGAGAGGCAATACTCTTACACCAAAATGATGATATTTAAATGTACATATTCTTCTGAGCAAGTAATCAAAGCTCAAAGTACAAATAAGGATACATAAAACAATATTTTTGTGATAGCTGGTGCAGATGGACAAAAACAAATTTAAGAGCATAGGCGAAGCATGAAGTGTAAGCATGTCTTAATTTAGAGTTTCCCAGATTAGATTTCATCCAACTCCCACAGAGTTACTACACCTAGAGAAAGACTGCAGTGCTTCTAGCAGCTGCCAGAACAGGATAAAATAAAAATTGCTTCTGCACTGTTGTGACCTGAGCAAATTTCCTTTGGAATATTCCACTGTATTTTAATCAGCAGTTGCAGAATAAATTGGTAGGAGAGTTAAATACTTGTGTCTGTTTCTTGTATATATATATATTTCTACACCAAGGACAAGTGATTACGTAGACAGTATTTTCATTTTGAGTGGAAAGTCTTTGGTGTTAGTGAGCCCTGAATGCTGTATTTCAGGTGAGAAATGTGCTCCCAGTCTACCTTAGAAATGGTAGATATGAAATATCCCATAGAATTATTCATATAGTTCAGAGTATTTTTGTAAAGTGAAGTAATTTTGCCATAGTGTTTTTCCCTATATCCTGTACAGCAGTTTACAGAACCAGCTTGAAAAAGTGAATGCAAAACAAAGAAGCAAGTGCTAATAAAAATAGAATAGAAATATTAAATATTCATTATACCCTTACAACCCCACTGAGAAATGGCAAGAAGCACTGAAACATTTCATTCAGAAACATCTGAAATATATGTACGCAATCTCTTATTTTATTTACATCAAAAACTGCATAGCAACACAGTGGTGCAGGAATCTAGCACCAGTTTCATTTTGTCCATGATAGTTGCTTTATGAACTTTAACAAAAATATATACATTTAAGATCACATATACTGACTTTAGGTTCTTGTAGGAGGAAAAGGAAAAGGAAAAGGAAAAGGAAAAGGAAAAGGGAAAGGGAAAGGGAAAGGGAAAGGGAAAGGGAAAGGGAAAGGGAAAGGGAAAGGAAAAGGGAAAGGAAAAGGGAAAGGAAAAGGAAAAGGAAAAGGAAAAGGAAAAGGAAAAGGAAAAGGAAAAGGAAAAGGAAAAGGAAAAGGAAAAGGAAAAGGAAAAAGGAAAAAGGAAAAGCAGGAAGTAAAAAAATTAAGAGGAGGAATATCATCATACATATATTAAAAATACTGCCTCTATTGTCTTTGGCCTTTAGTTTTCTGTTGCAGGGAGTGCTGCTCCCTTCTGAGTTCTATACATTCTATATGATCAAAAATAAAGTGATCTGCCATAAAAAATATCATAGTATATATTCTGGGAGTGCAGATACTCCCTTTAGAATAATTGTGAACAGGAAAATACACAAGATACGGGCGTCTGACTGACTAGCTAATCCACTTGAATATTCCTAAGGAAGCAAATGAAGGAAAAACTAAACCGAAAAGAAATAAAACTAAAGTCTCTATCAGTAGTCCCAGGAGATAAAGTCTTATCCTAAAAACAGTGACCACAGCAACCTAGCCTATGAATCACAGCACTTAGGCATAAAGACTCACATTCCTTGTTGACACAGATCTTCAGTGGTCCCATTAAATGTAATGAGGTTGCATAAGATGTAAATCACTGTGAAATATGAGCCCTTATCTAATTTCTTTCTCTGAGATGACTTCACTCAAAGCCATTGTTTCTTATTTCCTTTGCCCTGTAAAATCCTAGTAAAACAGATTTTAAGTTCTAACAAAATTATTCTAAATATCAGCAATTTTCAAAGAAAAACTTCTTTTTTCTCAAATTCTATTTCACAGTTGTGAATATTCGATAGGAACAGCTGTACCTGTTTGAAAAGGATGGCTTGAATTGCCTGAAAGGCATTTCCAAAGGTGAAATTTATAAGTGTATGGCAGATTTTGAGGTTCTAACAAGTAGGGATAGCACCAGTAGTTGTAATAGCCTGCATACATGTCTCAGTGATGAACAGGAATGAAATAGAATAAATCTACTTGTATTTGATTTTTTACTGTATCATCTGCTCTTCCTAGAAATAATCTGTTTTAATCGGTGCAAAACATTAAAAAAAAAAAAGGCATCCAAATCTTGACCATTTTGTCTGTACTTATATAAATGTAAAACTGCAATATAAGCAATGCTTTATAATGAACAAATCAGATCTTTAATATTTTTTTTTAATAATAAGCTTAATTTTTGTTAAATGGATCAAAATTTAGGAGCTTCATAAAACCACGAAAAGTGATGTCTACATTTCATCATTTAATATAAACCATCTTTAAAGACAGTATGATAGATTTTTTTACTATGCAGAAGGTTGCCTGATGCCAATACCAAAAGCATTAAATGTGGGATCACCACATTTTTCCTTACAGTCCATCAAAGTAACTAAAGCACGTGGCATTATGGAGATGAAAAAGAACTGAGTGTCCTGAGAGTTGCTTGAAATATTCCAAAAATAGTTCATCTGTAACACAGGTGGATCATCAGAATATGGGTACTGGGTGGCAGATTACAGGTTTCATCAGTATGTATCTGGGATGACTTGCATAACTGATTCATGGCCTCATCACCCATGATTAATGTGCTATAAAGTTACAGGAATGAAAGCCTCTTGCACATAGTGAAGCAGGAGCCCTGCAGAAAAGAGCAGTATGTGACCACGTAATTAATGTCTGTGCCATTAATCTATTTGCACAAATGGGCAGAATTGAGGTCACACTCACAAACTCATTGAATCATGAGATCTCTCAGGTTCTCATCTTTGCCAGTTGTAGGGTGTATTTTCTTTTTTCAGGCAAGTTTTCTATGTCATTTGTTTAAAGAGGCTTATAATGTAGGTTATTTGGAAAAAGAAGTGTGCATATATAAAAGTGTGAGGAAATTTTGTCAGGTTTTATGCAGTCCTTCAAGCATGATAGTTTGCTCTTCTTGCATGACTGATAATATATCAGTAAATTTTGTGATGTTATTGCCTTTATTTTACTCTTCAGGGGAAAGGGGTGAAAGCATCTAATGCAGTTAAACACGAGGGCTGGTATGTGTCTCCACTGCATTCAGGTACTCTGAAAAGACCTAAGCCAAACCAAACCCTTATGACGGTAGGCAGTGTAAGTGACAGTCCTGCTCCAAGAATTTTACAAGCTAGAACCAAAAGAGGGGTGGCAGATATTATTTTGCTCATTTATTTTTAGACAGAGAATGATGAAATTTAGGAAGGTATTTTACAAAATATCAGCACCTTCAGTGAAGACTGTTTTTATACTTTGGCTACAACAAAAATCAGTGGACATCCAGAGAGCAAATTAGACTTTTTTACAAGCCCAGTCATTCCAGTCATCTTTCTCTGTTACTGACCACAGACATGCCTCCGGGTAACTATGTCCCTAAATCAGGATTCTTACCCATATAGTGAACAAGAATAACTATTAAAACCACTTTTAAATGCCCATAACTAGGTGCTAGCCTCATCTGAATCTTTGGCTGATAGAAACCAGAGCTAGATGATCTTAAAGGTCCCTTCTAACCCAAACCATTCTACAATTTTATGGTTCAATAATCAAGTTTCCTGCCTGGCAAAACAGGATATGACAGTGTAAGAGGAAATAAAAGGTCCCCAAAGTACCCATCTAAGTCCAGAATCACAGAGTCACAGAATAGTTGAGGTTGGAAGGGATCATCTAGTCTAGCACCCCTCCTTCAAGCAAAGTCACCTAGAGCACATTGAATGAGCTTTTCTTTGTCCTTTAGGCTTGATTTTCCAGTAGGTTAAATATGCTCCTTATCGATACTTAATCAGCGCTTCCCAGCAGTATATCCACTCTGAGAAGAAACAAAGTTCTCTGATTCTTCACTGAGATATTTCTGTTGCCCTTTGATGGGGAGGTTGATAGATAGCATACAACAGCTTTAAACTTTCAAGTATTTAAAGTATTGCGGCTCATGAGGGAAAACCTGAAAGGTACATTGGAAGTGAGAAAAGAGCTGCACACTGGCACACAGTCAAGAGACCCCTCTCTGAATTCAGACAGGTCCAAAGGACTGCCCTACCATACTTAGAAGAAAGGCTAATCCCTGGGATCATTATATTCACGATCCTGCCTTGTGATCTTTATAAATCTTTCTCTGAACACAGAGGATGAGCATCCTAGTGAGACTGTCAGAATGCTTTTTTGTATGAACACTTGGTTCAAAAAGAAACAGAGTGCTGTGAAGTTTCTGTAAAGAAGCAACCATCTGAAGATGTGCCTTATGAAAGATTAACTTGAATCCTACAGCTCCTTTTCTTAATTTTTTTTTTTTTTTTTTTTTACAAAAGCTCATCTTAATGGCTCATGTTTTAAATGCACCCTGTTTAATTATTTATGCATCCTGAGCTGTTTTTTCTGGATTTAAAACTTTTGCCATGGTGCGAGCCTTTTTATTTCACACCACTGAAAGCACATGCTGCACTGTGTACAAAACGGCATCTAAAGGTCCCCTGGAGAATGCACACAGCAAGTGTGTAAGGCCTGCTTAAACGTGTGTGTGAGATGGATTAGTTGCCTGAATGCTTTGACTGGTAAGTCAGGGGAGTATGGTGAACCTAACTCTATCCTGGCCAAATGTTTTCAGACCCGGTTTGGAAGTCACAAGTTGTGGCTTTTGTGTTGAGTGATGTGTTGGCCTCTTTCCTCTGCTTCTTCATCTTTCATTATTTTTCTGCTCTGCCTCTATTATTTGAACGTAATCATTCTGGGCAGATTTTTTCGTATGTTTTTGGAACCACATGGAACATCAACTCCTGTTTGTATGCCCAGATAATTACAGTGCAAATGATGGACTGTTATGACTACAAGAAATCATACAAGTGAAGATCTGGATTTCTAGTCCAGTCTTTGGTAGTAGGGAGAATTTAACTACGCGCCCTTGGTCAAATCTTTTAATTTATTTCTGGTATTTCTAGTGTGGAAATCAATGCAAACAGACTGTCCTCAGTGCAGAGATTCAGTTTTGCGTAACTTTCATATCTCTTTACAAATGCTGTATATCTCTGTTGTCCTAGAAATGGAAAAAAAGAAAAAAAAATTATTAGGTTTAAGATTTAAATTATATCTTCAGAAGGTGTATTTGCAGATGGGTTTGCTAATTTATGCCACCTGAAAATGATGCATGAATAGGAGCTGTTTATAAAGTACTTGAAAACAAGTGAAAGAACAAGGAGAAAAGAATCACTGGAGTCTGGAGCACTGCTAACAAGTCTCATGCCTTTTAGGATTGATTCATTCTGCAGGCTTTGATAACACAAACATAGGCCATGCCTTGGGTTAACGTGCCTAGATTTCTAATTCAAGGAAAGTCAAGAGTGTGATCCGTATCTCTGTTAGAGACTCAATGCACATCAAAGTGCTAATCCAGCAGCTTGATGTGGTTACTGAAATCCATCCTTGCTCAACTATCCATATCCTTATTTTTGTCTCTCTTGATTGTCAGAGACCATCCTGAAAGGCACTTTCATCAGGTGTGTATCAGAGTAGCCTATTCTATTTCACACATTAATTAGATTCTATTACAATTAATTAGATTCTATTGCACACAATAAACTTTTGCAAACAGCAGAAACTCTGGGGTTAGTGTAGAAATATGAAGAGGAATGATGGAAAAGATGTAGACAGATCAACTAAATGTCTTACTTCCTCTTCTTGCAAAGTTTTTCTCTGTAGTGTGTGTGCTGTTTTTTTTTTTCATTCCCTATGATTTCATCTAGTCCTATGTGTTCAAAAAATGGATTTACTGTTGTATCTGTAGGCTGCCCTATAACTTAACACATCTTACTGCCAGCAAGTTCTAACATTAAGTCTGCATTTCTTTTCATTTCATCGCTTTCATCCTCTTTGTATTGTAAAAAGCAGCCATCTCTTAAGCTGCTGCTAATACAGTGTCATGACTAAGAAGGGGAGTTTTGCTCAGCATTATGTTTTTCAGTGAGATTTGTTTTCAGCAGAGACTGTGGCATTGTCAATTACACCTGTGTTTAAATATAAAGATTATCTTAAAGGAAGATAGATGCTTTAAACATTCAGTGTAGTACCTCTGGGAAGAAAATGTTTCTAGATCAAGTGAAATTTGACTTTATCAGAGAGAACATCGCAATCAGACTTTGTCCCTTTTATATCTGCAAAGTAATCTGCAGAATATAAGCAAGTCTTCTCCAAGGGAAATATCATGTCCTGTTGCGAAATGACTCTTCATTTTCCAAAACACTCTTGCAGCTCAATCTTTTCCATACATGGAATCCCATCTCTCCAGCACACTGAAGCAATGATGCCCATTCTGTATACACTGCCTGCATGTTTTGTTTTGTTTTGTTTTGTTTTGTTTTGTTTTCTACAAGGAAAAGGATTAGGCATGTTGAAAGTACTAGTGTTTACTTCAGGAGAAATCCATCCAAGACAAGTGAACCGTCAACACCTACTTCTCAATAAACAACTGTCAGGGATTTGAGTAAATGAGGGCTGTGTGTGTGGGTGTGTGTCTGTTGGTTATTTAATTACTCCATGAGTCTGCTGGTATCCCTAGTAACCTTCATGTTTTCATTTGAGTTATGCCATAGCTTTGTAGTTATTTTTCCTAAATCATGGCCGGTTCTGAGACCAAATTGCTAGACATCAGCCTGGCTTTGTTTGCTGCCTGTGTTCCTGTAGCGTGGGCAGAAAATTTAAACAGGAACCTATGACCTCTCTTATGTGCTTTAGTGGGGGTTTTGAGATGCTTTGATGCCTCCTAGACACCTTTGCTAACTCCTGCATTAAGTCTTGTTCTGAAAAAGTCAAGCTTTACTGGGTTCCCATCAGGGTATATTGTTTGGAAGGGAGAAATTTTAGCTTCAGTTCACCAACAAAGAGCACTGCTGCTGGAGTTCAAGGTTTTTCCCCAGTAAATGAGTAGACATAGCACATATTAGTTAAAACTTGTAGGTCATCTACTGGCCAGGAATGCTGGCAAAACCACTTACCAGAAGGGAAAGATGTCTCAATTAAATCAGGACACAGAGATCAGATGTCAGAGTCACTGGGTGAACCATTCTTCATATTTTCTTGGAAAGAGTCTTTATTAAGAGGAGTGTTTTTCAAATGAGGTGCTGATCTATGATAGTCAAAAGTTTGATTCACCCTCTAGGATTTTTTTGGTGGTATTTTGTTTGTTTCTGTTTTTTCTTTTTGTTGTTGTTGTTGTTGTTTTGTTTGTTTGTTTCCTTTTCTTTCTAAACTGTTTCTTTTTGTTTTGTGCTCCTTTAAGAAAATAAAGTAGATACTTTCATTTCATCAGCAACACACCTGGAATTGTGCTCTCCAAAAAACACCATAAGTAGAGGCTAAGGCCTGGTTCATGATCAGTGTGGTCAGAAGTCAGAGGTCAGACAGTGTCCTCTTTCTGTATTTTTTGTAATGATAAGATTTTGTGCTTTTTTCTTTGCTGTACCATAAGGCCTGGTGAATAGAGCCCAAGAATCAAAAGACAGACAGGGTAAAGTATGCCTACCTCAAACCACATGGAACCAAAGCAAAGCCTTGCTAATCTCACAGCAGTTGCCCACGTTCTGCTGAGAGGGTGAAGCAATGCACTGCTCAATAGAAGGCAATGGGATTAAGCCTCTCTGCAAGCAACAAGAATGAATCAGGCGTGCTCTTGTGGGAAACAACCTATGGAAAGAGCAGGAGAAATGGATGCCTAAAGCAGGAGATGCTCCACGAGTAGCAGGCAGACAGCCTAGTTGCATTCTTCTTGTGGCCAGTGGCTCTAATATGCGGCTAATAGAATATACGTAAGTCAAGATCTTAGCGATGAACTAACCTCAAAACTGAACTGGTGTTTTAATACAAAGCCAGAAGTATGAACATCTAAGATGTGACTAACTTGAATCCTGGAAACAGATTTTCTCTGTATCCAGATGTCCATTTTTATCATGTAGCATTTGCAGAGAGAGAGGGCGTAAGGAAATGTTAACCTCTGTTAACTTTGAAAATGGCTGGGTTTAAATTTGAATTGCACATGTAAGTTTTTTCTTTGCTTTCCGAATCTTTATTTGCCTGGGAACAAGGCTGTGGTATATCCAAGATTATCTGTTTTCTCTTCTATGGTTTACCTCAAAAAGGAAAGAGAAGTCTTTCATTGAAGAACAATTTTAATTAAGACTTTGTAATGGTAGAGCTTGTATGAAGAAAATGAAAAATTCTCTGCTTCAGGGAGGAGTGATGGCATCAAACATCCCCCAAAGGTTCACAGCTTACTGTATTCAAAACATGTTTTCAAAGAAGTGCATGGATCTCAACAAGAAATAATAATGATAGGTGGAAATCTTGAAAGTAATGCCAGAAACAACTTAAGCTTCTAAACAGTTGTCTTGTTGAGAAGTGTTTCAAGAAATTGTTTTTTCAAGGCATGGCTCAGCTCTGGTCTGAAGCTGTAGGAGTGGAGTTAAAAGTGTATTATTGGACACCAGTGTAATTGGGACTGTACTCATCATGCCTCCCTTCTGATAACTAATTCCGGAGCTTGAATTATTTGTTCAGATGCCTGATATAGTCAGTAGAGTGATTTAGCTGCTCTGATTTCCTCTCTGGAGGCCTTACTGATAACATGGGGAACTTGGGCTCATCAACCAGGCTCTAGAAAAGGTTGGGTGGCCAAAGCTGTGACCTCAGTTCCCTGCTCTGACTGACGAGATGCATCAAGCTGGAGAGCCAATTCGTGCAGTATATTCATGGGTGTTATTTCAAACCTGATCTTATATCAGACAAGGCTGGTCCAAGCTATAGTGTTAGCAACAGCTAACAGTCAGCTCAGTCCTGAGGAGCACTCAGATTTGGATCCTGACCTGAATTTCTTTTTTTCTTTTTTTTTTTTTTTTACATTTTATTTATTTATGTATTTATGTATTTATTTATTTATTCATAACTAGAGACCCATTTTCTGGAGGACAAGAGCTGAAAGTGCAAAAGCTTTTCTTTTCACAACCTTTTCCTATTTTTCTCTAAGAAAAACCCTAGTAAGCAGCAGCCGGCCCTGCTGAGATGTAGACTCAAGTGTCCCCTCCTTCGCAAACCGGAGGAGTACAAGTCTGCAAGAGAAGGAAACCTAATTACATTGCGCATGTTCTAATTTAAGTTGCTGTGGGTTGCTGGGATTTTGAGCAGCAGAAACATGAGGTCACTTCTTGCCTGCGACCATGTCTTTTGCTTGATGAAAAGTGTATAGACTTTATAGCTTTTCCTGGTGTAATTTCCTCAAAGATGGATGAGTGGGGATCTTCCCCGCAGTCTGGGCTTTCTCTTTCTTTCCTTGAGAAAAAAAAAAAAAGTCCATCTTTAAAATTAAACATCTAGCAACATGTACACATGTGCACAGACAAATGCACACAGTTGGGCAGGTAGAGCTTTACATATGTGCTGTGATCACAGATGCATGAATAATCCATTTTAATATCAACACAAAGCTAAGGAACTTAAAAAGTATCTCTCGTGTAGTGTTTGCAACACACAAATGCCAACCTTCTACATCTGAGACATACCCAGATCGCCACTGGCATTCGGTAAAAGCCTTCTTGCTGCTCTAAAGCACAGTTCCACATTTGCTCTGCTTTTGCAAAAGTTTTTGCAGTTGTGGCTTTGATATTGATGGTCACTTCTGATGGAAAGCCATCATTTCAACCAGCTTGGAGCCTTTTTATTTTCCCACCCACACTTACAGTCTTGTATAGCAAAGCATCAGTATGTTTGCTCTTCAGCTTCTGCCAGCTTTTAGTGATAACATATAAGAAAGTATGAATGCAGACCATACCTGCCGTGCAAGTGCATTTTTAAATATAGTTTCAATATTTACTGTTCTTTTCCCATCCATTTACATATAAACCAGAGAATACATACACTTCATACAGGAAATATTTGTGGAATTCCTACTTGCCTTTTTTTCTTACATTTCAATTTACAGATCATTCTTTGTTTCATGCTTGTAGTGGAAGCTGTGTCTTATTATCACTGTCTGAATGACAATTTATTTATTTATTTGAAGTCACATTAATCTAGATTGCAAAGTGCCTTGACAGTCTGAACTTGGGACCTTGGTCTTGGGAACCTCCATGAGCACTTGAAAAAGTGAAGGTCAGAAAGCCCAATTTCTTCTGCTAGCACTGGCGGAAAAATGTGGGAAGGCATTGAGTAAATTGCTGCACCTCAGTATTTCTGAATAATGACTCCTTCTTCCATGAGTTTTTTGAGATTCACTGTTGATAAAATTTAGATCATTTAAAGGCTTTTTGCTACATGTGAATGATGCGATGGATATCATTCCGAAGACCATGATGAAAAATACATGTAATAAATTTTTCTTTTTCTTTTTTTTTTTTTTTTTTTTTAATACTACCTCATTTACCAAAGTGTAGTCTTTGTGCATACCACTGGCTTCTCCTGAAACATTCACTTGATCAGTAGAAGTAAATCCAAAATATGTTATGTGTGGGAAAGAGAAGCTCTGGAATGCTCAAAGAAGCTCTGTTTTTCTTCTTTTCTTCACTGCAGATGTTATACATGCAGGTATCTGGTACCCTCAATAGTACCTAGCCTACTCCAAGAGGAAAAAAACATAGCTTAAAAATTACTGTAATAAAATGAAATAAATAAATAAATGAAAATTACAACTACCAGTCAGGGAAATCTGAAATTCTCAGATATCCATAACAAGCTGAACAGTCTAGCAGAGGTGTGCACTGAACTGAAGTTTCCAGCACTTTAAAGTGCACGTTTTCTAGCTCTGCCCTTTCCATAGTATTCCACAGGGGCCACCCATTGCAACTGCTGATAAGGTCATGTGTAGGGTGAGTGATGAATCTGTGCTGATTTCAGAATGTTTTCCTGTCTGCTTGCAGAAAATAAATACGCATGTATCTTTGAGAGAAATCCTTGAAGAGAGAATGTGCAGGAGTAATTGCATTGCCTAGTCAAAAACAAAGAGAAAAAGATAAATAGTAACTTAAAATTCATTGGTTTGAGATTTAGATTTTTGTTGCTTATGGTCCTCCCACAGTCCTCAAAATCATTACTGAACACTAAACATGACATTGGATATAGACAGATACTTCCAACATTTCAGAGGTTTTGCATCTGGGCTCCTGTTCAGCAGAGAAATGTAAACCAAATCAGTATGTTCTTCTGTATTTAGGAAAGAAAATGCAGGGGTTTTTTTAGGAAAAAAAAAATATGTCAGTCAGTGCCTAAAAATGACCTGTGTTCCTCATGTCTTGAGATCCAGGATGTTTTTATTTTGTGCACTTCCACAGATGTATGCAAGATTTAGATCCAGACTGGATATCAGACTTTGTGCCTCATTTGGAAGCTCGGGGCCAAATCTAAGTTAATCCCTATTTTGTGAGGACAGTGTCAGTCTGAAGGAATATTTTACATTTACTCACCTCTTGAAAGTTCATGTGTGTCCACACTTAGCCAGCACAGAGGAATTGTCACAGGAATCACAACAACTTCCTCTATGCATTGGTTTCCTGAATGCATTGAGATGTTTTTCTTTGCATGTGCTCATCTTCACTCTGGGGAGAACTGCATCTCACTGGGCTTGTCAGGATGTAAAGGTCCTTCCTAGTAAATAAACTCAGCTGTACCATTGGGACAAGCTGCTTTACAACAGCAAGGAATATGGCAAGTTAAATTACTTGTTAAAAAAATGTGAAATATTCTTTTTGGTGCCAAGGATGAGGAAGAATTGCTGGGATGAATCCAGAACTAAGGTGTGTCAAGGGATAGAAATGATTCCAGGGGAAGAAAGAAGAGGCTCTGAGCAGTGAGATTTATTACACTGGGATATAGCCTCCCAGAGGAAGGGCTTCAAGACACATTGCTGGAATTGCTTAACACTTGGTTGGACAAAGCACTTGAGGATATAGAGAGAATATACGGCCACAGATTTTTAAGGCTAGAAAGAGCCATTGTGATCACTTAGTCAAACCTCCTGCATGACTCATACCAGGGGATTTGCCTAGATGTATTCCTGTCCAATATCTGTCATGCACTAATGCATATCTGTTTGAAAAAACACCCAGCCTAGATTTACAAGAATCTTCCAGTAATCGACAATCTATTGCCATGATAGGCTGCTCTCATGGTTATTTATGTTCCCTATTAAACATGTGGGCCATGTTTCTGTCTTACTGTTGTTAGCTTCTGCTTCAAACCCTGCATCTATCTGCTAAGCTGAAGGACCTGCTGTGACACTGTTGTTCCCATTTGAAGTCCCTGTGGTGTACCTCAAATGCTTGCAACACCACTATCCCCAGTGCCTTAGCTCAACTCCCTCTCTCCTCCAGTACCTTTTAGAAAAACTTACCTTCTATTATCTCTACTGACGCTGATCCCTCAGAATAAGCTATACTGGGGGAGGAAAAAAAATAAGATGTATAATTAGATCTAACTTTACTTCCTTAGAAATAGACAAGCACATGTTGATTTCTGAATTGTGTCTTTCCCTGTATAATCACTTCCACTGTACTGTCCTTCCCTGATACACCCGTTGCGTCAGAGTAGGGGATAGTGGACTGTAACTTTGGTGTCAGCATTTTTATGGAGTTACTCAACTCAAGCACACAGTTAGCACTTAAGAAGAAGTAATAACAGCACTGGGAATGGTTCTGCTTCATCAACGTGTGCAGAGTGAAGAAATGTATTTAGGTGATTTAGTAGAACGCGGTAGATTAAAAGAGCAATACTCTGATATGCTGACCATACTGTACTATTTCTGTATGTAGTCTCAATGGTTCCACTCATAAGAGAGAACATACAGAGAGATCTCTGATTTTTTTTCAAAAGTCCAACAACTGGAGATCTTCTATGGACTAGATCATCTGCATTGATAAGCAAATCCTGAGCAGTAGAGCTACAAGCTTTGCTGTTCTGGATACTTATTCCAGACCTGAATTCATAGAAAAAGATTTTCCTTCTGTCTAATTCAAATTCATCTGTGAAGGAATGGGGATTCAATGAGCTGAATTTTATCCCAGATTTCTTGGGTGAGATGCCAAAGAAGGCAAAGAGGAGGCCATTTAAGCACAAAGTAATGCTTGGTATGACTTGCAAGCCTTCTTTTTAGACTGCTGTACCATGTTTTCTCTTTTATTCCAGTCCATGCTGCTGTTTTATTTCTGTAGAAAACAAACCTAAACCTTTAAGTATTTCTGCTGTATCTTAATGAAAGTGTGTTGTGAAAATGGCTGAGAAAGTCTTGAAAGTATAAAATCAAGGGACAATTAAATCTTGGGTTCAGCTCCCTAATTGATTTCCATTGGAGATTCACACTTAATAAAATACTGAAAATTGCATTTTATTTTGGCACATAAATACCGGTAGTGGGAGACTGTGGCATTTAGAAGAGAGTATCACTGCACCAGAAAACTCACTTCAGCAAAATGATGCAGTCCAGTTGAGCCCCTTTTATGATCTGAGAAATGACTGTTTTTATAGCACACTAAATAAAACCTGCTATTCGAACTGGAGGTTTATTAGTAAAGGTGATTCTGTGATAGCTGGGGAAGGAGGGGGGGGAGGAGGCACAAGGAATGACATCAAAGGAGACACGTGTCATTCAGAAAAAGCACAGAAACACCCCTAAAATGTGATATCACTCATCATCACCCCGACTATCTCTGCCACTAAAATAATTGATGTCAGCATTACTATTTCTTCATTGCTCCAAAACATTATTGCTAGTTTGGTCATATTTCCGCTGATGGAAAAGCCTTTGCTATGGGTGCAGTGAGGGAATTAGCAAAGGTATCTGGGCAGAAGGCTGTGGGGAACAACATACAGAAGGTGATAAAATTGGTCCAGGAGGATTAGCCAGGGCAGTCTGTGACAATAATGCCAGTCAAAACTGCTGCTTTTATATTCCTGTAAGAGGACGTGCAGGTGGAAGTTGGCATCCCTGTAGAATGCACATATGCCTCAGATGTCCCAGTGAATTGCTTGGTGTTTGTCTTCAAACACAACTGCTTAGGTGTGTAAGTGTATTCACATGGTAGAATACTAAAACTGATGATTACGAAGAGGGAGAGGGCATATCATCTTTAGGCTAGAAACTGCTGTCACTTTTCTGATGTCTTCAGCCTCCACATCAAAGCTCTCCAGAAACAGTGTCATGCAGTGTCATGCAGTTGTGCTTGGTATGAGGAATATGGAGTAAAGGATTACATTTCATCCTAAACATCTTTGAAAAATGGGCACAGGGTACATACAAACGGAGAGAATGAGTCTGAAATAATAGTTGTCCTGTGGTTTTTGCATATGGGGTAGGTTTCGCTGCATGCTTGCTTGAATTGTTAGGAATGACAGCACGAGAGTTCGAGGATAGATGAGCGTGTTCCTATTCTCTTTCATCACAAGATAATTATTTTACTGATGAAAACCAAGGAGAATCCCACTCAGGAGATGGAGACCAGCTTTTTGAGAGAGTCAAGAACATGGTATACATCCCACATCATCTGCTGGCTCTACAGAGAATGCGGTTTTGAGTTCATAACAAGTGGAGCTAGAAATTTATCATGTATGACATCTCCAGGCAGATTTTCCAAAAGGAATGAACCACCCACATCTTGTTGCGGATCAGTTTCATGTTTTCAGGGTGAATTGGTAGGGCAGGACTCACCCCTTGATGCAGAAAAATGGAAAAACTTTCCTTTCCTTCAGTATATTTAAACCCCCTTTGCAAATTTTCACGAGATTTAACCCAGATACACCAAATTGATGTTCTGGCAGATTTCTGGACTTTGTGCTAATGCCGTAGCACGTGCAATACTTCATGCTAAACCTTAGCTGCAATCAGGATGCTTTGAAAGAATTAATCTGGCGGTCAGTAACTGCTAAATGAAGTGCATGCTAAAAGAATGATGAGCTAACTGACTGGAGCTCACAGCTTTTATGAGCTTTTCTAAATGCCTGTTTTCAGGTGAATTCAGCATCTCCTTGACATTCAAGGACTCAATTTATAATCAAATTATTTAACTCTAGTGGAAAGAAGCATTGGCCTCAATGGAAAAGCCATTTATAATTCCCCCACCCCTTGAAAAAAAAGAAAAATAAATGCATTCAGGATAAAGCTGCAATTCCTATAATAAATGAGGGATAAAAGAAATCTTTCAATGCAAATTAAGCTCTGCAGCCTTTTAAAAATTACAGCAGAAACTTAGAGCACACAGCTGCTCACATCCTTATTTCCAATTTAGTAATCTGAGACGTGCTGAAGCATTAATGTTCCGGACAACACCACAGACATTTCAGAGATAAATACTGCTAGCATTTCTATAAAGCCAATAGAACTCCATCCATCCTGGGACCCTTCTGCCATTTGATTTTGCCCTCAAATGTGGAAGTTACAGAGGAAGGAGGAAGAGCATAAAATAGACGGTTAAATATGTAATTTTTTTTACTTGTACACCAGCTCCATGGGACTATAGCACTTCTGAAGGGGTGGAAATACATTTCATATATCAATAATAATGTATTTGTGTCAGTGATGCTATTAGGTTCATTAGCCCAGCTTTTAGACAAAAGAAAAAAAAGAAAAGAAAAAAATCTCTACAAACCCCTGCTTCTTGGGTGTAATGCCCAAGTGAAACACTCGCTTAAAGCTCTTTGCACTGGCTTATGGTCAAGCAAGGATCGAACCAGGGCTGTCTCACCAAAACTGTGTTATTTCCATTATAGTCCACCTTAGGTGGTATTTAATTGTTCTCTACCAGCTGCCTAAAGTTATGCAGCAAAACATGTTATGCTTAAACATGATACTTCAACTGCATTGTTATGTCAGTGATGATGGGCTCTTTGTGGGAGATGACAGAAAAATCCCATTGTTTAGAGTTTTCCCAGACTCGGTGTTTAATATGTAGCCCTGAAAAGAACAGGGTTGTTAAATGTTTGATAAAAAAAAAAAAAAAAAGTATGGGTAGAGATGACCTTATTCTGCAAGTAAGGAATGGATCAGCTCCTAGCTCCAAATACAACCTTTATAAATTCACAATCTGTTGCAATTTACCCAAATAAAATCCTCAATTACCGCATTTGGAAATTCACAAAATCACAGAATCACAGAACAGCCAGGGTTGGAAGGGACCTCAGGGATCATGAATCTCCAACCCCTCTGCCACATGCAGGGCCACCAACCTCCCCATTTAATGCTAGAAATTGAAAGTGTTTGGAATGCAGCTGAACACTGAAATAGCATTCAAATCATCGTTTAAAGCAGTACCAAAATTAATTTGGAATGACTGTAGAATCTGATAGTTATAAAGCAAATCAGGATGCCTTAGTTGGAATGGATGAAAAACTATATTATTTGCAATCATGTGAGCATTTTTAGACCATTCAGTAATCTCTGCGTATTACTTTATCGTTTCTGTAAAGATAAGGGCTTTAGATAAATATTCTCAAAAGGGTTGCAATGCAAAAGCTTTTGTTTTATCAGTATTTTTTACTTAGTTATCTTGACCATGCCCATGGTAAGAACAACAAGCTGCTTATGCTGCAACAGCAAATAACAACACCAATTTTCCCATGGAACTTCACCCTTTCTGAACTGATATGATTACACTCATATCTCAGGGAAGACAGAGGTGTATAACAACGGCAGTGCAAATCCGCAGGGACCCCCAGCACCTTCAGTGGATCTCTTCTTGATGTGCACAGCACTGCACCACAGTCTGCTATGTTTATGTTCAGTGAATGGACACAAACAGTTGATACTTTTCTTTTAATTAACCCACTCTTAGCCCATGCTGTGTTTTGCTCTCAAGTAGTCCCCCTGCAGCTTTGTGTTAACTCCTGCCTCTCTTTCGACATCTAATGAATGATCCTTAGTTGTGTGAATGTGGTGGTGTTTGGGCTTTGTGCTATTGAAGATTCAGGGCTTTAAGGAAGGAGTGAACTCTGGAAGTGTTGAATTTCATACACTGCTCTGCAAAATTCCCCTTCTTTGCGACAGTAGTGATGAATTTCATATTAATGCCTGATGACTTGTTTTCCATCCATATTTTAATTGGAATTAAAGCCTTGTATCAGTTTTGAACTAGCTTTAGTGGAGTTCCTCACAAGATGTTACTGCTGTTTACCCTTCTACCAAGTGTCACATTCCAGTTTGTGATCCCTCCTCCCCGATTACAGTCACTGAGGATATACAAGACTTCCTGAGCCCTTTTGGGCACTTGCTATTACAAACTGACCTGATTCAATCAAACAATGCTGATATAAATTGACTACAATTACTGCTAAACCCATAAGTCATCAGACCAGTGCCAAGTTCCTCTAAATCTGGAATCTCCTCTACCTAGCATCTTTTATTTACAGAGTAAAGCTGCCTCTGGAAGGCTCAGAGCACTCACCAAAAGATGTGAACTGTCTCCAACCTTTAGTTCTGATTATAAGCTTCAAGTGAGCTGTTTTCAGTTGCCCCACTGGGACATGAGAGGAAACGCTCAGTTTCAGTTTTGAGCAAAAGTATGATCTGAACTAGGATTATTTATTCATGTGCTGGAGTAGGATATGTCAGACTTTTTCTTCCTCTCAAAGGGTTTTATTTTCCAGTAACTTATTTTCATGCATGTCTAGGATGCAGAAACTGAAGAGAAAGCTTTTCAAGAGGAACAAATTACCTGGAGTTTCTCCCATTTTTTTGGAACTCCTTGTGAAGGACCAAAGCAACATCTGTTGTTTTTAGAAGGCAGGTGCACACTGTATTTTCATCTTATCTTTACTGCAGCCAGATATATTCATTCAGTCCTAAAAATCTCAGGCTGACCTTTTGCCTCACCAAGGAGCTGTTTTTCAGCATAGTTTAGAAACATTATCAGCTTTGTCTTTAACTTTCTCGAAACTGAATTAGGAATAAATGCAGCCTTGCCTTTTCTCAAATCAAATCTTCCTTGCTAGGTGCAAGGAAGGTCCAGTCTACATGCAAAATAGCTCCCTTAGCAGAATGCTGTGCCTGAGCTAATATACTTCTCTGCATGGCTTGGAAGCAATCTTCTGACTCAGCATCAACCAGCCTAGGTGACCAACAGACCAAACTCTTGCATAAATTAAAACAGTCACCCCATTGATTTCCAATGAGATATCAGCTCCTCATTGCCAGAATTGCTACCAAAAATGCCTTTCAGGTTCCTAGACCACACAGAGGAATTGAACAATGCTTTTCTGAGACTCTTGCTTGCTGGAGAGGCAGGAGTAGCCCTGAGAAAAGGCAAACGCTTCTAAAGTCTCTAAGTGATCTTACTTGTTTAGGAAAGCCTTTTTTTTTTTTATTCTTTTTTTTTTTAAGATTTTATTTTCAGCCTGTGAAGAAGAAAACAAAGGATGGTATGTCCCCAGAGCATAGTCTGATGTGTCACTGTGGATGCCAATCCCCACAGACACTCCCAGTGTTATTAATTTTTAAAACAAACTTGCTGATTGAGGTTCTGACTGCCTTTAAATTGTCTCTACAAGGAGACTGTGTACTAATTAACCCACAGAAACAATCAATGATGTACCTTTTTCAAGTTTCAGGGTGATTAGAATATGAAAATGAAGAGCACAATGGTGCAGATGTTTTAAAATCACAGCAGACAGCAATTAGTGACATGGGAACCAGCTGCTTATCTCTCCATATAAAGCCTCTTAATAGGGAATTACACTTGAGGAGCCATTACACAGATGGATCTGCAAATGATTTAAAGAGGGGGCGTAGTAGTATTAACTTTGATTTGCAAGCCAGATTCCTGACAAGCTGTATGTCAAGAACATATACCTCTACGTTTTTTTTTCTTTTTTTCTTTTTTTCTTTTGGAGGAAAAAGGTATCATACACTGTAAGCAACTGGATTTGTTTCAAGTGATATTGTGTGTTTATTGCTTTTCTTTTTCAGTATTTTTTATTTGTTTTGTTTCTGTACATTAGTTGGCAATTTTTTTTTCATGTTCAAATTAATTTATTGATTTGGTTACTGGAATCTTTTCTTGCTTTCTGCTTTGGGACTGGAAGTATTATGTAAATTTGGAGAGAAGCTCAGAAGGGATTTGGTGGCAGAGTGATACAACTAGTAGTTAAATTAAGAGTCCAAGAGGGGTGGATTCAGCCATTGGATACTCTTTGTAGTGTAAGGTGCTATTCATCAGGAAGGTGGCTATGATTTGTCTTTCTTTTTGGTTGAGTCCTGCGTGAATAAAATTATCAAGATAAGTATATTGATAGGTGAAGGGATACACAGGTTTGGAAAGGCAAGTGAAAGCACGCATTGCTATCTCCTTTGCTCTCTGTCCCATTCTCTTCATTGCCTGTAAACAGTTGCCTGTATCTTGCTTGTAAATCTACCTGCAACTACCTGAAGTGAGGACTGAAAGTCCTGAGCTTGATGCTAAAACCATTTCACTAATGGTAAGAGGATTCATACATCACTTTTTTTAGTATAAGTTTTAGCATATACTGGATTGTGTTGCTCAAGAATCCTTGCAGTTATAAAGCAGAAGATATTATTTTTACTTTTTAAAGGAGAGCTAGAGTTATAACCCACTATGGCTTTCTGGTAAACTGAATATGAAGAGAAAATTGACCAAGGTTAGTGATAAAATTACATGGATTAAAATATGTTTCTACTTATCTATCAGATGAAGGACTGAGGTCCTGGTCCAGAACAGTTAGTTGCTAAAGAAAACCCTTTTTAATGAAAGAGAGAACACACATAGAGGCACTGATGTTTGAAGTATTTTTAGGATATCATAAACCAAAAAGTAAACAAGTTAATCACTTCACTTTTCAGGAAAAAGCCCACTGTTCTTGGTACTGGTCTCAGATTGTGTTGCCATAGGAACTCTGTTTGAGTCAAAAGTCCCTTTGCTATAGATCTGCAGTGTATTACATGCTCACTGACAAATAAAATAATGAATTTCTGTGTAAGATACCAGGATACAGGTTTTTGAAGAGCTTAATTTACTCTCGCCAAGCTTGTCTTTGCTCCCCTCCCCCCCAACATCCCTGATATCTTCCAGTAGCTCATCCCAGAGGTTAGATATATTCTGCTATCTCTAGTTTGCTTCTTAGGGTTGTGCTCACCCAGAAGGGCAAGGTGAGGCCTAAATGTTAGGACCAATGGGATCAGAAAGCAGTACAGAAAATGCACCATAAAAAGAAATAGGTTTTGCTGCACTACTTTCAACCAATTTACCAGTGTTTCTAAGAAGACAGTCCCCATGTATTTGATACAGCCTATGAAACCCAACCTACTGCAGCTGCATGCTCTCTGGTTACTCTGGTCTTTCCTGCAGAAGAATTATTTTAGGATGACATGGATGTGTCTGGCAGGAGAGAGCAAACTGTAAACATTATGCTGGAAGGAGTATCATGAAGAGACCCTGTGGACTGGTATTTGCTACAGCAGATATATAGTTTTACACCCTATTTCAGAAATGAAGTTCTCCAATCCTGCCGACTGGCTGGTTTTTGAAGCCCTGTTAAAACTGGAATATTTATCTATGTGGTTAGGTGCCTCAAGCATTGGCACCTTTGATGACAGATGGATATCTTTCTCATGAACTCTAAGATTAATGTTGTGGTGGCCTGTGGTACTGGAGTAATGACAAGGCTATCGTTAGGGATATGTTGGTAGTTGCATCACCATTTCATAGTGTGTGGAACAAGGAAATGAGACTGGAGGATTCAACTGATATATCAGCACTCATCTCTGATATACAGCTGGCCTCTCAATGCTGAGCCCTTACTAACAGCTTTAAATATAGAGATTATTGCTCCTTTTATACCAGAGATTCCTGTGTGCGCAGTGCGCTTAGAGGCACCAGGGTGTTGCTAGCTTGTGATGTTTTTTTCTTGCTGTGGTCACCTTCTCTTTTCCAAATGAAATTGTTCCTGTTGTTTAGTTTTGCAGCTCAGCATTTTGGAAATAATGTGAGGGGCAGGAGTTGCTTTGACAGCAGCGACAGGGCTGAGATCTCTACCTTGGAACAGCACCAGGGGCTGGGAGAGACCTCAACCCACTATTTCCAAGGTTTTGTTTTTTTTCCAAGTCAGAAATTGTACACTGGAAGAATATGTTCTAAGTGAGGCATGACAACATATTCAACTTCATTCTGGGGACATGGGAACAGGTGGGCTGTGTTTTCCCTTGTATTTTACCCAGGGAGGACATTGGTGTTGTGCTGTGGGAGCTGCGCACCCCTGGGCCGCAGTGCGGCTGGAGCGTGGGAGGCTGCTGTGAGGAGGAGGAGGAGGAGGAGATGATTTCTTCCCCGAGGGCTATTTATGCTTTCGACTCTTTTCTCAGGCTGAAAAAAAAAAAAAAAAAAAAGGAAAGAAAAGTGTGTCGCTCACCCATGACATCTGCAGCTCCACCGCAGCTGTGTGCTTTCATTTTCTCACTCCACAATTCCTGGAAATCTCGGCTTTCCCTGAGCGTAGCTGGTCCATATGTACAACAGCTGAACTATCTGCAGGATTTAAGAGTCCCCTATTACTCTGCAGACAATGGACCAGAACAACTTCATTGTTACTGCCTATTCCAAAAAGACCACATGTCCTCTTTCATGTGAACGCTAAGGATACATCAGCATCAGTTTACCTATAAGACATGTGTTTGCTGGTCACTAAACATAACGTGGACTTGGGATGTTTAGCACCTTTCAAATCCATCTGAAATTGATCAAAATTTGAGGACACCTAATTTCCCAGAAAACTAGGTCTCAAGGAGCTCAAAATCATTTTGTGCTGACCTAAAATCTCTGTGGCAAACAACCCAAGCAGGAATCTAATGTAATGCTGTTGATAGAAACTTAATTGTAACAGCATGTTTGCAGAAACATGAGACACTTAGCAGTTGTTTTCTATTGTTCTTTCCTTAGTTACGCATTTATTTTAAATCTCTCATCATTTATTTGGTATTCAGAATGGTGTTGCTACAGTTTGTTGGGAACAGTTGTTTGCTTGCTGTACTAGGTGCTCAAAATCAGTTGCACGGTTTGGTCCAGAACTTCAGAAAACATAACATCTGAATGTGGCCAGTGAGAACAAATGACTAGAAGGAGGTCAGTGAGAGAAAATAAAATGTTTGTTTGTTTCGTTGTTTTTTTACACTTAAAAGAGTTTTGGAAAAGTTATAACTGTAAAGAAATATAATTTTCTTTGAGTGATGGAGGCCTGCCAGGAATGAAGTAGCCTTTATTTTGCTCTATAGAAGACTTCGGTATAATTCTGCCCTTTTTGTTACCCCTGCAGTTTGAGGGGTTGCTGTCAGATTAAAAAGTGTATTGAAAATGTCACTTACCAACAATGCACATAGCAGATTATTAAAATGTAAAGAGAATAATGCAAATCTTGAACTTGTCAAGTGTACCTCACACACTGGATGCTATGCTTATCATTTTTAGCCATTGATTTTGTGGTGATGACTTCTACATGGAAATTTAAACAAGTAGATCTTTGAGAATTTTGGCTTTGTGGGGAGATGAACTCGTGGGTTTTCCTCTTGTTTGTTGTAGCTTCTCAGATAATTCTATATTCATGTTGTTTACATCAGTGGATTTAATTTTGAGCATCAAGTTCTGCTAGAGATTATTTTTAAGGAAACGCATTCTCCCTGAGAGGCTGTTTCACCATTCATGCATTGGAAGGGAATATTTTACTCATGTTTTAAATTAAAAATCAATAAAAGATGTTTCCTCTTCAATTTAGCATTTATAGAAATATTCCCATTGTTTTTTAGAGTGGGAAAATGCACAAAACTTGTTTACAGTGCATGAATCTGAATGCAAACTTTACTGAAGTATAAGAACACTTTATAAAGGCTCCTGACTGTTATGAGGACTTTGGCAGTCCTCATTCATTATGCAACTAAAGAGCTGCAGCCAGTGGTTGTGAATGGACTGATAAACTAAATTTTTCCCTGATTTTTTTTTTTTCTTATCTTCCAGGTTTATGACAGGCCACAGAAACATTCTACCCTGCACTATGATCCAGGCCTCCAACAAGACTTCACCAGTGATACCTTAAAATCAAAGCACCAGCAGAAAAGTAGCAACCAGCACCATCTTGACTGGTCAGCAAGCTCCAATACTGGATCCACTTCTCAAAGTTGCTTCATCAACACAGAACCCAGTCGAGAAGCTGTTAGTGCCACCAAGGTCACCCCTCCAGAGCCAGGAGTTTCCTTCAGTAAATCCCAAGCAAAGAAGTCCTGTGCCAGCAGCACGTGGGGGCAGCTGTCTGTCAGCAGCAAAGAGCTTGCCATTTGCAGTGCAGTCCCATCACCCAACAACACTGGTGTGTCTGCTCAGCCAAGTAGTGCCTCTGAATGCAATGGGCTGTTGCCTATTGGTGATCAAGACGGAGGTGTGCAGCTGGACGCTCCTGATCAGTCTGTTGGGAGTACAAAGAAGAAGTCCAGCAAAAAGGACTTGATATGTCAAACCATCCAAACTGCTGACATTGAGTGGGTGAAGAGCGCTCAGAAAGCATTCGACAGCAAATGCCATGACGGCATGGAAGGAAAAAAAGAGTCTTATTCAATGGACAGTGTATTGGAAGCGTCACCATCAAAACAGAATCCCACTTCTGCAAGCAGCTGTGAAAATGACACTAGCCATGTACGAATTACTATCCCAATAAAGTCTCCAACAGCAGATACATCCAGCCACAAAAGGAAAAAAAGGCAATCTACAAAATCTTCAATGGAGAAAGCTATCCAAGAGAAAAGTCTGCCTTCTGGGCTTGCTATGAGCAGTGAAGTAGCAAACAGGACTATTTCTCAGTCAGAAGGGAGTAAAAAAGATATTCGAGTCTCAAAGCCGGGGAAAGTGATTGAAAATGAGTCCCCCTTAGCAGCTATTGACAGCAGTGTGCTTATGGACAGAGATTCCCCCAACAGTGCCACCAGGCTCAGAAAATCTGTAGCTGTGACATCTACTCTCCTATCCGCTGATCTCCCAACAGCTAGCAAACTGTCTGAGGTCCAGCACCCCAAACTCACAGCTAAACGGCGATGGACCTGCAGTAAACCTAAATCTATCCTTCGGGAGACCTCCATGACAACATCTGAGAAGATGATGGTGGAACCCCCTTCAGCCTATCCCATCACACCATCCAGCCCTCTGTATACCAATACAGACAGTCTTACTGTGATCACACCTGTCAAGAAAAAAAGAGGACGACCAAAGAAACAGCCTTTGCTCACTGTTGAAACCATTCATGAGGGAACATCCACTAGCCCAGTGAGTCCAATCAATCGTGAATTTCCAGGAACAAAGAAAAGAAAGAGGAGACGGAATCTGGCCAAGTTGGCTCAGATGGTCCCAGGAGAGGACAAGTCCATCAGTGATCTCAAGTTTCACAAAAAGGTTGGAAAGCTTGGGGTCTTGGATAAGAAGACTATCAAGACCATTAATAAGATGAAGACCCTTAAGAGGAAGAATATTCTCAATCAGATTTTGTCCTCCTGCTCCAGCAGCATAGCTCTGAAAGCAAAAATCCAGCCACCATCTAGTGCTGGGCCAACAACCATTGATGCCAGACTAGGGAAGCAGATCAATGTCAGCAAGAGGGGGACTATCTACATTGGTAAAAAACGGGGCAGGAAGCCAAGAGCAGAGCTGCAGCCTCAAACAGAAGAACCTAAGACAGCCATGAAGCACTCAAGGCCTGTTTCCAGCCAGCCAGAAAACCCAGCAGTGCCTTCCAACCTGCAGTCACTTGTGGCATCGTCACCAGCAGCTATTCATCCGCTTTCGACACAGTTAGCGGGGACTAATGGAAACCTTAGCCCCGCAAGCACTGAAACAAATTTTTCAGAGTTAAAAACTATGCCAAATCTTCAACCTATCAGTGCTCTTCCTACAAAAACCCAGAAAGGAATGCACAGTGGAACTTGGAAGCTGTCTCCACCCAGGTTAATGGCTAATTCACCTTCCCACCTCTGTGAAATAGGTTCTCTAAAAGAAGTTACGCTGTCACCAGTGAGTGAGTCTCACAGTGAGGAAACCATTCCGAGCGACAGTGGGATAGGTACAGACAACAACAGTACTTCTGACCAGGCTGAGAAAAGCTCAGAATCCCGCCGGAGATACTCCTTTGATTTCTGCACTCTGGACAACCCAGAGGCTATCCCATCTGACACCAGCACAAAAAACAGGCATGGTCACCGGCAGAAACATCTCATTGTGGATAACTTTCTCTCTCATGAGAGCATAAAAAAGCCAAAGCACAAGAGGAAAAGGAAAAGCTTGCAAAACAGAGATGATCTCCAGTTTCTGGCAGACCTTGAGGAACTCATCAATAAATTTCAAGTGTTCAGGATTTCGCATCGTAGTTACACATTTTATCATGAAAATCCATATCCCAGCATCTTCAGGATTAATTTTGATCACTATTACCCTGTGCCATATATCCAATATGATCCATTGCTCTATCTTCGCAGGACCTCTGACATGAAGTCTAAGAAGAAGCGTGGTAGACCTGCCAAAACCAATGACACCATGACAAAGGTGCCTTTTTTACAAGGGTTCGGTTACCCTATTCCCAGTGGGAGTTACTATGCACCCTATGGAATGCCTTACACATCAATGCCTATGATGAATCTTGGTTACTATGGTCAGTATCCAGCTCCTTTGTACCTGTCTCACACGCTCGGAGCGGCTTCCCCATTTATGAGACCTACCGTGCCCCCACCCCAATTTCATGCAAGCTCTCATATGAAGATGTCCACCACTGCCAAGCATAAAGCAAAACATGGAGTGCACCTACAAACACCTGTGGGAATGGGCCTTGGAGACATGCAGTCCTCTTTGGCTCCTCCAAAGGTTGGAGGAGCAAGCCTTTCAAGTGGCCGACTTCACAAAAGGAAACACAAACATAAGCACAAGCATAAGGATGAGAGGATACTGGGGACACATGAAGATCTGAGTGGTCTCTTTGCTAGCAAGTCCACTGGCTTCTCCAGTCACTCTGTCAATGAAAGGTTAAGTGGCTCAGATAAAGATATCTCTTTGCTCAATGAGAAAAGCAAGCATAAGGAGAAGCAAAAGCACCAGCATTGTGAAACTGGACACAAAGGCTCAAAGAGTAACTTTGAAGTGGATACACTGTCTACCTTATCACTTTCTGATGCCCAGCAGTGGACACAGAGTAAAGATAAAAGTGATTCAAGCAATGATCCCATTGACTCTTGCACAAAGAGATACTCTGGTAATACTGAGAGTAATGCAAGGTCAGAGTCCCTGGACATGTTTGGTGAAATGAATTCCTCGAGTGAGAAACGGGATAATGATGGAAGTGGGAATAAAAGAAGAAGCTTTGAAGGGTTTGGAACTTACAGAGAAAAGGACATTCAGCCCTTCAGGATAAATAGAAAGGATAGAAGTACTTATGATTCTTCTGCATCTCCTGGTAAGTTCTGCTTTATTTTATCTTAATGCACTTTAATGCTGAAATGAGGGACTTGCGATTTTCAATAATTATATTCAAGTCATTCACTTCTCTGACTGTTTTGTAATTCATTCTCATTTTCCATCTAGACTTTAGGGATACTGACAAAAGAAAGCTGGCCACATGTTGAGACCTACACAAGTATTTGGGTTGTTAGACAGCATTTATGAATATTTCTTTTCGCCTTGCGTATTTATCCTTGCTTGTTGCACTTCTGCCAGAAGTCCCCCCATCACATTCTACATTAGCAGCAATTATGAAACCTGCTGGCAAGGCAGGAAAGTCTCTTACTTGGATCTGATGTCTTAAGGTGATAGTTGTTGCCCAGCCTTTGGGAGTATAGCCACAGCACTGAGCAGTTTCTTTGCTCTCACCCACAGAGTGTGCAAAGTCCATTTATTGAAGGGCTGAGAAAGATGTATGGGAAGTTGTGGAGCTGGATCAGTATTTCCTGACTGGTATTGGTGTACCACTGATCCAGAGGGACCTAGGATGGTGATGGCTACACTGAATATATAGAGTCCCTTGCTACAATCATTGTGTGAAACTGTCACTTCTAGTTGGTAGTTGTGATGTAAAGTAACTATCCTGAAATCGAGCTGTTGAAAGAAGGGACTGGTGTCATGGAAACAATAAACCCTGACTGGCTATGAAGAGTTTGAGGATGCATGACTTGGAAATATAAGTTAGGCTTATAGAGAAGGAAAAAACTCTTTTGGATACTAAGGACATCTGTTCCTCTCCCACAGAGTTGAGAAGGGGGAAAAGAATCTGAATCTTGCCTGGAAGACTGAACTGTACTTTACAATAGGGAGCTGCCTTCATGATGACAAAGGCAGGTGTTTTGCTGAATTTAGCTTGGGAGCAAGCCCAGTGCTCCTGCACCACCATATATTTATCACAAAGTAAATTTCATACTTGTTGGGGAAAGGGTGAACATTACTGAAACAACCAGCAGTAGCTGAGATTCTGGTGTGCTAGAAAAGAGCTTCAAAGAAACATAATTTAGCTTCAAAAACAAAACAAACAAACAAATAAACAAAATAATCAACAGAGAACAGAGAAGGAGCAGAGAATGTGTATAATCTGCCAATGTGAGCCTTTCCAGATTTTTATTGACTTATATCTGATTGAGATCCAGAGACTGCTCATACTTAAGCCATTTAGACATTTCCATTTCCTTCACTGAGTCCAAGATCTGGGCTGTTATGATGAAAATCAGTCTGAAATGGGAGCTTATCCCATGGAAACTCCCCCATTTGCTGTACCATACAATATCAGACCAGTTGTGACACCCAGAAATGAGAAACAAGAAAATGTTGGAAAGAGACTGAATTCAAACCCAAGTTATATGAGAATTGTTATATGCTTGTCAAAGAAAAAAAAAAAAAATAATTCTCCAGCAAGCATTTTGTAAGCTGTTGCAGCAAGGAAGTTGTGTTTCAGCAAACAAAAGTCTTTGGAATCTTTGAATAGGTTATTTCTATTGTCTATTGAAAGCTATTGATTTCAGAGTTTGATAACAGTTGGATTTTTAGCCTCTGCCTTCTGAACAGAATATGTCTGCTAAGCTTGTTTTTCCAGTTTAATATATTTCACTCAGGCACATAAAACTGACAAGAAAAAATTAGCACTGGTGAACCCAAATGAGTTTTCGAAGAAAGGATGTGATCCCCACCAGGCTGATTTGGAAGTAGAATTTGCTAAGAAAAAATCCATTTCCTGTCACTTTCCATTTGTTTATTTGACCATGAAAATGAATAAGATGGAGGTCTTGCAATAGGATCTTCATCAAATTTACAGTTTAAACTTTTTAAACTGTTTCTCATCTACACAAAAAAATATTTTTATTTATTTTTAATTTTCATCATTACAACTGCACATCATTCCCCATGACCTAATCCATCAAGTCACAGATTATGAACTGGTTTCTTCATTGTTAAGCTATTATTTAGGTGGAAAAATCATCAGCAGTTAGCTAAGCAAAGCCAGCTAACCAGAGTCATACCTTGCATTGCAGGGAAAAATGCTAAAACTAAGTATCTCTTCCAAGAAAGACCTGGAGCCAAGACTGCTCATTAAAACCTAGGAACATCTGTCTGCTTGTGACTGTCTAAGATCTCAATGCAGCTTTTTTTTCCTCTGTCTTTGACCTTCACTGGGATTCCCAACAGAGGTCCATATTTGAGTCTAGCCGTAGCTATTAACTGGTTCCCACTGAGGAGGGATTAAACTTTTCCATGATAACCTTGGCATTATTTCTTCTAATTCACCTTGCTTTCCCCTGAGTGGCTAAACACTGATTGACTAATCATTTAAAAAAAAAAAAAAAAAAGGTGAAACAAGGGAGGGTAGGAGGGAAATCCTATGAGAGCATACAGCTCTGCCCCAGGAGGCAGTTTCTCAGCCTGATAGTTCTTGCTATTCAGGATTTGTCATCTTTTGCTATATAAAAATAATATATAACAGAGATAAGAAGAGACATCCTGAATATTCAGATGTAAGCTGAAAATAGATTTACATCATGATTTCAGTGTTAATTCACTACATGGGCATTTTGGCACGCTCGGTAATGACATTTGCAACTTCATAGTATGTTGCTGGAGATGAAATATGGAGCAAAATCTACCCACGCTTTGTTGAGATATCTGATAAGAGTGATGATAGAACCAGTTAGTGCTCTTCAGCATTCAAGCACAGTAATTAGCTTCAGTGTAGTGTGCTAGTTGCAGGTACTGTTGTAGTTTAGTTATTTTTATTGTTATTTTGTTTAGAACAACACGTAGCTACTCGTAGGTCATGTGTATGGCAGAAAACAATCCTGCCAGGTAACCTTAAAGCCTATATATAACTTCACAACTTACAAAGATCAGAAAAGTTGTTAGACTTTCTTTCTGGAGGAGCTGGAAATCTCTACCAGATTGAAGGATCGCACAGGAGAAGCACCAGCTTAGTTGGCTGCAGCAAGCATCTGTGATCTGCATTGGGCTGTCACTGGGCATTCAGTAAAGGGGAGATTCTAGCTTATTTTACTCATCTTAGGACCTCTTGTGTTTAAAAGTGCTCTGCAAATGCACATGATTGTTTTATATATGCTCTGCCTGTTTTTCCATCGCTATTCTGGATATTGTCTTCATAAAAACTAGATAATTACTCCATCTTTCTTCTCGTCCTCTTCCTGCTGTATTTTTTAGAAATTAAAATTACATGTAATATTCCCTGTGCTAACCCAAACTTGCTGCATTTAAAAAGACTAATTGGTAACACCTTAATGAACCCTACTTGCTTACTTAGCTGATATAGAAGATGAGACGCATGGCATTGGTCAACTCAGTAGACAAGGATGTAGCAGAAGGTGATTCAGATTCTGCATTGCCTACACTGTCACTAAGGCATATCCAAAAGAGATATTTCCAGCTGTGTGCACTAAGCATTGACTCAGTTTTCATTCTCCTACACTCCACAGGCAGAGGTGCACCTCGTGCATTTGCAAAATATTGGAGTCCCTCCAGCACTCCATGACCTGAGGCACTGTGCACAGCTGGGTGGCTGATCTTTTCATCTGCTCTGCATTTGCTGCTAAAGTTCCTGGTGAGGGTCCCAGGGAGAGGCCACAGATTGATGACACAGATGGGTTTGGGAGATGGAACAGTGCAGTTTAAAAGAGGTCCTCGTAGCTAACTTCTCATTGCCTAGTCACATCAGCCTGCTTCATTTTCATACATAGTGCTGAGGAAGAGACTTGTGTTGCTGATACACAGTCCTGATGCCATAAACTGTGCCTTGAAAAGAGTAGGGAGTTACTTCTATTTGATTTCCATAAGTTGGAAAAATGAGGAAAAGCATGTTTTACATTCAAGATTGCATAAACAAATATGCCATCTTATCTATACAAACTGTCTGATTATTTCCTAGTTACAATCATGACAGGCCAGGATGTAGCTGATGGTGAAGCACGGGACAAAAGCCATTATACTTAGGAGTATATTTCTTCATTTCTTTGCAGTGAGTCTAATTGATATCTTTGCTACTTTATGCTCAGACTTTTTCTTCCATTTATTTATTTTTTCTAAGCTGATGATTATACAAGCAAAGATTGTCTTGCATAGCAGACACAATGACTGAAAGATCAGCAAATAAGTACGTGAGTTTCATCAGATATAGCACAGACACTATGCACAGTAAATTTACAGGAATGTAAAGTTAATTATATGTAGTCATTAGCAAGGTACCAACCATCAGTCTCTGAATGCTGGATAGTTAGCATGGCAAACATGTTTTACAAACTGATGTTTAACTTGCCTACAGACACCTCTACCTATTCCATTCCCAAGGGCCAACAGTGCTACAAGCTCAATTTATTCAAATTTGACTTGTCTTTAGCAACTATTGTGTATGGTGCTGGTTAACTCTGCAGGAGTTGCACGTCCCTCACCAGTTATAGTTGGAGTGGGCATTGCACAGCAAGTACACTTTGGCTGTATAATTCGATGAGGAGAAGAGGGATGGTGCATCTGTACACGTATGTTAAATGCATTTAGTAAATCCATGATTGTATGCTGTGTTTGCCTAAAGTTGTTTTTTACTATATCTTAAAATTGCCCTTATTCTTGTTAAAAATCCTTACTTTGGGTAATTAGATCTTTCAAAGGGGAGAGTGGGAGGTTAACTGGGATAAGGGAGAAGTGACGATCAAGGAAATGAACAGGATTTGTCTAATGTTATTACAAATATAAGTAACCATGTTCTGCTGATGAGTGGCATTTATGCAGATGAGATTTCTTCTCTGACAGAACTCACTTTTATGGCTCAGTTTTCTGCTAGAAAGGGACATTTCCACACAACACAGAATAAATTTCTGGCCATTTTCTCCCAAAAGTCAAAAACATTATTGTGAATTAGAACAGGACTTCCTATGAAGCAAAACAAACATGGTGAAATATTGGCAAAGCCACTGTGAGGAGCTATTTGTTGTTTTCAAAGAACCAGTATCTGTTCATCTAGATCATTATCATGAAGACTTAATCAAAGTTTTACTACTCTCCATTAGTGAGTAATTTTATTTCTCCTTCTGAATGTATGTGGAAGACCCAGTCAAATAAGATTAGTCAACATCCTTATTAATCAAACTTTGCTGATTTTTCTGTAATAATTTGCATGAATAATATTTTTATGGTACTTGATTTACAGGACTGATTCATTATTCTCTAGTGAATATATCACTTTAGGAATAGTGGAAACACTGGCTCAATATCATATTTGATGAAAATTTTCTTATTTGATTAGCTTAAAGACGTGATATGAATGCCTATAATATAGACTGTATACTGACTAGGTCTTCTGTATATACTCATAGATTTGCATTTACATCTTTGAACAAAGGAGGAGAAGAGACAAATAAGTGAAAGAAAAAAAAAATTGTCTATTATCACCTTGCATTCTTTAGTAACATTTGTCTCAATGGAACCTGAGTGTCACATGGCAGTGTGTGTATAGATGCAGATGTAGGCTGATGTGTGAACTGGGGTTTGGAGACCCACCTCAGGTAATGTAATCTTCTCATGTGACTCCAGAAAATGTCTAAATTGAGTAAAAAACATATTATGTTTGGGAAAGGGGAGTAAAAGCTGTTTCCAGTTGTAGAGAGCTGTTCTGAGGTCAGATACAAACTGGTGCCCAGCAAGTGTGATGCAGAAGTAGCAGTACTTGAAGTGGATGGGAGAAGATCCAGACATGAGCTTCACTTGCCAGGATGTATAGAGCATTAGTCATGCTCTCTTTTCCCAGCTCTGTCTCTGGCAGTGTATCCTCTGATACCCTATGCTCCTACATAGCTTTAAGCAGCTGCAACTGTTTTTAACCTCCAGTGTCACTGGGGGGGTTGTCCTCCCTGCTGTGTTTTGTAGTGAGGGACAAGCACTGTACAGTTACAGTGTTTTATTTATGCCATCTGGCCCAGAAAACTCAGCATCAAATCTTTGCAAAATCCCATTATTTGTAAATACAATTACATTCATAAAAGCATTAGTTTGGGCCCCTGGATGCTTATATGTACAACTGACACTACTGAAATGGCTTCTAAAATTACCTTAAGGTAAATGTCCTTCTTGCTGTTTTCCACTAAGTCTTCTGCCAGTCTTGAGAAGAGAAGTCAAACTGGTCTACCTGTTGCTCCATCCTGTTTATGGTAATTCCTAGAGGAACGGACTGCTGAGGAAAGGCAAGACTAAAGGGGAAAACAAGTCAAAAGATTTCCTTGAAAGTATTTTGATGGGAAATTTGAAATACCATGAGTTCTTTTTGTTGTTTAATCCTGCCACTCACTCATTTTATTGCCTCCATTATTTGCACCAAGCAAGGAGAGAAGAAACAAGAGAGAGAAGCTGGAGCCGGAGAGAGAGCTGGAGTATTTACCACCCAACCAATATTTTATTTCCTCTCTTAATGATTGTATGTTTATTGCACTGCCTGAGGCTCAGTACAAAGTCTTTTGGACTAGTGACGAATTAATCAGATTAAAAACTGTGACCCCTTTGCTTTCTGGGAGTGTTACAAACCTCCCAGCACCCTGCCTAATTTCTGCCTCTTACTTTGCTCTCTGCCCAACAGTCAAGCAGTTCTTCCTTCACAACTTGGCGGCTCCCAGCTGTTTATCTTCACTCTTTCTGGGCAATGCCAGAATGTCTTGTTTGAAGTTTTTATTTAGACCACTGCTGGTTTATAGAATTTTGCGGATTCCTTGTTGGGTGTGCAGCAGCTTCACGTCAGACACAATTGGCTTCTGCTGGGCTCTTGGCTTTAAAAGGCAATAAAGAATCACAGCCTGATTCTCTTCTCAGCCCCACATAAATCAAGCATCTCTCCATTGAAGTCAGCAAAGTTGACTTCAACCTTTATGGAGAGAAGTTCCTGTTGAGATGAAATGAGGGTATGGGAGTGGGAAGAGTCCATTGGCGGACAGAGCTCTGTCTGCCCAGTGCCTCAAGAGCTGCCAAAGCCAACCTGAGTTCAATATTTGTAGAGAAGATTTCATTAGCTTGGAGGGAGAGGACTGGTTAGGGTTTTGACAGTGGCCAAGTTGCAGTTTTAAGAAGACTAGAAAGAAAAATGTGTTATAGCTTCTGTCTGTACCCAGTATAAAAGCATATTGTTTCCTATTTGAATGCATTGATAAGCTAAGTGCAGGGCACGAGGTCTGGTCAGATGCAAGGAGGGAGTGAAATGAAGCAGTGGCTGTATTTTCACTGTTAACCTGCCTGTCCCTGGGACTCAAATTTAGGCACAGGAAGAGTTGAGTTCTAGACATCTGCCAGTGAGTTGAATCATAATGCATTCAGGGCAACATGCATCCATCTAACTCAATTGAAAATTTGAGAACTGGGCTCTCTGACCTCCTGAGCATACTCTGTTCTGGCTTTACTATCCGCACTGCCTACCAGGAACATGTTTATGTGCTACAGCAAAGGGAAGCCAGAAGAACATTGTTCTAGTTGCATCCAACTACTGGACCATAGTAATGATGCTAAGCAAGAAAATGAGTAAGAACGCTACATTTTAAGATTTCACCAAGAAGAATGTCCAGATAATTCCCCTGTAGGTCAAGGGCTGAGAAGAGGGACGAGAGAGGAAAATTTTGACTGTCCTTGGAGTTTTTAAGACGTAAGGATTCATAAAAGTGATTGGCAGTGATTTTTCACTGAAGACATGCACACAGGTAGGACCATTCATGGGCTTTTGCAGCAGTAGTGAGCCTGACTGAGCTTTGTCATGGGGCAGTGCAGATTTTAGAAGGCTTCAGGAGTGTGTGCAATGTAGAGTTAACTGTCAAGCAAGGGCAGGACTGGATGGCTTGAAGGGTTTTGCTAATGAGCTATCAAGCTGTAGGTCACTAGTTGAAATTTAATCTGTGAGAACAGTGACAGAAAATCAAATAGAAGTGCTGACGTCAGAGTGGTGCTGCATCAGCAGTGAAAGTGTTGCTGGAGCCTTGCGTAACTCACGTAGGCGACTTAAACGGGGAGCAAACTGTGGATAATTTTCTGAGCTAATACCAACTACAAGATATATTGCAGCCAAGTTGTATCATATCTGTGAGTACCTTGCTGGTCTTACTGCGGAGTGACACCTACATATCTGATTACAGGATCTGACCCAAATATGCTGTTATACAATGCTAAAAACAGAGTAGTGGAGACATCTGTGTAAGCTTTGCTTGGTGGTGTCATAGCATGTGAATCATCAGTGCACTGAGGAGATGCGTAGCAATCTGCAATTCTGGTGATGGAGATATTTGTCATTAGGTCCCATTCTAGGGCCAGCTGTGATGGAGATATTTTGCCACTTGGCATTCTAAGATGACTTCGTTATTTCATCGTAGCTTTCTCAGGGGTGGGGAGAAGCTGTGTTACCAAGACATTTATTCTGTTCATGGCTAACAAAGGGAAGGCTAGGGACCAAAGGGACAAGGGGCACTAGATGCCCTAGATGCTTTCAGCAGTGATAACAGTACTGCACACAGGGCTAAGCACGTTTTGCCAGTTGGGCTTCTGTTGATTCTCCTCATTCTGGGCAAAAGGAGATTCTGTCATTCGCCCATGCTGTCAGCTGAACCATGAATGTAGCTCTTAAATGAACTCTTTCTCTGTCTGAAAGCTTTCTCTGGCTTCTACCCCACTGATGTGTTTGTTGCCCTTTTCACTGATTTTTTTAGGAGCCATTCGGTGGTCCTTCCTCTGCTCCAAAGCAGCTTGTCTGAGGATACAAGGTTGCTCCAGATGGAACAGGACTGCCATTTCAGCTCTATGCCTTTGGCCTTCCTTGCCTCAAGTGTAGGCAGAGAAAGGAGCAACAGTCAGCATTGTTTTCTATGCCAGCTATGATTAGTTGGCATAAGATCACTTGAATAAGTTGACACAGACTTTGAGTTGCTTGGTTTGCTTTAAAAAGAAAGGAAAAATTCCCAAGCCTACTCCAGGATCTATTTGCTGCCTGAAGTTCATTCTTCACCACTAAAAGCTTGGGCTTATCCCAGGACTGAGACGTGCTCAGTTGCAGAATATTTGTCATACTGATACTTATTTATTCTCTATTAGGAAAAAATATATATATCCTAGGAGAGCGAGATTTTTTTTTAAAAATAGTTAAACTCCAAATTCATGTAGATTTCCTGTTTTGCTTCTTAACAAAACCTCAAAACCACTTTGAACAAGTTTCCTACCTCAGCTGAGGGTGGAGTTGTGTACGCCCCACACGTGGCCTCAAGAAGTGCACCCAAGGACAATAGCACATCTCCTTTGGCACAGTAGGGCCAAAGTTACTGCTAGCAAAGCAGTCAATACGTGCGCCTGTGCATGACTGCCCAAAAGCACATCTGACTCAGCCAACTACATTGGAAAAACTTAACTTTACTATTTCCAGTGGAACAGACTGAGTGGTAGAGATGTGGCAGAAAAGAAACTGGAGGCATTTTATAGTAGATACCTCTCTGAGATGCTAGGCAGATATTGGCTGACACTATGCTGGGCAGTCTGTTGCAATTTCATGGATTTGATCTGGTGAGGCATCTTCTTGGTAAATAAGAAGAGCAGAGAAATCTATTGCACCAAAATTAATGGTTGTTGCCTGATCTGTTAAATGGATTCACTTTAATCTGAAGCAATGCATGCATTTTGCAAAACAAGCATTCTTCAGCTCCTACATGTGCATCATGACATTACTTTAGGCAGTAAGGAAGATTGTATGTGTGATATGGTGTGCTGCGGTAGATAGTAAAGTAGCTAGATGCTTGCAGACTCTGGATAGAGTTATGGCATTTGGGTGTGTAATGCTAAGTAACAATAAGCAGTGCTTAATATTTCCTCCCACACTAGAAGCATACCCATTAAAAGTTTAGCCAAGTTAGTTCTGCAAGTTCTTGCAAAAAAGGGCAACTACTAAAACACTAATAGGAGCTGCACTTATGTGGGTAGAGCAGGATGCATTAACCCAAATTCTTCTATACTGCTACTCGGGAAAGAGTCTTGCTGAGATTAAAGAAACCCCTTGAAGGTAAAAATGATAATAAATCAGGCTCAAACTCAGATTAAGGACTTCTGAGTTTTTTTTCTTGGTTCCGCTTCTGAGATGCTGCCTAGTCTGAGCAAGTCAGTGAATGTGATTTAAACCGTCCATGAGTCAACTGGAGTCTGCACATAAGTGAATTGGATGTATCTAAGTCCCAGGGAATGGCTTCATCCTTTTCATCTCAAGTAGCACTTACCTTCCAGAGAAACCAAGCAAGTATATGAATCTGTACAGTATAAGTTAGATTTAAGAATAACTTAAAGGTGTAAGCATATAGTTTCACATGTGCTCAGTGGTTGAAAACTCAAAGCAGTTAGGTGTATAGCACTAAGCAAACACTAATATTTTCTTGAGGTGCTGAAAAGGGACAACTGCACTGACTTAAAGTCTGTTAAAAACCATTGTTTTTAGATGATATTAAGCTAGCATGAAACACCTCAACAAGTGAAAATCCGGGCATATTTTTAGTGGTTTTGTGGGCCAAGTCAGGAAGAAAGACCATCTCTGAACTGCTTGTTACAAGAAGGCTGATGCTCACACAGCTGAGGGCTGTCAGTGTCTCTTGTAGATAGACCGAAGTATGCTGCCTAGGGTTTGATACTCTTTTTCACTAGGCACTGTCTCCATACTATGCCTGGTGTGGAACCTAAAGCATGCTGCCCTCTGGCCATGCCCAGCTTTCTTCTTGGATGGAACAAATGACTCTGTAATGTCTCTAGCTAAGAAGTGCAGAGTGTGAAGGATCTGGATACCAGGATATAGGAGAGAGACGTGGAAAAATTGTGGCAGTGTGAAGCATCTGGGCACTCATAACTGCCAGGTAAGCTTTGAACACAAGGGACCTCCTGTACCCTGGTCTGTTTCCATGTTTTTCCATGAAGAGCTCTAAAAGGTGATGATCAAAAAGCTTCCCCTTCCACTGGGATGACACAGTCTAGCATTTCCATCTTATGTTTCTGGTTGCTGAGAAGTAAAGCTTCAGGAGGAGGAGTCAGCACTGCTTCCCCAGTCTCACCTATAGCCTGCTATTGTCCCAGGAAGTGGGAATACTGGGATCATAAGTCCCCACCTTGTTTTCTAGTTTCTGTATTATTTCTTAAACCACCAATATCTTGTGCTTCCTCTTCCCACTTATCCCTCAACACAGGTGCTTGTCTTTCAAAGGGGAATTTGCATTTGGAATCCTATGTAGACAGGAGAGCTCTTACCTGGCCACAGTGCCAAGAATGATATTTCCTAGTGCCTATACCTGGGTAGCTGTGTGCACTAAATCATCCCATGGAGGCACCACAGCTCACTGCTCTGCCAGTGGAAAAACTGTGAACTTTGCTGTTTCAGAGGCATCTGTCTCTGCATTGCTTATGCAGTTTGCGTAGGCACATACATTAAGTGATCTGAATCATTCTGCTGGAACCAAGCACCTATTCTTCTGTAGATGTTGCAACAGATAAACTGAGTGCCTAAAGCAAGCACTCTCAATCTAACCTCCGGGGTCTCCACGTTTACCTACCTATATAATGGTACAATAGACCTTGCCTAACTCAAAGGGTTGTTGCAAGATTTTAATTAATTAATACTGGCAAGGTTTTGAAATGATGGAAATGAAATGAGATCTATAAATGGAGTGTATTATTATGACTGCATGGCACTTCTGCTTCACTTTCATATCATACCTGGGTAGAGAGCAGTGAAGATACATTCTCTGAAGCATTATGAATCACAAATAAGCCTATTTAAAATTTGGACAGTATTGATATATTTACAGATGTTAAAATGTTCCATGGAAGAGACATTGCTTTTTACTCCAAGAGTGCAGCTCTTTTTTTTTTTTTTTTTTTAAAAAAAAAAAAGCCTGTTTCCCAGTGTTGACCCATGTATTTCTGGACTTCACAGTTTGTGCTCAGCGTTAGAGATGTGCCAGAAGGTAGTTGGAGATGTGGGAGTCCTACTAGGATTTGCAGAAGACCTAATTACTCCCCAGTGACAGTTCTGGCTAGCACTGGTTCTCATCCTGAGCGGTGTGGTCCCTTAAGTAGCTTTTGGTCTTCCATTTTGCTAGCGTGATTGATGTTAATTATAGCCATGCAGTTTCAGTGGGGGGCAAGATTCCCAAGAGAAGCGGGTATTCCTGAAGTCCTTCTGTGTGCACAGCATCAGATTAGCACACAAAACTCTTTGGACTAAGTCCCTTGATAGGTCACACCATTTCATCAAATTACAAAATACCTCATTAGATTTCAAGTCACATTTAATTTTCTCTATATTTAAATTCTTAATGAAGAATGTTATAATCTTACTACTCACTAAGCACTTTGCATGCATTTGTAGGTGAAACAGGTGAATGTTACAGGGCTAAGTGAGGAGAAAGGGAAAATATTTCCCGCTAAATAAGATAGAACTGGGTGACATCTCTAAATATTCAAGGGATACTGATGTCCAGCTACCATAAAAATGTGAGGTCTCAGGGGGAGGAGGCTGTATGGCCATGCATGCGGGTCATGGGATCTTGTATCAGGTCTACTGGACCAGGAGCAGCTTTTTTATACCTGACGGTATAATGTAATACTGTCAGCTGATGTTGCTCCTGACATTGTGCAGGAGGGATCTTGCTTTGCCATCTGGCCCTCACTGCATTGTGTTTGTGTAATTTTTAGTCAGCTAAACCGGACCAAACTAATAACCCTTGGTTATGTACAGAAGAACACTAATTTTTCCAAGCCATTGCTGTAATTGGAAAACATAATATTTTTTGTTATTATCATCCCCTCATTTTACCCTCATCAAAGGTAGGATTTACTGTTTCTCCCAAGAGATATTAGTAACTGGGGAATAGGAGGTGCTCTGAAAGCCGAGTAAAATTGTACCAGTATAAACTCTCTGGTGGTCAGCAGTACCTCATATAAACTAGCTTTTTTGAGTCAAGTTCAGACAGAAGTGAACTGACAAGACAGAGGAATTTGTGTTCGCTTCTGTAACTTCTAATGTAAGTTACTGAGTGTTAAATACTTTACCTAACTTGTACATGGTTCTTCTCAGCAGTAAATCTCAGACTGGTTTTACAAGAGAGGTCAATATCTTTATCCTCATTTTACGGGCAGATAAACAAAGGTGCAGGAAGGTCTAATGCCAGAAGGTCAGCATCAAAGTGAGAAGCAGCTAATTGCAACAGATTTTAATGCATCATTGTGCACAAGTGTCAGTAATTCTTACTGCAGTGTCAACCACAAAGTTATACAGAGTTACGAAAGACAGAAATAGAGCAGTCCTGACCTTTTCTCTGCAGACAAGCATTGTCTCTCTAGAGACTTTTTCTCCAGCAGCGGTAAGTGACTAAAGAAGTGCAGGTGCCATTTCTCCTCCTCAGTGATCAGGCCCAGGAGCAATAGAAGTCATTTTTAGGATATGATTTCCATAGTATTTACATCAAACTAGTAGCAGTGCTTATTTTAACTCAACTGTCAAGACACTTTATTTTTAATATGCAGCATAGTATCATTTTTTAATACTTGCCTTGTTTTAAACAAGCAAAGATATTTGAATGGGAACATGAAACTCACGAGAGGAATTATTGCTGCCCCACAAATATATATTGATAGCCTAAGAAAGTAATGGTGCTCTCTTTCCCATGACTAGAAAGTGCTCCAAATCTCTAAAGCAACACTAATATTTTACTTTAAGAGACAAAATCGCAAGCTAGGTTACCTTTCAGTAAGAATGTTGTACATTTTCCAGCTCTTATGAGGGTTCATAAGGGAGTCCTAATTCATCCAAATGACATCGTTCTCTTGATGACTATGACACTCTTATAAGAAAATTTACCAGTGGGGCATAATCTTAGTTTAAGAGATCCTAGGAAATAATACGAAATTGAATATGTGGGAGAAAAAATAAGGAGGAACAAAACGTTTTAAAAAATACTGTTGGTAAAATAACACTCAAATAAGAAAATTCCTGTTGCCATGAAGACTGATCAGCTACATGTATTTCTGTAAGCATGTGTCAGCCTGATGTACTACACTTCTGTGATTTATTCAATTACCATATTTCATAAGGACACAGTAATTGCTATGTTATATCCATCTCAACTAGTATCCCATCTGAGGAACATGGAAAAAGAAGGCGCGTAGAAGAAGATAATGTCACACTGGGTCTATGCAGATCCTTCTCCTTCCCCCTGATTAACAGGTTCACTCCAGTGTTTTTATGTTC
This sequence comes from Perdix hodgsoniae, assembly GCA_035772895.1. Classification (NCBI taxonomy): domain Eukaryota; kingdom Metazoa; phylum Chordata; class Aves; order Galliformes; family Phasianidae; genus Perdix; species Perdix hodgsoniae. Next base: position 35,350,472 of record JAPSGF010000003.1, read on the forward strand.
CTTCCTTTTCTCCCCTGGTGCAGAAGTAAAAGTTCTTAACAACTACACTTTATAAGCTTTTTTGAAATTATTTTTTGACTTCATAATATTTCAGATAAATCCTGCCACAGGAAGTGAAAGTTGAAATAAGACTAATGTATTAGGAATAAAAACATTAAAGATGAAAGCCCTCATGGAAACCAGCTTAAGAGTAACAGCAGTGAACTGTAAAACATGAGGCTCTAGTAGATAGAATTGTGGGCAGGGCTCAGAAACACTACAGAAAGGATGTATCCTGATCAATATCAGGTAGGACTTAGGGAAAATTATCTTCACACTGCCTGAATATTTCCAGGGGAGATAAATTTTATGTCAAAAGATGTGTTCTTATTAATGTGCAACTACCTCTAAGGAGGAGATGGACAAATGGGCAGTAGAGCTTTGAAAACCCACACAAATTATTGAGACTATTACAACAGGTACCTGGAATTACCCTAAATGTAGTTTCTTGTTTCTGAAATCTCTCTTTCTGTAGCTAGGATTATAAAAGATATCTTAAAGGTGAGATTAGAGAAAGAGATTTTTCAGATTGACTACCAAGAAACTTAGAAGAACTAACAATGTGCAGCGTATGAGTACTTTCTTTCAGTAATAAGTGTTATTTTTCAGTCTGCAGACTGACATTGTTTCATCCTTTGGGCTTTCTTGCACTCCTTTTTTTTTCTTTCTTTTTTTTTTTTCTTCCCCTTTGGCAGGGCTCTTTTGTTGCACAATATATTTATTGCACAATGTATTTATGATGTATTTATTTTGACTTTTATTTAGCAGTGTTAGAATAGGCCTTTGGTGGCTGGGAGAAGTCATGACAATGAAAAAGAGCCTTTTCTGAAGAAAAAAAAAAATCAAATTTTAACCATAATATCTGGACAAATTTTGAGTGATTTCCTGGGAATTTATCATGAATATGTCTGTGGGTCATCTACCAGAGACTTTCATTGAAACGTTTCTGATGTCTTAAGAGGTCTGGAAAATAAAATGATGCAACATTGTTGCAACAAATATAAAGGACCAAATCTTCATCTTCTTAAATATTTTCATTCTTCAAACTTATGTAGATCAATATTCTTTTCCTATATCTGTACTACAAAGTATTCCATCAGGCACAAAAGAATGGACTGATAACTTCACATTTACACTGCTTGACTCTTGTTTGCAAGTTGATTTTGACCCTGAAGCCATACCACTTTCTTTTAGTGTGCATTTCTTTTCAAAAATACTGTTTCCCCTGAACTACTAGATCTGTTGAATTTAAAAGAAAAAAAAAAAACAGGGGATATCTGCATGTAACAGCACCATTTTTCAGGCAAATTTTTGATGTCACAAAAACAATGTGTATCCGCAGAACTTTACACAACCTAATTAATGATCAGTTGACGCTGTGCCTCTAATTGTCTTCAACTGGAAGTAAAAATGCTATCTGTGAGCCAAAGCTGATAAACACTTTTGGTTAATTCTCTCTCTTTTTTTTTTTTAAAAAAAAAAAAAAAAAAAAAAAGGAGCCAAGAGAAAGCCACAACAGCTCTGAACTTTTTTCAAGGACTGCCTCTGCTTTAGGGGAATTTTGATTTTTCCTGCTGTTTTGTTTGTTTAAAAAAAATGGTGATGTCTAATCTTCAGGAACGTACCTCATCATCCAACCCACAAACTGTTGGCAAAATAATAACCTACACAGAATGTACTGTTAGATTCTTTTTTTATTATGATTTTTCATTTTTTTATTTCTTCCTTTCAGAGGTATAAATCACAGCTTTTTGCTTTTGCAAATTAAAGTATAGGCTTTGCACTGGATAGTTGGCGCTCTTTCTTCTGGCCAAATGTTCCATGCTTCTTCCAAAGAAACTGTGGACACTGAGTTGGCTATAATTTGTCTTTGAAATCTTTTGCAAAACCTCAGTCTTAATAGGCCTCCAAGGGAAAAATGAAAAGAAAAAAAAAAGTTTATGAAGTTGCAATTTAACTCTTTTTTGTGTGAAATTGTTGATGTTAAATCTATTTGAGATTTTCTCTTTGTTTGTTTGTTGTTTTTTTTTAATTGAGTTTTTGTTTTTTATTTCTGCTCTTTGTGTGACACCATCTTGTCATATAAGTCAAAGAAAACTCAGTATACTTCTACATATCTTAAAATGGGTAAAAAAAGATTACTGAAACTAAAACACTTTTGCTAGTTGTTTGTAAGCTTCTAGTAAGCATCACATTTCCAATTATATTTCCAGAAATCCTCTCTGCTGTGTTTGCTCTTGTGTCTTTATAATGTGGTTGTCAAACAATGCTCTCATTTCTGCTTTTGCTGCTAAGGTGACTATTTCCTAGTAATGTGGAAATAGGAATTCACCACCTCCCACATTCTCACTCTGTGAAGTACTTGCTGGTTTTATCTGTCATATATCATTTATAGTTTTGATCATCTAAACATTCAGCAAGGAATAAATGAAAGTTATTGGTGTGTAAAACATTGTAGTTAACTTGTGTTAAACTTGGACTCCCTCTAGTATCCTTGTACTGCTCTCTTCTGCAACACTTCCTTTCTATTGATGTGATGCCATCTTTGGTACTCTAACAAAGGGCTGTATAAATGTTTGGAAGCCAGAACAGATGTTTTTGGGCAGCTTTCATGCAGTTTGCCAATTTCATGCATAAAACAAGATCCTGACCACTTTTGCTTATTATAAATTGTATGATTCTTTTCAAAGGAAGAGTAAGCATGTTGGGTCCAATGACTTCCTGTCTTCTGGGATACTACTGCATGCCTTTTTTTACTATACCATAATGTTTCTTAAGTTTGCTTTTGTTTCATTCTCATAATTGGCTTTGTATATCCACTGACTGATCTGATTTTCCTATCGAGTCAGGGCTGTTCACTCCAGATTTTCACTGGTGTAACTGAGAGGAAAATTTGGTCCGTATGCTCTGTAATGAGATATATCATCACTGTCAATATTTTTCTTTTTCTCATCACTCCTCTGCCATATGGCAACTTAACAGGAAAGAGCTGAACTGCATATGTTCTTAGTAAGATTTCTTCTTTCCCTTGCAAAATTGAGGTTAGTTTTAATACCATTCAGATTTAAAAATGGAGGAAGCCATTAATCCCTTAGCATGGGATTTTTGCCTGACTTTGGCCATCTAAATGCTAGGCAGCCAGCTGAAACCAGTCTTCTGGACTCCTGCTATAGTCACACTTGATCCATCACCTCATAAGATAAGAGTCAGGGGAGATTTTTTCCTTGCAAACATGAGTCTAAATCTCCTATGTACCTGCTGATCTTAACGGTGTTGAATCAATGAATTAAGCTATAGACTGATAGGCAACATCTGTACCAGTGTATTGACTGTGGATAGGAGATGATTTTCATTAGCTGTTGATATCCTCTGCCAGGACATCTTGGCCTCTGCAAGGTAGACTCTCCTCAAATAACACCTAAGTGTAACTCACTGGACATCATGAGCCAGACACTGTTTACAGCTAGCAACACACACATAAGGCTACCCTGGTTTGTGTAGGAAATTTTGCCCTAGCAAAAGAATATCTGATATATCATGATATCTGTTTGCTTTCAAGGCCAGAAAAATAGGTACTGGCTTATTTAATTTCTGGTGTACACACAGTGAAAAATACAAGAAGTGTATAAAACAGTATAAGAGAATGAATGATGAATCTGAGAGTGTTTGCCTGAAAGTGGGACTTGGGTAAATGTTGCCACCAGCGGAATAGCTCCTGTTAGTGGGGATTTTGTTTGTTTGTTTGCTTGTTTGTTTTCATCAAGCAGCTATAAGATGTGTTGGTGAGAGACTGATGAATGCAGACAGAAAACAGAATTTGTAAACAGTGATTTCCAGGACCCACTATATGTGTTTTCTTAAACCTCTCATGCTACAGATGCCTCTTGAAACCATCATTAGGAAAGGAAAGATTTGCAATCAATGTGGATTAATTGAGAGAAAGTCATGTTTGACAAATCTGGCATCCTTCTATGATGTCACAGCCAGTTGGGTAGACGAGGTGAGAGCAGTGGATTCTATATGTACCTAGAATTCAGCAAGGCTTTTGAAACTGTCTCCCATAACATCGTTGTGGGTAAGTTTAGAAAGTGTGGAATACACAAATGGACAGTGAGGTGGATTGACAACTGTCTGGGAGAGCTGAGTGTTGTAATCAGCAGTACAGTCTGGTTGAAGGAATGTGACTAGAGGTTTTCCCCAGGGGTCAGCACTGCATCTTATCTTGTTTAAACATCATCAGTGACCTGGATGATGAAATAGAGAACACACTCAGCAATTTTGATAAATATCTAATGGGCAAGAGTCAAGTGGATGGGAAGTTTCATCAGAACATAAGGAAACCCTTTTTTACTTTGAGGGTGACAAAGTACTGGAACAGGAGCAACTGTCAACGCCTGTTATGGAGAGGTTTATGGAGTCTTGTCTGGTGATATTCAAAACACACCTGGATGCTTTTCTGCTCTAGGTAAATTGCATTGTCAAGGGGGTGGATTTGATGAACTCCAGAGGTTCGTCCCTGTTCAATTATGTGATTCTGTGAAAACAATCTCTGGGTAGTTCATACTCAGGTAAATGTCCCATATCACAGTATTTCTACAGAGTTTCTGAGCTCTGTTTTTAGTTGGGAGAAGTCTGCTTTAGAAATAGCCACTGTTTGCTACAGTGTGCCCATATCCAGCAATATGCTGTGCAAAGTGTTTCAGCCACTTTTAACCACCACGATGGGGCCCAGGGACCATGGGATAAATTTGAATGAATAACCCTATTTCTAAGTTGTTTCCAGGGAGTGTGTGGGTGTTACAGACGTTTAACTGCCAGGCTATTCATTTTTTTTCTACACTAATATTTTCCATGCTAGCTGACTGACCAGTCTCCCTGACGTGTTGCATCAATTTTCTTATTAAATACAAAAATAATGAATATTATGTATGAGCCTAGAAAGCTCCTCATCTTCCAGATTGGATCATGGTGCCAAGAGTCTGGCTGGCATAATCTCCAGTAGTCTGCAAACAACATCTGCATGAGCATGTTGGTAGCTGCCATGATTTGCTGAACAGCGCTGATTACAACAGTTTTGCTAGAGGGAAACTTTGCAGTGTGTGGGACAGACAGCAATGCCATACTTTCCCTGGGAAAAGCCAGGGGCATGTCATTTGTAGGAATAACTGGAGAGATATCTATCTCTCCCCAGCTCAGGCTTTCTCTAATCCAAGATGTGATTAACTGTGTGTCTCCACCAAAAGAATCACTGCTGAGATGAGCTCAGAAAAATGAGTGCTTGGGAGCCACTGACCAACCCCAGCAGCTGGCTGTGAAGTTGATCTGGAGAGGTTCTGTATGCCGGAGAAGTGGGAGAATTCGTGAGGATGAGTAAGAGACAGATCCCTGATTGACAGCACATCTCACTGCTGCTGGCATGTTCTTTAACATCTCTACTCATGGAAGAAGGGGCTCAAAGATGCTTCTCCAACCTATGAAGCCTGATGTTAAGCTGCATGAGAAGGCAGGATAGGCAGTAGGCTAGACCCCAGTGCTATTTGCTTTCAGGAAAGAACATGTCACTGCCCAGGAAGAATAACTTGGGTTTCTGAGCTGAAAAGGAGTCTTATATTTCATTTCTTTCACTTTTAGGACAATTATATTTTATATGTGCTGTCAACCAGTTCAGCAGAAGCTAGATTCGCTTTTTCTGTCTATTATGCAAATTTATGCAATTGTTTTCAATCAATTATTATTTCAAGTACCACAACTGTTTCTGTAAAAAAATCTGAATTTTGACATTTCTCAAGCTTAAGAGTTTCAACACTTTCTTAAGTTATTTTTTTCAATAGCATATGACATTTTTTGTCATGAGTATGGCAGAGGGTAAGCTACTTCTGGACAGGTACTAGGAACATCCTTGTTTGCTGTATTAACCTTGGGCTGAGGATAGGCTCCTGTTCGATATCTGAAACTTTCCAAAGAAAACAGATAGCAACATGTAAACAAGTAAACCACACATGCAAAAATGATTCTGAAATATTATGTGTCAGGTCAAATGTTAGTTGGGTTAGTTCAGGTATTTAAAGTAATCCTTCTCAACTCCCCCCCCCCTAAATATTGCATCACTTAGGTAAGTTGTGACAGCTCATTCACTGCCAGGAAAAGCTTGCATTATCCTCAAGGATGAATTCAGGACTTCAGGAAACTCCCAAGTAAATGAAAAAAAGAGACAACAGGCTTAGTGGCTTAAGCCATATGCCTCAGATCTGTCTAGCCATAGTTTAAAATTCCAACAGAAGCATTACCAAGTTAATGTAGAACTATTGAGTACTTGACCATTTATTACAGGCAGAACAAATCCTTGGAGTTAAATGCTAAGAAATTAGATCCTTTGGACTTTTAATGGCTATTAGAAATTGCACAGTATTTTCATAAGGGAAGGGGTTTATTAATCTTGTCCTCTTATTCCTTTCCTTCTACAAATACACGTTCAGTTCCTTATGGCAAGAGGAAGATAGGAAAGAATGAAAGAATGTAACTTTCTAGTGATGTACTGTACCTTACAAGAGCTGTAATACTGCATAGGGGTGTCTGCAACCAGCCCAGCTGTGATTTGTGAGAACAGGGAGAAGAGTGTTGCAGAGAGACAGAGAAGATGTGTGAGAACAAATATTTGCGCTCCTACACTGCTTTTTTTCTTATCTGCTTTAGCCCATAATAAGGAGTGCTGGTCAGAGATAAAAACTTCTGAAATCTAAGTATAAAACAAAAGATAGGCAGAGTTTAAAGGCAGGTGATGGAGCAATGATATACTGGGTAGGTAGGTAGGAAGATGAGTGATCTGAAAGAAACTGTTGCTTCTAAGAAAAAGGGGAATTTAAAGGAAGACTGTGGACAATTGTAGAAAACCTCATCAGCATGCAAAAATGCCATAAGAAATAGTATCAAAACATTTAATTTGAGAAATACAAGAGAGCCAATGGAAAATTGGGCTTCTAATCCACCAGGCCCTAGTAAATTAGAGACAGCAGCCACAATTTAGACAGTGAATGGCAAGTGTTATATGGGATATGTGAGGTTTTCAAACATGAAGAGATTTGCTGGGATTCAGCTCCAGACTGAGACACTCAAATGTGGGCAAAGGGTGAGAAACAAAAGTGGGAGGAATGCAGAAGAAGCACATGATGATAATGAAGGTATGGCTGCACAGTGTAGATGCTCCATTTCTTACGGAGTACTGATAGTATGCATTCACACACAAATCACTTGGCATGATGAAAAGATACTGAGTGAAATTCAATCCCTATCCTTAAAATCAGAACATCTCTGTATTATGATTTATTGATGGTCTGTACTTTTATCTGTCATGGGTAGACCTTCAGCATTTCCAACATCAGTGACTCAGTGCTGCTGATGCTGGAAAGTGGGCACCGGTCCAGCCTTGAGTTCTTCAATATCCTTCTATGAAACACTGGCAAGATTCAGAGATACTAAGTGGCTTTCCCAAACCAGGATTATATCTAGCAATAGGAGCCAGATCTTCTAGTACACCATTATTTACCAATCAGCTGATAACATTGTTGTGGCTTTGTTTAAATGATCACTTATTTTGGAACTGGAGAATTTTCAGAATACTTAAAAATAGCCAGTGAGGCTATATTTAGCAATCATAAAAGTTTTAATTCATTTTCTATTTTAGCTTTTTAATGAGGCAGTTCACCCATTAAGAAACTGTTGTCTTTTCCCTTCCAGCTTCGACTTGTGGTGAGAAACACAATATTTGAGTTCTTAGCTTGGAACAGCTCTATTTGAAGAAATAATAAAATAAGAGACTAGACTTATCTGTAAGATAGAGAACTTGGATCATTTGGGAAGAATGTTTGAAAAACATTTCAGGTTTTTCACTAGTCGTGGAGTTGAAAAATAAACAGAATTAGCTGGGGATCTGGCTGAAGAAAACAATTTCTAAGGAAAAATATCCTCCTAAATACATTGTTCCCTTTTCAGTGTTGTTATTAAGCCAAAAATTCCACTGGTGATGAACAAGTAATAATTTATAACAGTGAAAATCCAAAGAGTTTCAACAAAGATGAAAGAGGAATTTTATATTTAAAGTACCATTACCAGTAAAATACTTCAGAGTATTCTTCAATTTTAATTACTTCAACATCATGAAAAGCAACAAAGGACAAGTTTGAACTAACTTTCATGGGTTATGAAATGGCAAATCCTTGTAACTGATATATAATATGAAAGCCTACATGGCTGAAAAGCCTAGGGAAGCAATCTTATATTCCAGAGATTTCAGACCAAATCCCATTCAGATTGATACTCACTTAAAATTGCAATGTAGTGGTTTTTCAGCCCCAAATGAGTTGGTTTGCAGTTTAAATCTTCTTGGAGATATGAGCAAAGATTGCAACCAACATGACAGTTTTCCTTCCTTTTGGAGGGAGACAAATAGATGGCTGGTTAAGATTACATCTATACCTTTTAGATAGCTGGAATATGAGATAAGTCCCACTCTCCCTAACCTTCTCCTTCATCTTCTGCACTGAGCCCCGTCTATCTCTCCATAGCAGTATTCTCAGAGGTACCCAGCAGAAATACATGATAAACCCAGCAGTCAGAGAAGTTCAAGGGGAGCTTCCACTGGTACTAAAACGTTATTAGGGCAAAGAGCTTTCAATAACCCTTTTGGATTTGATCTTCTTGTCATTCAGCCTCCATCATGACCATGCATTCCTGCTGACTACCTGTTGACTTCCACATCCATAGTGAAGCCCACACTGAGTTTGGACTTCCAATGAGATGACCCTCAAGGCTGTTACTGCTTGAGGCCTGGAAGGATTTTCTGAACTAGTTTCAATCATGATAATGTAGCCTGAACATTTAGGATTATGTTTCTGCATTTGGACGTTTCTATCAACTCTGCATGTTTTCTAGCATTTCTTCAGCAAACTAGTATGTTACATGAAGGCAAAGACCATCTCTCCAAGGATGTGGTGGAATGGATAGGTGGTATATTAAAGACGGAGTAGAAGATATTGTGTTATGTCAGAAACTTGATAGTTAAAGAGCAAACTGCATTAGTCTCTCAATCTAGTGTGTCTTATACAGAAAATCAGCTGGTATTTTGTGATTCAGTTACTCAGCCTGAGACTTTTAATTACTTACTTGAGACTTTCAGTGTTTCTGGAGGATAATGATGGGAAGCTAAGCTATAAAGAGCGAGGGACTAATACTAGAGACTAATCTTCCAATGCACAAACACGATCTGTCACAATATACACCCATGGGAGAAGAGAACAGGCAATGTTTTGTTGCTGCAATGGGAGGAGAAAACATTTTTGTCAGATGACAGAATGTTGATGTTGCATGCTTATACAGCTGGACTTACATGATCTCTACATCCTCCCAAGTGAATTGCAGCCTTCTACTCACTTTAGAGGCATCTATTACTCCCCACTGTGTATGTACCTACCTAAAAATCCATAACTGGTCTCGCATCGAATCAATGCTCACAGTCAACTTGTATCTAAACAAATTGAATAAAGCTAAGAGCTCTGAAGATCCTCTTATTTATCCCATGACAAGCACAGAGACTCCCAGTTCTTATGCTCATGACACCTTTGTCAATAAAATCTGCAGATTGCACAATATAAAGTTGTTTTATAATTCATCTCTCTGACAATGACTGAACCTTTGAACAGGAATGCTTTATGTAGTTATCTCAAGTACAGTGTTCGAGCTGAGGCTGCATCAGCGAAGTGCAAAAATAAATTTTTGTTCCTCTTGAAGAGACACATTTCAAGCAATTTTTTGATCTAATGAAAAAAAAATTAGATTTTATTTTAAAGAAGAATTTATATTTGGCTGGCAATTAGATCATAAGTAAGAATCACAGGACTTATTAGATCACATATTCTGTTCTCCTTTCAGTGCAGGATCATTTTTCAGACTTGTGGTCTAATTGCATTATTTTAAAAGGACAAAACATCAGATTTACAGAAAGTAATGTCATTGCTGGAGTACTCACCCTTCAAAACATGTTCTTATACTGCACCTCCAAAAGTTACTGATGTTAGAATAAACTGCAGGTAGAAAGGATGGCAACCGGGTATCCTTTTAGTTGATTTGAAGGTGATACCAGCTCATCTTACCATTCATGATTTGTGATCACAGATTAGAAGTTTTAAAAGACGTTCCCCAAATCTTTAATGTATGTCATTTAAAACTGTAAATTCTAAGTTCAGAGTTATATAGAGAGATGTTTCAGATTGTTATGTAAATACTGTTGCGGGTTTTAAGATAGAAAGTGGAATTTTCAAAGTCATGTAGGATATTCAGGCAGGGTGACTCATCCATTTCAGTGGAAATTTTTATGTACAAATCTTGGTCCTATTTTGAACAGGAGGATTACATGTCTAAACAGCAATTTTAGATAATTTCACCTAGGAAAAAAAGAAAAAAAGAAAAAAAGAAAAAAAGAAAAAAAAAAGGAACAAGTGGAATTCTTAGTATTTTACTCATCTCTCTGAAGAGAATTCAACCAGTTGTTTCACTTCTAATCTGAACTTTAATTCTTAATAAAACGAAATCAAAATTCTCTCTGATAGATGCATTTTGAAGACAATTCTTGAAGAAGATAATCGAGCAGGGAACTCTATCTTCAGTTCATTACATGGGTAAAGGTCCAGGAAAGTGACAAAAGACCTGGAGGGAAAAAGAAAGGGGAAACTGACATTGATATAATAGTACTGTAGTCTGCAATTTAATAATATTCAGCCAAGGACACTGCGAGGTTTTAGCAACAGCAAACTAACAAGGGGAATAGCATGTCCTTGTTTTACAGATACATAAGGAAGGCTTGGAAATGTCAAGTGGTTTGACTTTTTCCTATGACTAGTTAGAAAATATGGAAAAAAAAATGTATTAACTTTCTATTTCTCTAATTTTTAATGCTCGATAGCTGTGTTGGTTGATGCTCTGAGGCACATAGGATTTTTGAAGCCCGCTTTCAGCAGCAAAGGCATATAGATACAATATAAAATATGTAGCAGAGCTCCTCTGTTCTTGTGGGTTTTGTATTTTGGTAGGACCAGTCTGTGCTTCAAATGTGTCATTATCCTTCATAAGGAAGTTTCACCCTACTCTTGAATCAGTTCACATTGTTAATGTGCTCATCAGCTAACTCAGACGGATATACAGACAGCTGTGAGGAATCTAATTAACATCTGACTACAAAAGAAGAAATTACAATCTACTGTACTATTTAATCTGTCAGAGAAAGTCTAGCTTAGAAATGGGTTCAGTATTTCTCTGTAGCTTTTTGTCTATTTTAATGTAATGGAATCACAGTCGTTAGAAGTGAAGAAAACCTTTTAATTTATCTTGTCTATCTAGGTTTACAGCTACTTTTACCCTTTGGATGACACTGGGTATAATCTCTTCCTCCTTTATGTTCTTCTGCATCAAACACCTGCAGATTGTTATCGTGTCTACTTTTAGTCATCATTTACTTGGGTTTATATAATTCGTGTTATGGTTATCTGAAGATCAAAACTTCCATTTTTCTCGCTATGTCTTCTCTTTAAACACCTTACAGTGTTCCACCATTATTTCAAGGATGATGAAGAGTGCTCTTAACATCCAGAAGAAGTATGACCATTCTATATTAAAATCCGTGCACTATTTAGTTTACAGTGTTAGCAGAAGATTCTTTCAAAGTCACTTCATATGTTTTTTTTTTTTGTAAAAGAAATGAAAAGATAATTGCAATTCTCTGTGATACCTGCTCCTTAATGCATAAAAGATAGGACAGAAGTACTATAAAGCAGAGAGCTGTTTGAAAAGTAGCTTTTTCAGACTAAACTGAGCCTACAAAACATCTGACTAAAAATAGGAGAAAGATCTAATTCAAAATAATTTGGATAAAAGAGAGGAGCAGTGTTGACAGCAGACATGTGAATGATATTATTTTTACAGATGGGCTGTTTAGAATCAAATTGAAGCTACTGATCTGTATTTGTGTACGATCTTTCTAAAAGAAAGTTTTGTGGGCTTTGTCATTAATGACATGGGTCATTTTACCAGCAAGGAAAGGCCGCACGCTCTGTTCCTGTCATCCCCATGCTATTTCTGGGACAACAGAAGGTGACTGGGTTTAAAAAGAAAATTTCAAGGGCCCTTTTGCAGGGATGGGGGTAATCCAACTGAGATGTAATTAAAAGCTTTTCTTCTTCCCTCAACTGACACACACACAAAAGATAACTCTTTCACGGAAATACAACACTAGGCTGGAAAAAATCTAAGTTTACTTTTAACTTCATTATCTTTGCATCTTCTTTTTAGCAGAGACTGAAAAGAGCAGGAGGCAACAATAACTCCTCGGGTCTCAAATTGATTAGTATCTTTGGAAGACTGTAGAAAGAATCACAGATCTTAAGGAGGGCAATTTGGTATCTGTTTCTCTCTAAAGAGTGTATTGGAAGATCTTATTAGTAGCCAAAGTCCTTGGGAGACTCGATAGTGGAGGGAATCAAAGAGCTTATTTGTCATCATAGTTTCTGATAGGACTGGGACCACCACCAAGATAATCCACCAAGAGCATGTGATTGCATCCATTGGGCAGCAGAAGAACACAGCAAATGTGAAAAGAAATATCTTAGCTAGCTCTTTTTTTTTTTTTTTTTTTTTTTTTTAAGTATATGATTCACGAAATTTATTTGTTGTTACAGAAAGGATGGTTTTATCAGCTGAAACATATTTCTTTCTTGTTTGCTTTGATATTATCAGGCTTATGTAGAGGGATCATGTTTCAATAAGACATCCATGAAGTGATGCTAGATAAGGACAAAGTATTTGTACCTTCGTAATCAGTTTCCCTCATATGTAGAATAACGTTTCTCTTATCAGGAAATGGAAAAATAAGCAAGGTATCTTATTTCAAAACTTGCAAATGTATGCCACTTGCCTTCAAGTCACTGGAAGGAAGAGTACTACGTGTTAATCTTAACCAAACTTTAGATTAAACTGTTCAATCCCTTTGCTTCCATTCCCTAATGTTCTTACCTAAAAATGGGCTATAAGGTGGACTAACGCAGTTTTCTTCATTCATGGATTTATCTTATTTGTTATTATCGATTCTCTATAGTAAGTGGAGATGATAAGAAAAGATTCTACAAAAATAACACGTCATGTATTGAAAAAAAAACAAAACATATTTTATCCAATTAAACAAAGCACAATGAAGTCCCAGTTACAACCCCTATCTCTCTTGTTTATTTAAATTATTATTATGAGGAAGAAGCACTTAATTCTTAAGACTAGATAAAATGAATTTCAGGAAGACAACAAAAGCATACTGTATTTGTATCCATTGGTCTTTGCTGCTGTCAACAGTACTGCAATGCCAGAAACGTTAGCAAAATTCATAGAATAACCTAGTCATTCCCCACTTGTTTGGTTTTTTTTACACTTCTGAAGCTAGGAGATGATGTTCGTTTTCCATCTGAGTTCAGTCACGGAAAAGAGAACTTTAACCACTAATATCTGTGGAGAATTACAGTTATATCAAATTGCCAATATGTGAATTTCCCAAAGCTCAACACAGATTTAACTGTCACTGAAATTAATGTTAAATCTATATCAAATAAGATCATGGACAGCATTTCTATGTTCATATACATTATTTAGAGGCTCCACTTTAAAACTGACAGATTTTTGGTCATTAGATTATCACTCGTGATAGGGTTTAGTGGTGGTAAATAAAGTCCATGTAGTGGGCAAAGTTGAACATACAAGCCTTAATGCAATCAACCTCTTTGCCCTAGAGTAACGTATATTATGAAATGGCCTTAAATTAGCAATGAAATACATTTGAAACCTTTTTAAACTGTAAAAGAGATATAATAAGAACATAATATGAGTCAGCATTAGTCCAATAGCAGATAATGATAGCCAAAACATTGTTTGTAGTGGTATCAGATACTGGGAGAGAGCTCTCAACAGCCACAAACAATTTCATGTTCAGAAATAGATGAAGCTTATATAAGAGCACATTTCCACACATTAAGACTGCAAATTGTTCGAAAAAGTAAACAGCCTTTAACTACAGCGTGCTGCAGAACTCCATTAGAATGTCTTTTTAGCAAGGTTATGAATTTTCAGTAATTGCTTTGGTAATCCATATTTAGCATCTGCAGGATTACTTTTAATCAGCTTTCAGGATATGATTTGACACCATTCATTTTACGCTTCAAGATTTAACCAGTTAGGCTGCAAAAAAAAAAATGCCATCGTTGTTCTGAGTTAATTTAAAGCCAGTGACAGTAAAACAGTAAGGGTAAGAGGGAGGAGGGAGATTTAGTTACCGGGAAAAGATGAAGAAATGGTCATGTGCTGCTCTAGAAAAAGCACTCATTGGATCAATAACTGTGGTAATAAAATGAGACTTTGTTCTGGTGTATTACTTCTTCACTGTAGATCCTGAGGCCTTTGTTCATTATGGTCATACTCTTCATTTATACTTTTTTTTTTTTTTCCTGTGACTCTTAAATACATCACGTCTGTGTTTATAGGCATACATTATTTTGTCGTTGCTTTCTTTTCAGTATTGGATTTACTGGAACTTTTCTCTTAAATATCTTATTAAACATATACAATAACTGAGACAGTAGTTGCTTGAGGAGTGGCTTATGTTTTCTCACAGCTACTGTCTTCAACAGATATGTAGTTTTTTTGCCTAGAAATTGGTTATGCAGACATTGTTTTACCATCAGATAGTTTACTGTCAGCTGGTTCTTATCTTGTGCCTTTCTACTATGTGTTTTATTTTGTTTCCTGGGAGTTGGAAAGGTATTAATATGTCTACACAGACTCAGTCACGGCTGTCTCAGATCCCTATCTGAGAATGTATCTTAATGATTGCCAGTGATCTAGAACTTGGTGTTTATGCCAATGTTTAGTTTTGTTGCCTTCATGTTCATATGAGTATGTAAAGTAAAGTTTGATATCATTTCTGAGAAGGCATGAAGTTGAGCATTCACTGCTGGGACAGCCTTTATGGTGTTTATTTGCAGACAGAAGAGAATCTTATGATCATCTGTGGTGACTTGCTGCAAACCACAACCAGACTGGCCACACAATTACTCTATCAAAGGAGTGCTTCTTGGTTACTGTCTAAATGAACCTCTTACTGTTTAAATGAATCTCTTTGCTGCTTGGATTGAATGGGAGAGAATAGCCTGGAAAGATCTGAAATTGCTAGGCTGCGATGGATTTACTGCTTCCTCCAGTACATCTTCAAAGTTGCTTCTCTTTGCACAGCCTTCTCTTTTGCCTTTATGCTTTGCCTAGGCTGGCTGGCCTCCCTTAGAGCTAGTAATGTGGGAAACAAAAGACATGACAGGTGTAGAGAACTGAGTTCAGACCTTCCCTTTATAGACCAGGATAATAAACTGTGCTGATCCATTTACCAGTTTCATGGTGATGAACTGAACCTTCAACAAATCCCTCAAAAATTAAGAGGTAAATTGTACCTTCATGGTATTTCTTTTAAAAATCACTTTTTTTTTTTTTTTTTTTTTTTTTAATAAAATTTAAGTAGTCATTCAATCTGTTAACAAGTCTGTTCAGGACAAATTCTAAAGAGGCCTGTCCAAAGGCTCGGCTGTGTGGTTATAAGAAAGATAATTGAGCTAACTGATAGAATGAAAAGCACTGGATGTGATATATTCAAAACAAATAAATCTTTTTCATTTTTTATTTTTTTTTCAAGGACAGTAAATGCATAACAGATCGAGCATCCACTGTACTCTACAGTCAGCCTTCCTCAGCCTTCAAGGTCTGAGAAAAGAGTTCAAAGAATTAGTGCCTGTTTCATGTTATTCTTGTAACAAAATCATGTCCACTAGCAATAGGAATGGCAATATTCTCATTTTCCAGAGGCTGCTTTGTAGCCATTGGATAGTAAAATCTTCTTGATAACTGCAGCAGCCTGGGAAGGGGAATTTGGAGTTGATTTTTAGCTTAAGGCATCAAACCCTGTGAGCTATCCACATGTAGTGCTCTGTGAATTGAAAATTCATAAGTTTGAGGCAGTCTCTGATTTTAGTTCACAGCCACTGATTTTGATTAATGTTGTCAGTGTGTCATTTGGGAAGCAAAAATGATCCGAAAGATGTATATTCAAGAAGTTCTTCAATGTGACCTTATCTAAATTTCTTATAATGCTCAGGAAATGTCCTCTAAAGTTTAATGTCTCCTTTAATACACTTTGTTCCTGAGGCATTTTCTTCCCCTGGCCAATAAGTGAAGACCACAGAGTGTTTTTTTTCTACTATACAATTGGTTGTCAGTCAATTGAATGAGCCAAAGATAACAAGGGCAGGATCCTGACATCTCTGAGATGCTCCTGTGATAAGTGCTAGTATCAGATTCTGGGTAAATATGTAGACCTTTTCTTGCTCTAGCTGAGATGAATAATACAACCCCCCACTAATTTTACTCACAGCAAGATTATATTTTAAACCACTTAATTTAAAAATAATAATAATATCACAAAATCCATTGAGAATAAAGCAGCCACTCAGTTTCATCTGGCATACCCAGTGCTGTTCTTCCCCATTGCTATTGTGGTGGGCTGGAGTTTAGGTAGAAAGTCAGCAAAGAAATTTTTTTGATGTCTTTGTGCCTTTTTTAGAAGTCTTTGGAGTTTTGATGCATGTATAGAAATTTACTAAAGCAGAGGTCTGGCAGGGTGGGAGCTGAAAGCTGGAAAATTCTTGCAGTGCAGTAGAGGCTTCTTCCTGTCTAGGAATCCCTGACACAACAGCAAAACTAAGGTAGGTTTTGTGGCCATTTCAAGGGGCAAAACAGGAGCTATTTTTCCTCGGGAGACCCAGAGCTGAATGAGCGTAAGCGATATGAATATGCAAGCAGAGAGGTGATCTAAAGAGAATATACAGAGGAGAGATAAAGCTTGAGAGTCAGAAGATTGCAACATGATGTACCTCTGCAGTATGGTAGAGATTCATCCTCATCCTTGAAATAGAAGATGATGACCAAGAAAATATACAGTGAGCAGCAAGCTGTTGTCTTGCTGAACAGACCCTCAACTATGTGTGTCTAGGAAAATGTACTCTGCTGGTGTCACCTGACAGTGCAACATGCCCTGTTCTGGAATGGCATGCGGCAGATGCTGTGGGTGTGAGTTGGAGACAATTAAGTGGGCAGGAAGAACAGAGCCATGGAAGGAAGGAATTGTGTATGCGCAGGCACCACGGATAGAGACATGGTGGCAACAGAAGACTCACAACACCATTCAAGATGGAAATGGAAACTTTTAAAGGCATTCAGGCTTCAGCAAACAACCTCAGCACAAATTCAACCAAGCATTAAGCAGCTTCAATAAGGGCTGTAGGCTGAGTTCTCATTTCCTGCAAGTCACTTTTTATTAGAGTTGGCAGAATAAAACCCTAATAGGGCCGAATGTGCCTTTAAACCTCTTCAATCATTTCAAAGAAGACCTCACATAAGTGCGAATGAAGGCCAAGGGTTTTGCTGAGTTGTCTGCAATGATTTGGGAATGAAAGGTCCCTTATTGGCAACGAAACACGAACTTTCTGATCCCTGAAGCAAAATGGAACTCATGCAAACATGGGCAGTGTCCTGTTATACGTCTATATGTTTATTATATAGGTGTGTATGTGTATACACATATTTGGTCTGAAAAAATCCAATATCTACAGTCTCTCTGACTCAAATTTTGCCCTCTTTTTATTAGAATAATTTCAAAATAAATATTTGACAAGTTGATACTGTGCACCAAATATATGCATGTATGTTTATATAGAGACAAGTAGCTGTTAGTAAACCTACAGAGTGAATGACATCCCTAGTGGCCAAGAATAATGTTTGTGCATGGTGTGAAGAAGTGTGTAGAATATAGTTTTTCATCAAATCATGGGAATTAGAGATTGAAAAGACCTAGCAGGTCATTCTGGCCATTCCCTTGGCAATGAGGTACGGGAAAGCATGAAAAAAAGCAAACAAATAAAAGCATTAAAAGTATAAAATATCTTTTTATTTTATTTTATTTTATTTTTCTGAAATCACACTGAAAACAAAAATCATGCAACAGCCACTGTACTGTGTGTTTTTTGAGATCTGTCCAGACTGATATGTAGAAATAAAAAGAACTTGGAACATCCTTTCAATGCCTTGCACTTGCTCTTTCTCACATAAAGTTTCTATCAACCTTAGTATTTTTAATATTTTTTCTAATGTTGAGTGATTGAAAACTAAAACAATATACTACAACGACACTGACACAGAATTTTATGTATTTGAGGAATTCAGTGATTCTTGCAGAAGCCCTCTGAAATGAGGATGTAAATTGGCTATATTGACAAGTACTTAGTGCAAATGGGTATATTGCTCTTGCTTTGTCCATAAGGAAGATGAAGCCAAGATGGAGAGATCACAAAGGATCTGCCAATGAGCCAGTGGCAGAGCCAGGAGAAAATGCAGAAATTTTGTCTGAGTTGTCCCGTATTTCAAGGTTGGACACTTTCCCACACAGCTCTAAAAGGAATAACTGAAAATGCCCGCCCTTTGCAGCCACTGGAGAAGAGTAATTCTGCAGGCTGGGCACACCTGCAATAGCTAACCACTAAGATAATTTCAGTTTTAGGTAATTAAGATTAGCACATTGCTTGCTACTTGTAATAAATCACCATGACGGACAGAGCAAATCTTTTTAAGTGGCAGCTGAAAAAGTTTCAAGAGTGTCCACTTTGGGTTAAGAATCCGCATTTTCTTGAAGGTCTCTAAGTTTTGGATGACCTTTGGTTGTTTATTTAAAAAAAAAAAATAATAAATGTTGGCAATGCAATTATTGACTTCCAGAGAGAGGATGAGGGGTTTTTTGGTAACTGTAATGATTTTATCCCATTTGCCTTCATTTAATTTGGGAATGGAAACCATATCTTTAATACTAATTAGGCAGCACATTACTTAGTCTTCCTGTCCTTGCGTAAATAACAATTAGCAATAATTTAGCAGTTGTACACTCTGGCATCTTCTAAGCCATACCATTGTACACCATTCCAAATTCCTTTGCATTAATTAGGATCGTAAGCCAATCAGCACTAATTAAGAAGAAAATAAGTATAATAACAAATGAAACAAAGCTAGTGATTTGTATCTGTTCAGTAGTTCTTTTTCCCTCTGCAGTTTATCAAATAGTTATAATGCGTAGGAACTTCTTCTAATTGAAACTAATTATGAGGTTTCCCCTGCTACTTTGAGCCTCATGTTCAAATCCCACAAAGCTCATTAAATAAGTAACAAAGCTGGAATCTTTAGCACATATTGTAACTTGGTTCACGTTAATTAGCACCACGTTTTGGAGGCAATAAGGGGCTCTTCAGCAGCAAATGCTACCTAAAGGGACATTACATAGGGATTTTTGTCGATCTAGGAAACTACAGAGACCTTAGCTGGGTATCAATGGGCATTATCAGATATGGCTGACATGTCACACATCTGCCTCAAAACTCTATGCTAAATACATTACTTTTTCAATTCAGCCCATTCTGACCCCATCTTAATGCCTGTTGTTATTTGGAGCAAGCATCTGGGGAAATGTAGGTACTTAAATATAAAGTCATTACATCTGAAGGTCATTCCTGTCTATCAGTGGCTGTGTCGTAAAATAGCACACATTCTCCACTGCTGTTTTGGGTATCATTAGCACCATTTCACTTTCAAAAGTGGGCAGCAATCTAGATGCAACCATCTTTGCCGATCCCAGGCCTATTTAACAGACTGAAATTGCTACATGATGTTTAATGATGCTAAAAATATATATGTGGATATGTACCATCTCCATTTAGTTGAATGCAGTAATTTAAAGGTAGACAGCCAATATACATTGAATACTGTTCAAGACAAGTGGAAAAAAAATCCACTGACCTGTAGTTCTGCATTTTTTTCACTGCATTTTCACCTCATCATAAGCAGTTTTTAGTACAGTTTTTTAACACAGGCCACACTGATGTTAAAACGGGCTGCTGTTTCGCTGCTGTACTGACAGTCTGTCTTCACGGACAAAGACACGCATGACCTGATCTTATTGGAAAATCTCAAATGCCCTGAAACCAAACTAAATTGGAACAAATCACAGTCTAGTTTGTGCTTACATGCTATCCCTTTCCAGCTCTTGTTGTTTTGTAATCACTAAGTAATTGACTAATTAAAATACTACTGAAATGGTGTGGTAATTCTGACGTCTTGGATGTTTTGTAGTCATTGGGTCTTCTTTGGATGTGTGTATGCAGACTGTCAGAGACCTCTGACCAGAACCTAACTACTCTTCTTGGCACTGGATCTGGCCCCAAAGCCATGAACAGTCCCAGATTGCTCCCTGAGTTATCACTCATGCTTTATTCCTGCCCATGAAGACCATGTAGAGCAGTTTGCAAATGAAGCGGCTGAGGTTCAGGGGTGAGTGATAATTGCTGACTCCAGTTGTAGGCATAGCAAGGAATATCCACACATAAACCAAGAAGGAAGATGAGCCAATGGCTTTTTTTCCCTTCCACGGTTCCAAACTGTTTTCATCAAATGACTATTATCATTCAAACTGGTGTTCAGAAAATACTGTGAAAGGGATCACAAAGTATCATCGCAATCTTCATGGGTGAAAATAGATGCTGTATGTAAATTATGAAGAGTGCAATGCAAAGGTATTGAAAATACAAAAAAATACTTCTTACTGAGATCTGAATAGTCACCAAATACAGACATTTTCTAAAACACAGTAAAAATCCTCATGGAGACAGTCTGCAAAACAGTATCTTTTTCTTATGTTACCAATGAAATGAGCAACACATTTAACACGTACTGCATGCTAGTTCCTGGTACTTCAAACTATATAGGGAACCATCGTATTAGAAAAGTTGTCTCCTACCATGAAAGATGTAGTCTTTCACTTCAACATCTTAGCCCATAAATGACTGTCCACTGTCACAGTCTTGTCTGAATGCTTCTTTGTGACATTAAATATGTCACTGCTAACATCTCACTGGGTACAGATGCTGCTGTATTTCTCCAGAACAACAGTGATTTGAGAGACTTCATTTTCTGGACAATTAAAGTCTACCTACAGTGAAAGCCTTCTGGTGATTCCTGAATGTCAGAGAAGCAATGTGATAGGAAGCATCCTCAAGGATTCCCAAGTTCCCAAGGAACTGCTTGATCATCTGCCTCCTTCCATTACTTGATAATCTTTGAAGTCTTTTCCAACCTGAGCAATTCTATGATTCTATGATTCTACGATTCTACTTTCTTCTATGGAACTCAAGTAAGCATAGCTGATGCTACCCTTTTAATTGCATTGGTGTTTTTGAAGCAGAACAAGAATAAAACATCTTAAGTTGTCCATCTTTGCTATTTAGTTTCAAGCACCTAGGGAAGATACACAGAAGATTGCTCCCCATCTGTTAGCTGTGCAAACTGGAATACTCAGTGTACATGATATATATTATTGTGTTTTCTGTAGCATGTCTCTAAAAAGCTGAAAATAAATGATGTTTTTCTTAGAAATGTTTCAAAACAATGTAATAGATGCAGTAATTGATTCTGCACAAAATCTCCTGGATTTGCTGCTGGTTAGAAGTACTCTTCTTCCTATTAAGCATTTTTTGAATGAAAAATACACTGCCTTATTTCAGCATATAAGTAGTGTATATCTATGCAACTCAAAAATGTATGGTTTAGGCTTTCCAGTTTCTGTGTGTTTAAAATAGAAGACTGGGCACTAGTAAGAGTAAACAGGGTAGATCTCCCATCCCATGTAGACACACCAGAGACCAGCAGTTTAATTACTCTTGAAAACATACATCCATGTTCTGATGGAGGTCTAAAACAAGTCAGGGAACCAAAGTACCTTTTCACTCAACAGAGATAACCAGGCAGAAAAAAAAGAAAGGGATGGGAAAATGAGGGGATTTTGGACTATACAGTCCTTCTGTTGTATATCAGTCAAAATATGAGTCACCAGAATGTTTTTTCCTTCTATTGGAATTGTTTTCCGTATACCTTTCAATTGCTTCTAATTATGATCAGTATAGAAGTGTTTGTAACAACTGCGGACTGGAAATGCTGGTACTTTCCTCTCTTTCAGAGGTCCTTTGTGGTTTCAAGGATTCACTAAGACTTTTATTATTATTATTATTTAAATATCTATGAAAGGAATCTGTGATTCTGTGATGCTGAGACTTCTGTGTTAAAAAAAAAATATATATCTCTCCAATTGACTTGGGCAGAGAAGTTTGTTATTGTTGAATTTGTTGGGGAAGAGAATTTGGCACACTTCTAAGGGAACTCTGCTCTTTGTCTTGGTCTGAGCTGGAATGGGTTAACATTACAGTGAGCCTTACATTAAGAAGAAGAGAAAAAGAGAGAAAAGCATAAAATGAGGGGAAAAAAAACAAACAAATACAAATTAAAAAAAAAAAAAGAAAAGAAAAAAGGCCCCTTTTTTGTGGAAAAGGCTGGTTTCTGATTTCAATTATTTCTGAGCTGTAAACATTTTCAGGGACAAGGAATTCCGTTGCATACACATATTGCTATTTGCAAAAAACAGGGCCAGTCCAGTGGAATTTTGTTTTTGTCTCAACTGAGCCATTTTATTCATCTGGGATATTTTATTTGATACTCTGGTATTAATGACAGTAAGAAATTAAACAGTTGTTTCACTCATTTTTCTTCTTTTCAGTGTGTGTATGTGCCTTTCTTCCCACCACCCTGCCACCCCTGTATCTTTATAATTATGTTTTAAAACCGTAAATGTTTCCAAAGGTAGTGCCAGATTTAAAATACTGGCTGTTATTACAATGTGTGGGTGGCTTTACCCTCTATGTTCGCAGCCTCCAGCTTTTTTCTGCCCTGCTTCAATCCTCCTACTATCCAAGGAAATTAACTCATTTAGGGGAGAAGCAGCTTTATTGCTTTTATGATGATTATGATTATTTTAGTATAGAACAACTACCTTTCAAGCAGATAAAACTGCAAATAAAGTAAAAAGAAAAAAAAAAAAAGAAAAAAGAAAAAAGAAAAGCTTTGAGGGCATAAATTTTGATGCAATAAATCAATCAAACAGGCAGCCCTTATGTCCTCAGCTTGTTTCCATCTCATCCCTCTGGCTGCAAGGAAGTTACTCCTATTTCATGGTACAGCAGTGGAGATGAGGATCCGATCTTCAGTCTCTGCCAGATGTTTTTAAAGCAAAAACACATTCTTGTAGATTGCAGCAGCATATCCCGAGCTCTGCTGTCCTCTATACTGTGTACAGGGGACGTGAGGCAAATACCACACTTTGCAACAGGCACAGGAAAGAGGAAGTGAGCAACAGAGTTAGTGTTGTCCTCCCAGAGTGCTGTAAATTTGCAGCTGGCATGGATGAGAGGAAGGAGCACGATGTGCACACCACTTAACGGGGCTATGTTGTAGGTGAGAGGATGCAGGATTCTGGCTCATTCATTTACTGCACTGCATGTTTCTGGTGAGGATCACATGAGAGTAATGGGCAGCTGAGATAGTGTTAGCAGATTTGAACCCACAGCAGAGTGCAAGGTGAGAAAGGGCAGCGATGAAGACGTCAGTGGGGTTTAGTTAAGTGGAACTCGAAGCTGGGTCTCTTGTCTCAAAGCACCTACTATAGGTTGGGCCGGGTGGCCTTTTAAGTGATGCATTTAATGCCCAGTTTCTGTTGCCAATAAAGGAGTTATCCAGAGATCAGTGTTTCATTGAATCATAAGGGTTGGAAGAGGCCTCTGAAGATCAGTGAGTTCACTCCATTGTAAAGCAAGTTCCCTACATCAGGTTCCAAGAAAAAGCATCCAGGCGGGCCTTGAATATCTCCAGAGGAGGAGACTCCACTACCCCTCTGGGAAGCTGTTCCAGTACTCTGACACCTTCAGAATGGTAGAACACTTTCCCCTGTAGATACCCACGTTCACTATGGGCAGACCCATTCTGTTCTCTGGGAAGGAGGCAACAAAAGTGCTTTAAGAGCAGAATCATCCTGCCTGCATGCTGAATGAACAGTATGAGCAGGACGGCCACCTCTCCCTGACTCTATGAGCTAATAGAGCATGGAGGAAAAAAACTCATTGCACACCCTGGAACTTAGCAGAAGTAGGTGCTCTCCATTTTGTTGCAGCTAATATGTATGGAGTGGGAGGGGGCAACGCATCTGAGATGCTTTTCTCTACAGCCAAATCACTCAGAGGAAGCAGCCACTCTGGATGCACTACTTCCTGCTCCTCAGCATGGTGGCTTCTCTAGCTCCTCCTCAGGGTTTCTCCTTGGGTAACTCCCTACCCTGAGGAGCAGTTCAGCATCAGCACAGTATAATCTTCGGAGCACTCCACTGCCAAAGGAAACAGAAGGACAGGGACAGAGAGATTTTGCTCTGGGAGCACAGAAACTCCTGAATAGCAGCAAAGCCCACAGAGCAGCCAGAGACTTTCCATTCTTACCTTTAGCCGTTAATGTGATTCTCTGTAATTACTACAGTTTCCTTATATTTGAATGAAGAGGGCCATAAAACTTTAGCGTTATCTATCTACCTGCTCTACTGATTATCTCTGCTCTTATATGACTGCTATCAAGTCATTATCAGCATGGCACTGATCTGAACTTTGAGTTTACTGCTCTGTGGAAACACAGTAGCTGCCCAGTAATGTGGTTATTTCTGCAGGCACCCTTTTTTCTGTCAGATAAGAACAAAGTTGTATCTGTTTAGTGCTGCCATAAAACCGTGTTAGTCTCTCAATAAAAAGAAGCCTCTGCTTGCTGTTAAGTTGAGAGAGAGCATCTTACCTTTGAAACCAGGGTTTGGATAAAGCCAACTTCTGTTTAATGAACTGGTGGCTTGCGCTTTTTATGTATTCATTGCTCCTTTAATCAACAGAACTCTACTGAAATCAAGATTGTTTAAAATTCTGACTACTAGTCAACTGCAAAGTTGTAATCACAGGTCATTTTCTTCTCCCACCCCTCCTCTACAGGGCAACAAAATGTTTGTGTTGCTTCAATCCTTACTGCTTCAAAGGTCTTTGAAACATGGCAATGTGGTTTGAACTCACAGCTAAGCAGTCAAAGCTTGTCTCTGGCATTTTAACTTCAGCTGTTTATGTTCTGACTAATTAGCCATAACGTGCTGGTCTGGGGATAATATATTAGATATGTTATGACTCTTTCCCTGTGCTGTTGTAAGTGGCAGTTCTCCATCTGTGACTGGAAAACCATTTTTTTCCAACTTTTCTGGGGAAACAAATATTTAAGCTAAAGACACTTGATTTTTGCTACTATGGGTTATGGTCTGTTTTGATTACATTTTCTATCCCAAAAGCCATTAGTATATTCTAAACACATGTAAGTAAATTGTTAAATGAGAGCAAAAGTGTTTGAGAAAGTATGTGTGCCACCCAGACCAGAGGATGTAAGCTGGAAAGAAATTATGCAAGAGGAAAAAAGTCCATATTGTATCATTTAAGCTCTTTATACATAAAATAGTCTGGAGTCCCGCTGAGGCCCTTGACTCAAGTTTGGGCTCTGAACCCCCTGCTATTCCATTAAAAAGAGACGGGATATTTGGAAAGACTGGGCAAAAGCATGCAGCTGTGCAAGAGTTTTGAGATTCTCTAAGTCAGGTCCTGGTTTAGCAGCATCTGCAAAATTAACAGCTTCGAGTTTGGTTCATCCACAGGAATGACAAGTCTGCAGAACAAATGGCCTCTTAGCATAATATTAACACTTGTTTGTGGAGAGATCACACAGAGAGCTGCGTATGGTTGGGTTTAAGCTGTTCCCAGGGTGCTGAGGGCTATTCTGATGAGTGAAGGTTGATATTAAGACCAGTGTGGTTCAGGATATGGAGATGCTGTGAACTTTTTTGAGAGCCACACCCTGTTTCTTGGTCTGCTTTGGAGTCTCTGCGCAATCCTGAGAGACGTGGTTCTCTTTAGCAGCCTCAGGCTTTCTTCTAGCCTTTGCCTGCTTCTTTGTAGATCTCTGGTCAGCAGAAATCAACAGAAAGCAAAAAAAAACCAAACAAACAGTTCAACTTTTTATCATTCCCAGAGAATAACACCGACAACTGCCTCAGCACACATCATTGGATATTTCTCCTCCATTGGTGGTGGGAAATGAGAAACCTGACGTCTTCAGGATGGACTTTGGGTGGAGAGCTCAAAGAGAGGGCAAAGCCACCACCAAAGATTTTCGCTTCCAGTTAGAAATTAGAGGATGTTATTTGTTGCCCTGTCTCCCATTTATCCACCAGTCTGTCTTCACATGCACATCTATCATATGTCTGTCTGTAGCCACTGTAGCATTCCATTTCTATGGGATATAAATTGCAATAATATTACAGCCACAGGCTGTGTCACGTTATTGTCAGCTTGATGGAGTTGTATCTGCGTTTACTACATGGCAGGAGTAAACTGTGGTTTTACACAACTTCTAGAGCTCAGATCATCCATGTTTGGAGTGAGGCACCATTTGCACTCTCCTCCTATTCCCCCTTTTTCTCATCTCTTTCGCCCACCCCTATTTTCTCACTTCACCCTCCTGGTGTACAAACAGAGAACATAAAAGCACAGAAGTGTCTAAACTGTTCCATACAGCCTATTTTCCTCTCTGCTGTACAAAGGCCAAGGACATTGTTTCCCTGCTGTCTGTCCCATGTAGCTCACACAGATTTATTTGTTCATTTCCCAAATGCCACAAACCTTCATAAATGTGCAAAAAAAAAAAAAAAAATAGAAAAGAGGATGGGAAAAAAGACTGATAAGAAAACTGTGCCTGAACCACAGCAGGAAGGTTCAGAGCCAGATCTCACCACAGCCTTCAGGAGTGTCTCTGTGTTTTTTTCCCCAGTGAGTTTCCCAGGGAAGAAACCATACCCACCCCATATGATTTCCTCTGGGCTCCGTCAGGCAGGTGCCATTAGCACAGTGCCCGTTTGGTCACCTCCAACCTGATTACATCTCCTTTGGCAAATGCTTCCTGACCAGGTCAGATGGCAGGTCCATTTGCCACGCTGCACTGAATGAATTATGGGCTCTGGCCCTCCGTCCTACAAGATATATCAGAATGCTGTGAATGTATTCTCTCTAATCCCCTTCTCAGCATACAAGTAGACCTGATGTCTTTATTTTAAACCCTACTGGTTAAATATTTATATCCAAAGTATTTCATCTATTACTGTTTCTATCAGAAGAAGATAACACTTGTTTGGGAACACTAGCCGTGAGGCTTTGTTTGTTTGTTTGTTTTTAATTATTAGTATGCCTCCAAAATAAATTAACCACTTCATAGGTGAATAGTAAGGGGCAGATTTCTGGAGGGAAGTTAGAACACTGGATCAAGGTCAGATGAAAAACAGCTGAGCTACTGCCAGTTTCTTTCTCAAGGACAGGAGAGGGAATTGGGGCCAATTTTCTTAAAGCCAGCAGAGCTTGCATTGATGAAGAAAGCTGCAGAGACTGTAAAGAGGTCAGTAAGTAATATGTGTTGGAGCCAGGACAAGGGAGTAAGAGGACCAGTGCCTGCAGAGAAGGACAGACTGTAGTGGTATTGTGGGCTACATGGTAGTGTGGCTAAACTGCTTTCATTACAGACCTTCCTCGAAGGCTGTCGTTCTGAATGGGATAGTACCAGGCCCAGCTCACTGGTTCTGGTACTGCCAGTTCCACTTCCTCCAGCATCTTCCCAGTTGCAGGAATATCTCTATTTTCACTGAAGCAACAGCCACACAGCATGAGGAGATAGATGTGTGCCTTCATAATTAAGCCTATTATTCTCATACACAGCCAATAGTTAGATAATCTAGGTCACCATGTACGTACAGCCTGGAAGGGTGCTTATCATAGCTGAAGAGAGCTATTTCCATAGCTGTGTCTTACTGTGCAATATTAAGGAGCATAAAAGAGGCTACATAACCTATTTATTCACAGTAAAGTGTCATGTTCAGTCCTACTTCAGGGCCTCATCATCTGCCATGAAAACAATGACAATTCTGTGGAAGAAGGGTGGAGATGAAGCCTCTGAAACATTGCAGACAAACATTTTAGCAGAAATTCTGCTATAGATGTGCATGTGTGTATGTCCATTTATTTATATAATTGGCATCAGATAACCTTTAAAAAGTGCCTAGTAACTTGCTCACCCAGTTATGGACCTTTTAAAAGTCATTTTCTACAGGTGCTTGGCAGCTTGAGAAAACCTATTCTTTCAAATAGAGCACCTCCAGTACTGTCCTTCCCACATCAGATGACGGGGTTTATACTCCTTCAGTAAAAAAAAAGAAAATAATAATAATAATTTAAAAAAAAAAAGAGAGAGAGAGAGAAAGAGAAACTAAATTAATCTAACATCAGAAGATCAGGAGAGACTTATACAAGGAAAACCTATCATATTTTGAAATAACGTCCCCCAGGGAGGTTGGGAAAGCTTTGTCATTTCAGGCTGAATGGATTGCCCTATTCTGGGACAGCTGGAAGCTGAGCTGCTATGGCTTTTCCATCTCTAATATATCTGACCTAATCTTGGACTGTTGAGACCCACCAACGCAGGCAGATATGCTTTCAAGGAACACACCAGAAAATGAGGAACAGTGTTTTTAGTAGGCAGAGTCATAACCACAGGATCCCTGGACATTCAGCTGTGGCTTTTTGTCTTCTTTGCTCTCCAACATCTGTGCTAAGACATTTTGCTCTCCAAAAGTAGCAAGGACTCAGTCTTCCTATTTCTGAACTGATGCCATCTTGTTTGGGAGCATGGGAAACAAAGTTGAAGAAAGAAATAGAAGATTATGGAAGGAACACTGAAGAAAAAGTGCTCAACTTTAAATGTCTGCTTCGTTATAATGAAGTTTTTAAGGAAACATCAAATATCCAAGGAGAAAAAATATACTTTGAGTTGGAAATGCAGATATTAATGCTTTGATATGACTTGAACTTTCTTCCCACCTACCATGGCCTATAGAGTTTGAAGAAATAAAGTGTTGCTTAACTTTCATGGTAGTTTTTCAGGTTATGAAGGCTTTTAAGCCTAATTGCATACATTCTATTTACACACACTTTTTCATTTGAGTTTCCATAGCCCAAGTTCTTTTTTGTAGTCTTCCCCTCTGAAATTTGGTCTTTAAGAATAAACAAACTATATATTTCTTATCAGCTTAGCCGAAGAGATGAGATGAAGAAAACAAAAAACAAACACAAAAACAAAAAAATACTATAGGATTAGTACACTAATCAATTGCATTGACATCCACCCATCAAAGGTGCATCTTGAGCAGAGATCCAGAGTCAGAGATTGGCAAAATATCCCCTCAAAATAAGTAGTCAGTGATTGCAGGAGTCAGTGATATGGAGCAAGAATGGAAAGTATCTTTTTGGTAAATGAGAAGCAGTTTTTCTTTCTTCCCCAGCAGTATAAAGCTGTAAGGCTGGCCACCCTCGTTTCCTATATAGCCAAAGAGCCAGGGGATGTGAAAATCAGTGCAATGTGGGAAACAAACTGAAAGCCTCTGTAATTGCTCACCTTGCTGCTGAAAACAGACCAAGTCAGACATGGAGTGTGACTGTGTCTCAAAAAAGAAAATCTGGGATAGGGTATAAGAACCAGTCAATTATATCTCCTTATACAAAGACAATCTTTGTGTAATTGTCTCCAATATCTCTATCTCTTGTTCAGTGCAGAAAGGGTAAAACTCTTACCCCCCTCCCTGTGTAAATAACTACAGACAGGGTAAAACTCTTACTCTTCTCCCTCTAAATAACTGCAGGAAAGCAGGAGGTTCCTCCTGGCCTTTACCAACATGATAATATCCAGAAGCCACTGGGCACATAGGAGAGAAGGTTTATACTGCAGGCTTGATCATCCTGCTCTCCTCCTATGGTGGGCTGTAGAAATTGTTGGAGCCTCATGAAAATCAGCCTTCAGGGTTACTGCAGGGAGAGATCATATCTTCCACAACATCCAGTAAAGCATTTCACTGAAGCTTCATCATTCTCTTGAATTATATCCTGAAAATAGGCCAGGAGGAGGAAACCCATCTTGTTACCTGAAGGCACTGATGCCAAACGTTCTGACATCATGTATCAGACACAAATAATTTGGGTAATAACTCTTCATTTTTTTTTTTTTTTTTTTTTTTTTTTTTTTAGTATTTACAAATGTGTAGCTTCCAATAGATTCAATATATTATTTCTTGTATTATTTTCAAGATGCAGTATTTTCTTTCATCACTATTACAAGAATCTCGTTTTGTTTTCAAATACATTCGATATTCCTTCATCACTTGCCTCACACAAATTCCACCTTTATGGAAAACACAGTGCAACAAAATTGCAAGATTTTAAAGCAAAGTAACTAGCAGTAATAGCTTATGCAGCTTCTGTCTTTCCAGGGTATAGATGCACGCTCAGATTACCGCCAGAACTTCCTTTGCAGTCTTTGTCCAGTTGCTATTAATACAGTAATTCTGATCCAAACAAATGGGCAAATGTTCTTGTTATCATTTCTGTGTATGTAACTACAGCAACCCTAGCTTTAGGCTGCCTTATTCTCAGTTCTTGTGAGTTTTCTGGGTGCCTTTTCTGAGAGGGAGCAGGAACAGCCATGTTCTACCAAAAACATTCAGCGTGTCTACTGGGATGTATTTAATAGTTAAGAATTTTAAGTCCCTAAGCAGTAATTTATGTTTCCTATATTAAGTGCTTTCCTTCAGTGCTCACCTATTAACTTTCCTACCCAAATCCAAATTCTTTTTTTTTTTTTCTTCATGTTTTAATTCATCACATGCTTATTAAAATGAAGCTCCATAATTACCTTGACAATACCCTGATGGGGAATGAGGATTGTGACATGAATCTGTGTGCCTTCCCCACAGTCGGCACCAAGGCAATGCTTGGGTTAGCCAAAGTGTTGCACCAGCAGTTCACTGTTCTCCACCAGCAATAAAATCAGATTAAGAATGCCCAGATTAAGAATTAAGAAACCCAAAAAGTCAGAAGGATTGTGAGGCCCCGCTTTCACGCTCTGTATTCATACTGAAAATCAACGTCAAGTGAGCTTTTGCCCTTCTGCACTCCTTTACAATGAGAGTGACTGATGTTGGGAATTCAGTCCATGTAGAAGGCATCAGTGGAAACACTATCCTGACATACACACTTGCAAGTCTTGAGTCACAAATTCTGACCAAACACATTGTAATGCTCAGGCACTTTCAGTACTTGATATTAATCTACACAAGCAGATCAGCAAAAACATAAATTCTTTCTGTTGAGACTTGATGAGTTGCTGCCTCAGCTGATTGCATCCTCTAAGCCAACATACTGCATTCACAGCCCATCCAGAACTGTTGGTGTGGTGGGATTGGCTATATTCCATCCTCCTGAGCCACGGCACATGCTGATCTATCAAAGCTATTTGAGTATTTGTAACCACTGTAAAGAGTTTTGAATGGGGCAATGGTAGTGCTAAGTGCTGTTGTCCTAATCAAGATCTGAGATATGGTTTGAGAGTGTTTCCTTATTTTATTTTTTATTTTTTTTTTGCAGTTCTTATTCTGTAGTGCCCCTCCCTATCATCCTGTAGTCCATAAAGCAGATTTGTTTTTGACTTACGTACAGTAATGTGCTTACAGGGAACACAGAGGGCTTAAGCAGCTTTCTTCGATGGCATATTTCACTGAAATTTGCCCTTGGAAGCATGGCAGTCATGGCTAATCTGCTCCATCCCCCTTCCTGCTGCCATATATTCATCTTTTCATATTCCTCAGTGTTCCTTCTGGTAGATGTACAAAAAGGAAAGCAGTAAAAGCCCATTTGTATGACTATGAGTTCAGTACCTCTATGCCAAAACAGTGAAAAACTAACATTCAACAATTCTGCTTTGCAAGCCGTTGTTATTTGGATAACATTTCAAGCAAGCAGCAGAAATACGGAGCAGCCTCAGGGCAGGGAGATTTAGAAGCAATAGTTTCTTGCCTGCAACTGGAAGCCTCTTGAAAACAAAAGTGGGTTTGAAGCTGGAGGCCTGGAGAATCAATAGATGATTGTTTGCATGTGAAGTCCACAAGTGCCACTGCAGCTGAGGGTCAGTTGGCCTTACAGTTACAAACTGCATTTTTCAGAGGCCTGCAACATGCCTGCTTCTATTTGCAGACAGCAACTAACATGCCACACAAGTGGTCTGTGAAATCTTGTTTTTCCTTAAGGCAAAATATATGTGATGAGGGAGATAAAAAATAACAGAAATCTAATACTGTGTTTTGAGACCCTTTTATTTTTAAACTGTCCTGCTTAGCTGTAATAAATACGCATCTGTGGCCAAATATTTGATGTCATGCCTGGAGATTTAGCTTCACAACTCTCCCTCCATTTAATGAAAAGCTTTCTACTGAATGTACATGCATCAAGCTGACAATGCAGATGTTTATTTTATTTCATTCATTTAAGGTCTAATCCAAAGCACACTGGTTAATATTATTCTTCCAAAACAAAACTGATTGGGTGAACCATGCAACAACTCAGACTAAGTGCCTTACTATATAATCAGCAAAGCTTAAGAAGAAATATGTAGATTCAGGCAACAGAGTGGCAGGTACATACTCTTTGATGTCAACAGAGCACCTAGGTGCCTGGCATTTGGTACGGGAAGGGTAACTGTCTTCCTTTTCCTTCTGCTCTACATCTTTATTTAGGATAGCTAAGGATCAAGTCATCAAAATAATTTTTACCATCTGTTATTTCAAACTAAAGGAGATCAGATTTAGGTTGAATGAAGTCAACATTACAGTGAGAGCGATGAGGCACTGGCACAGCTTGCCCAGAAATATGGTTGATGCCCTGGAGACATTCAAGGCCAGGCTAGACCAGGCTCTGAGCACTCTGATCTAGCTGTGGATGTCCTGGTGCACTGCAGGACAGTTGGACCAAATGACCTTCAGAGGTCCATTTCATCTATGATTCTATGATTCTGTGATTTCCACCACCTAGAATATATGTATACCAGGTATGCTTAAGGATGAAGGTTTACAGATCTTCCTCTGTGGATGAGATCTCTCATTTATTCCCTCACTCTCATGCCACAATCTCATATGATAGCATCCCACTGCTATAGTGTATATGGGACTAATTAGAAAAGGAAAAATTATTTGGGGAATTAAACTTTTTCTATTTATCTTCGTTTAGTGGAAGACTTAGCAGTGCTAGGTTAATGACATGAGTTGATAATCTTAGAGGTCTTTTTTAACATAAATGATTCTATTTCAAATGACCATACAGATACTATTGGTATAATACAAAAAAGCTGCCTGTGTGTTTGTTGCACGCCTCGTGTCTATAACTCAAGAAAAAGCTGTCTTGTATCTCTTCCATCCTTAGAGCATCATGTTTTTTCATAGCCACTGCAAGCTTTCCCACTGTGCCTAAATACATCAAACAGGCAGGGAGATACCTGTGAAAAAGCAGTGCTCTATCAGCCCTGTGGTGGCACAAGAAGCATGAATATCAAGTTTGTCTCTTGCTGTAGCATGCCTGCATCTCTCTCCCTGCTGCTCTCTCTGCCTTACCTGCTTGTTTTTTATTAATTTGAAGAATTTCCTCTGTCAAAGTCACATTGTTTTATTCCCCAGATCTGCTTTTTTTCCTTTGTGCCGCTTCTCCTTCAACTAACTGACTTCAGCAAGTCTCTGAAAAGGGCAGTCAAATTTGATGGCATGCAGATGAATCACGTATAGAAGGACTGAGAAAAGCTAGAGCTGTACACAAGTGATAAATAAAGCTATTATTGTCTTCCTATCTGATGCAAAAAGAGCAAACACTCTCAGTGTGCTTTCATTTAAAAAGCACTGTTTCCCTGCAACAAGCATTTATTTATTTATTTATTTATTTATTTATTTATTTAACCTTTCTATTACTATGTATTTTCGCCAGCCCTGTAGCTGAGATAAGAACCGTTGTGCTCCTATTACAGATAGGGGAAGCTGAGGCAAGACCAACAGTCGCCAGAGTAATTGTTTAGTATTAGACAAATTCCATTTTTTATCCACTGTGCTGCCAAAGTCCCTCATTAGTTGTTCCTGAGGATTTCACCAGATTTCACAGCTATGGTATCCCCAAAAGTCAGGCTGCTTATTTTGTTTCCTAATATCAGAATTGGGTGATGTGTGATTTCCTTCTGTCTGATTTCTCAAGATGCTTTAGTAAAAGTGGAATCTGAACCCTGAGTCCCAGTATTGTGTTTAGCCTCTTTGAGACCCAACCAAAGCTGGATGGAAGCAATACCTTTAACAATTTGAGTCATTAGTGATGCTGATGACTGAATAAGAAAATGTAGTTAAGGGAAAACAAGAACTGAAAACAAAGATCTGATATTCCCCCACTTCTCCTTAGACTTTTCTCTTAATCCCAACAAAAATTCCTCCAAGTCCACTGTAGCCTGCAAACATATGTTTTCCCTTTCATCTTGCTCATAGTGGGGCTATATAAAGCTGCTGGGGATCAGCAGCATTCTCCCCTACTCCTTCCATAACTCCTGCATCCCACCCAGCAAAGAAACAGGGGTTGTCCCTGCACAGCATCATTTCAGGGGGAGCTACACCCATCTCAGGGAATAGGATGGACAAAGGTGCATAGGATGCCTTGTAGAAATAATGAAACATCTCTTGTATTAGCAATACCTCTCTTCCTTCACTTCCCAATGTCCAAAAGAAAATCAGTAATTAGGTTTGCTAATTATAAGCTGATTACAGTTTGCAAAACCAGATATGGGAAAACCAGTTATCAGTGTACCGTTTGTGATAGAAAGTTTTCCCTGGAGAGCAGCAGGATCCTGCTGCGCCAGCATTTTAATCTTGCAGAATCTGACCCTGCAGGGTGCTGTGTGCTAAAATGTGCTGAAGTAAAGCAGTATTTAGGGTGCTGAGGACCTGTCTGGAGGTGTTCAGCACCTGGTAAGATCAAGCTGCAAGTCATGCTTCTCCTTTCTGAATAAAAATTGCTTTTGGAGTGGGGAGAAAAAAAAAAAAATCCCTCCCCAAAATATGTTATCTTTGAAAAACCAATCTGCCTGTGCAAGACAGGCTGTAATTGAATCCCAGCTGAACGCAGCTGCAATTGGGGTGAGGTGCCAGCGTCATGAACAGCATCTGGAAAACCACAGAGAACCGCAGAGTGGAGTTGCATAAGCAAAGAGTCTGTTTAAAATATATGCGTGGGTGTGTGTTCATGGGTGTAAATAAAATAGAGAAAACTAGAACCGAGGATCTGAGGCCAGAATAGAAGCAACGGACAAAATGGTGGCAAAGCCCTCAGCCTCCCAAAACCTCTGAATCAACAAGCATCCTGCAGCTCCCCATGATGACGACCCTCCTGCATCTTTGTTCTTCGTCATAGCTGGCTTCCAAGTGTGAGCCCGAGATTGTTTACTTCTTCTTGCCATCTCTCCAAGGGATATGATTCACACGTTTTCAGATTTATTTGAGCAAAATGCAATAAATATGCTGCTTCAATTTTAACTGCTGGAATGTAGCCAGGGTTTTTAATGAATCTGGCCTGTGCGATTGAAGTGGTCCAGGATCGCAAAAGCTCTGGGCACTGTTAGATTATACACACAGACATACACACACACATATCTCCCCCCACCTCCCATTCCCTTGGGGCTCTCTGAGTCACACACGACTGCAGGTTTTTCAGATTCGGCTCTGGTTAAAATTAGCAAAAGCCTTTATTATTCAAGAAGAGGAAGGATTCCTATCACAGCTGCCGAGAACTGCCATATTTTTCTTGGATTTGCCGCACCGACCTATTATAATTTGGCTTTATCTGTTATTCTTTGTTTCCCTAAAAAACAGTAACAAGGCTTGGTCCTGTCAACACTGAATTTTAATTAACTGCTCATGAAGATCACTGCATTAATCTGTAGCTGGACCATTGTGTTGTTTTTTGGTGCAACTGGCATCTCTAAGGTTCCACTCCTTTATAGTCATGTTTCATAACAAGGTACAGTCAGAACTCTGCTGATTGAAGCAGTAGTTTTGCAAGCTTGAAAAAAGAGATAGATTTCAAGCAGTTGTAGACATCTTCTTTCAGTTAACAGAGCAGATAGCAAAGGGCTTCAACACCAAAATCTAGGGGTATGTAACTCAAGTGTGGCTATATAAAACCAAGCACTTGTTTCATTCAGTTCGCGAGTGACTTGCATTTCAGGGGAAAACAAAAACCAGAAAATGAGATGTGATATGGTAAATATGGTCCATGAAAACTCAGCAGGAAAGTTTTAGCCAGGTCCCAGGGAGACAATGGGCCAAAATTGGTACAACCCATGAGAAGAAGCCCACTTTAGTTGAAAAAAAGTGCTACTTCTGTACATCTGCAATGTCTGATGGGTTCAAACCTCCATGAAGGCATTTCAACAGGGCCACGTGGAAAAATCAGAGGATGTCATTTCTCCTGTGCCTCCATCTGCAGATAATAGGCTGAGCACTAAAATTTACAAGGAAAATTTTGTTTTAGAAAGATGATAAAGAGAACAAACAAAAGACAGGAAATTAAAATTTATGTAAACATAGTAGTTCCCAGAGCAACCATAAATGAGCCACACTGCACATATAGACTGAGGCATAAAAGTTAATACCATGTGCAGCAGTACCACACTACGTATGTACCCCTGGGACAACGTTACATTTGCTACGGGACCCATCAGTATGAATGGTTTGACTTTTACATTTTTAAAGTCTCAAACATAACATTGCACTAATACCAGCTGGGAATAGGACATTTAGTGTTTATTCGTTTGTTTGCTTAAAAGAGAAAGGACCATTTGAACAGAATGAGCAGGAGTCATAATTTACTCCCATTGCACACTGGAGAAAAAAGTTGCAGACTTTGGTCTCTGCAGTTTTCTGAACGGGTTTGTTGGGGAAATATTTCTATACACGGATTTAACACTCACAATGAGAGATGGCAGGAATGGAGAACAGCTCTCCCGTTGAGATAGGGCAGCATGTGTTCCAGCAATGAATTATAATACAATGTTAAGTACGAGGCTTTTCCCTAAGTAAATGTGGAAGTGCAGAAGGGATTGACTTAGCCATGTAAGCTTCATCTCTGAAATACCTATCTCCTTGGAAATGTGCCTATAGTTTGCTCTTCTGTTTTTTGCAAGTAATTATCCTGAGTTTGATTCTCTGCTGCCTTATGCAGTTGTTGACATCAGTAACATGGGTGTAAAATGTCACCAGATCATAAGGCAGCCAGCATTCACCTTGCATTTGTATTCATGACTATACAAGGAAGAGGGCAGCAGCAGGTCAGGCCCACTGAGATCCACAGAGATTACTTTGTCGATGTGGGTTGTTTATATTCTGATGGGGTGTTTTATAATCGACTCTTAAAACCGTGCCACAGCCTATTTGTTCTGGTTTCATGGCAGAGCAGATTGGAACATGAGAACAGTTGTGGTTTTCCAGGGTTTGATTTTATTTTGTTCCATTTTGTTCTAGGAATGGCATTACATCTCCTCTTAAAATTTTACTCAAAAGATCCTACAGTTTCCAAAATGTAAAGTGCTTGCCAGTAGATATGGCTTAAGATCAGACCTGGCAAGCATTCCCTGGGTTGTCAAGTCTGCTCACCCACAAATTCTGGCAACTACCTCAGTGCTGGAACTATCCCAAACAACATGACAACGTCCACGTTTGGGAGCAAGTCCCCCTCATCTGTCTCACAGCAGCCCCAGCTTCTTGCAACAGCTTCTGCTTTGTAGAACCACGGCCCACATGCACTCAGTACAAGACCCAACACAGGGCAACCCCTCCCTTTCTTTTACTGTTAAGTGTTGATTTTGGCTGGCTGCTGGAGTTCCACCCAGCTGATTTCTCATTCCCATTCTTCAACAGAGGGATCTGAGACACCTCATTTCTCCAGCCTCATGCCTCAAAGAACGTGCACTGCTTGCACCCATCCTACTAATAGATCCGAGGTGATGGCTGTGGTAGGAAACTTGGTTGGAGACCAAGAGAGGGAAGTCTTATCTCTCACTGAGCTGCTGTGTCATGGTGAAGAGGTATTTTGCCTGCAACTTTTCTGGCTGTATGTCTGCACAAGCCAATCTGAGCACCTTCAGGGGCAATTAACATCACCCAAATATAGGCTTCTGGTTTGGATGTAGGATGAGTTTGTTGTTTGTAAATGTCTACACCTCTCTCTTACCATCACTCTAAAATATCCTACCTTGAACTTCAGAATGACTCTCAAACATTTTGAGGGTTTGTATTTCCCATTCTGTTTTCTGATTCTTTCCTCTGTTTAGCAGCATGGCCTGTTTCTCACTTTTTATATGTACTGTATTACAGTGGGACTCCAGATGTCAATGAAGCCAAGTGCTTCATCTAATTAATAATAATAACAAGGGAGAGTGATATACTCTTCATGTGAAAATTTAATTTTTTTTCTAATTTCTGCTCAGCTGAAGCAGCTCATTTCTCTTGAAACGCAATTGAAATGTCATTAGTATTTTCATTAGTGTGATGACTGATGATACAAGGCAAGCAAGTAGATTTGGGGCCTAGGCTGATAAATTTTCATGACGTTTTTGTAAGGCTGTGCTAAACACTTCAGAAGTCACATGCCAAGTGGTTCCAAATCATTTAAAAAAGCAGAAGACTTTTTTCATAACTCTTGAAATGAGAAATAGCCATACAGCTAAACAGAAATAGCACAGCAATCCCTAGAAATACCCAACACTTGCTAAACATTTTTTTTATCTTTATTGAAACAGTTAATCTTCATCAATGATGATAGTTTACTGATGAGAATTTGACATTTTGCATTTATTTTTTTTTCCTCCATCTTTGAGGATTCACATTTCTAGATAGGATGGATTTCAGGCTTGTGGGGAGAAGAGAAATTCCTGTGGAGAAGCCCAGTGTAAGACCTAATCATTACTTAGGTTACCTCTAGAGACATTTTTGAAAGGCTGATATGTATTTAAGTGATACATGTGCATAAACCATCTTGACTTCCAGAGCCTTTTTCCATCACTAACTGAACAATGAAGAATAGACTAACAAGGGAGAGGAAATGTTGAACTTACTTAGTTGTCTAATCACTCTGAGACGTTTTGCCCTCTTTGCTTTGAGTTATCTCAAAGACACAGATGAAATGAATTGTATATTTGGGGTGGCTTGTGCTTATATCTGCTGGATAGGCTATGTTTTATTTTATTGATTCCTTCTGTTTGTGCTAGCAATTACGGAGTTATGTCCTGTGAGTTCATTCAGTTTTGAATTTCAGGGATTTTAGACATATTTTAATTCTCATTTTACTAGGATAAGGGGGAAAAAAAAAAAACAAACAAAAAACAACTGTACTCCCTTCTTTGCCATATCAAGCAAAAAGCCTTTGTCATAGGACAGGAAAAGAAGTTCTCTTTTTTCCTTCCTGGGTAACAAATTCATCCTAAAGAAGTATGGGAAGTTTCGATGTTTTTTAATTTATACTTTATGTTTTTATTTTATATACTTTGGTACCTTGCACTGCAACCATTTTCTTCCCATTCAGGGAAGAGCTGACAGGGCACGTGTGTGTTGTTCCTTCATTGGTGACAAGGGGATATTTACAATGATGAGATATTTCCCTACCCACTAGAGACTCTGGGACAAGCAAAGATGAAGGCTCAGGGTTCGATTCATTTGCTAACATGTAGTTGTCAGCTGTCATTTGAGAAGCCTAGGATATTCTGCCTGGCCTCCAGCTGCTCTTGCAGAAGGGCAGAGGTCTTGCATGAAGTCCTTTATCATATCTGCCAACCACCCTTGCAGGTTTCAAATACCTCTGGGCATTTCAAACGCAACCAGGTACGTATATAGAGCTTACACTCCTGACCCAGGGATGTACTATCCATATTTTAGCCTCTCTATTTGAGCATGAGGAATTTAAACCTGCCAGTTTGACATTTGACCGTCGAGCTTCTAGAGGGATGGATTTTCTCACCAGCAGAAGATAGCCATGTGAGTTAGATGCCTCTATTTTCGTTACAGCTGGTGAAAGTTTTGCCAGTGTATCCTGCAGAATAATTTGTCTTGCAATAAAGAAAACCCCTACTTTTTCTGTTGAATCACCCACTCCACTGTTCTGACTATTGATTTGATCCCTGTTGCCTGTAATACTTAGGTGCATAGTTCTCATGTAGAAACTGAGCTGTTGCCACCTAAAGTTAGATGAAATGAACCACTTCTATTCTTATAACATCTTAAGAAGGGCACGGGTAAAAATCTGAAGATTTGGTCTTGTAGGCAAAACTCACAATATTGAATGGGGTTGAAATGTTTTACTGGTAGCTGTCCCAGTAGGAGAAAAGCTTTTCTTAAAATTGCTCAAAATTTGAAAGAAAATCTCTTTAGATTTCTTCCTCTAGGGATTCTTGTTTTCCTGAAGAACTTGCATGGTCATATGCTGTAAAAAATTGTCTGAATCTAGACCCTATAATTAGGTAAATCCTTACAGAGATATGAGCACTATAAACTTAATTTCAAGCACAAAAGTTGGAGATACTACTCTTGGCAAATTCTGAAAGTTCATTGTTCTTTTTTTCTGTAGTTTGATCTCAGTCAGAGTCAGAATTTCAGCAAATTCTGCCACTGTTAAATATATTTTGTTAATAAAATTCTGCTATCACAGCAAAGCAATTTTAATTAAAGGAAAGCTCTGCTTGCATCTTTTCTCTGTCATGCTGCCATGCCAGAACTTTCTGGATCCTTATGTTCTCTCTCTGATATATCTTACTGTATTTGGTCTGCGTAGTAATGTATTATAAGTGTATATGGTTACGTGGACAGAATTTCATTGGAGAAGGATGTAGGACATCTTTTTAGGTATTACTAAACAAGAAAACTAAAGATAAGCTTGCCCTAAAGTTATACAGAAAAGCACTCTGGAAATTTGGATTGATATTGACATAGATATGCAGCATTCAAGCTGATAACATAACTCCAAATGTCAGTGGTTAAGAGCATTTAGGGTTTTCCCAGTATGCCCTTTATTCCCCGTTTCATTCCACTTTGCACTCTTCACCTCTTTAACCTCTTCTTCATCAGTCAGATCCCTTCCTGTGTATGTGCTCCATGAAGGCATTCTCTACCCTTATTACACATGTTCTCTTTGCCATCCTTCTTACGCTGCTAAAGGAAATATTCCACAGCAAGATTTTTAATGAAAATCACTCTCAGTGAAGTATTTCCTATCAGAATTTTAATTGAGGGGGGAAAAAAAAAAGTCAGACCCAAATGCTTTATGCTAAGGTTTGTATCAGAGCAACAGTTATCACTGAAGTTTTTGATAGGTTACAAGAGAGATCATTTTCAGAATGCCATTAGAATAGAGCAACAATTAAAGTACAACATACTATAGTGCTAACTAATTATTAAAATTTCGTTGTGAAGGTTAATTGGTAATAACACTTATGATATTACCTATACATCTATTTAAATAGATTTCAGTTTTCATATTCCAGTCAATTACTGTGGTTTTGAGAATAAATGCCCTGTATCTGTTGATCCGAAATGTAGAGAGAGAGAGGAACTGTATATGCACTCCCAGTGTGTATTATTTTTCATTTCTAGTGCTGATAAAGCAAGCACTCATTTTAATGATAAATCAGCATTAATGTGGGATAAATGGACTCAGATATAAAAACAAAGTCAGCACAAGATCTTCTAAAAATAAAAACTCCACTATGGTCTCCTAGATTGTAGGGCATACCGGGAGTTCCATTAAGAGCTGAGATTTTATTTCTAGTGCATGTTGTACTCGGAGTATTTCTCATTGTATGAACTGGAGCATGGCTTGTTATACATAAAGAAAAGAAATGAAATGCCCAGGCTGCTCAGCAGGGAGGATTCTAACTGGAAAGTCAGCAGTCTTGGATGTTCTTATCAGCTCTGTGACTGAATTCAGGGAAAGGATTTCAGCTCATTTTTATCCCACCTGTTCCCAAGTGCCTACCACTGTGACACAGCTGTCTTTGATTGTGGCTGCAGAAACTAGAAAGGTGTGAACCCCTCTGAAGAGAAGGTCAGATATTTTGGGACTAAGCCAAATGGTGGAGATGCCCACCTGGTACTTTGGTATTCCTTTTGTGCAGTGGATTCCAGTAACATCTCTGGTATAGCTTACCTATCTAATATAGATGTCTCCACCTATCTACTGAAATCATTGTAGTGCGAATATGACATTTTAGTTCCAAAGAAAAAAACATCAGCTAAGTTTTTTTTAATTATACAGATGCACTTTTACCAGATGCACATGCAGAGAGATCCTAAACCATGTAATTTCTGGTGGAATATTGTGCTGTTTTCTCAGTGGAGGTATCTTAGTCAAACACGTTCAGCAAGATTTTTGCTAGTAATTTTGCTTACTTCTAGCTTTCACAAACTTTTCTACAGTACTTGTGCCTGAAAAATGACTCCACTGTTACACCAGCCCCATCCTGGTTTCTCATTCATCCTCCCCCAACAGCAACTTGACTTTTCTGCCCGTGTTTCATGCCAGCACTCTCCTACCAAAGCTGTCACTGTCCCATTTAATCTGTGATAAATACAAACTGCTCCCAACTCCATTTGCCTAGGGGATATCAGCTCTATCT
Organism: Perdix hodgsoniae; assembly: GCA_035772895.1. NCBI lineage: Eukaryota > Metazoa > Chordata > Aves > Galliformes > Phasianidae > Perdix > Perdix hodgsoniae. Next base: position 35,393,225 of record JAPSGF010000003.1, read on the forward strand.
GCCACATTTAAAAATGATCATCCCTGTTGTTAAGAAAAACAACAACTCCAAACACCACCCTTGACTTTTCTCATTACTTACAGGCTGAAATTCCCCCATCTGTCTTTCCTCAGCTGTGTTCTTGAGAAAGAAATCCTAGCTCCTGTTTCCTTCCTCTCGAGTGAGCGTATCGTCATCCACTCTGACAGTTCATTTCAGCGTGAATACTCATCTCTAAGCTGGTTCTTGCTCCCAGCTACATATATGTATTTTTTTAGTATTTTTGCCCTTCAGAATACCTAATGGCTTTTAATGCCTTAAAAAGGAGCCCTTTAGATCACTCTTCCAGCCTATCCTCCTATGCTCCCTCAAATACTTATTTTCGTTTCTCATCTTTCAAAGCTTTTAATGTTTTTCCTTCCCCCTCCACAGAAGAAATTAGTTCTTCATCACTGTGTATTAAATGATTCATTCGTTGAAATATTTCACGGCAAATTTAGTTTCTTCAGCACCATCAGTTTCTGTCTGTCTCTCTTTATTCTGTCTGTCTCCAGCAACTGTAAACTGTATCTTTCTTCTCAGTGAAAGTTCCAGGCTCTAGGCAGGACAAACCCTTGACTCTGAACCCATTAACAAGTCCCTGTAGCTTAAATCAGTGTTCACAAGGCCTGGGATATTGGAGCCTTTGACTCTGAATTAGCCTTTTGAACTCTCGGGTTTTTCTCTCATTAAATTTATTGATTGCTGTCACCCGACAAAAGCTCACACAATCTTCTACTTTGAACCAAGTTCTGCTGGAAATCCTTGTGTTCATCGGTTGCTGGCATGACAAATTTTGGTGGTTTCTTCCATGGTATTTTCAAACCCCAGTTCCACCCTGCCTGAAGGTAAGGGGGCTGGAGGGGACTGAGCACAACCCTCTACTGTTCTATCTGAACTGTTTCCATTGGCTCCATTAAATCAGTTTTCATCTTTCAGTCCTGGAAGGATTGAACTTCTCTGCACACATCATTTTGATTCCCATGGCCAAAGATGCACATCTGTTATTCCTCAGTACCCAGTTTCATGTCTCCTCTATGTTCATGTTGGCAATATGCAGAGGATGGTGGAAGGGAATAAGATGGAGGATTCCATGGGAAAAGCAACACCAAAACAAACCCAAAATGCTAGGCTTAAGACTCTGTCTCCTAAAAAGCCTAATAATATAAAATACAAGTTGGAAACAGTTGGAAGACTGTCATTTTAAATTAAATTACATCCGATCATCCTCTTATCTGGAAGGGCAAGGGGGTCAGGAGATTTATCTGGATGATGAGCAAAATAATATTTTCTTATTCTTTCCTCCTTGGATTTAGTTCTTGCATGGAGACTGACAAAAGCTAGGTGGTATTCAAACATTACATGCCATTACATAGCTCAGTGCAGTCCTGGGACCCACCTCCCTTAGGGAAAAAATGAGTTGAATCCTCTACAGACAACCCCACATCTGTATATAGCAATAGCATTTGCACTGCTTCCAAGGAATGCTTACTGAGGCCTCAGGTATGCAACAATTGCCACTATACTTCCTGTCAGGAAACACAATTATCTTCAGGACAGTGAAGAGGACTTGGATTTCTTGAACTCAGGCGCAGAGATTCACCCAAGTAGAAAAGAATGGCAAGATGCATTTAACCTCATTAGTTTCAGCAGGGCTGACTTTGTGCAATCCATCAGTGTACAGATACATTAGGGGAACTAAACTATTTCCACATCTCATTTACATAATGGATGGGATATGAAATGAGTCCTATGGAAGAGAAGCACCCTGGAGGCACAAAAGTTTATCACAATATGTAAGAGTTCTTTTAGATCATTGCATTAAATTTCCACTAACAAGATAACAAATTAATTGTCTGTATTACCGTACTAACCCAAAGCGGATAAAGTGTATGATTCCAGCAGAAGGCAGCTGTTTAAGACAGCTTGGTGGCTATGGGAGGAGGCAGAAGAGATTAGTATGTCTCCCAGCATTTACGTTCCATGATGCCAGCCCTCTTGTTGCCCCTTTAAGAAATCTGGCTCTTCTCTAATCTGATGTTGGACTTGAGCTTTATTAGTGAAGTGAGGGAGAATGAGTAAATCAACTGTATCAGACAAGCCTCAGGACATCTGGAAATTGATCATTCTGCAGAAATAAGCACTCTCTGTTTATTAGCTGGGAGTTCATCACTATCACTTCTCTTTATCCAATTCCTAAGAGATTTCAAAGCTATCATCATAGCATTAGCTCTTCTGACTGTGCTACTGCAGATAAAGATCAGAAGATCTATCTAATGATGGCTTTCTCATTCCCCCTCTCTCTTTCTCTAAAGATACCCTGATATATATATATATATTAAAAAAAAAAAAAAAATAGCTGGAATGAAATAAAGCATTCTCCATGTCTTAAATTTTCCTGTTGGCAATGAGAGTAATTTTTTTTTATTATTCTACAGGAAGTTGGTTTTATTCAGGGGGATATATCCTGTAGAACAGAAAATCCTCCATGGGAGAGGTGAAATTTGAGGTTTCTAATGCAGTAGTGGAAAAAGAAGGAAGATAAAAGGACCTGAAGCCATAAAGCAGCACTGTACGTTGAAAGTACAGTTATTTTAAAATGATAATACACGTCAAATAGAATCCAGGGAAATGAATTCCATAAGCTAGAAAGGTAATAATATTACTTTAAGAAGAATAATTACTTTCCTTAACTACATTTATCACATAGTAATTCAGTTCTCCCTTCTGGAATGTGATGCAATGCCAAACTTTTGACTGATTTATTTAAAATTAGCCTTTAAAAAGATTCACCGAGATACAAGGATTCTTCTGGTTCTTTATTCAAAACATAGTAGCTATCAAAATGCAAATACTATCCTAAATGCAAATACTAACTTAATGCTTAAATGTGCATTCCTGTGCAACTGCTCTATGTAGCTACATTGTGCAGAGAGCGGGAGAAAAATTGTAAGAGTTTTCTGATAACAAGAGTGGGATGCATAAGCATGTTAAGTACAGCCATGGATTTCCAAAATCTGTTGGGAATGTGAGATCCAACTCAAGGCACTTACTAAAGACAAACCTTTCCCAACAGAAACTTTGCAGTAATCAATTTTATCAACTTTTTCTCTCTTTTTCCAATGGCAAAATAATATTGATCATTTTTGAACTGGCACTTAGAGTTCCAGTCTGGCTGCATGCTGTACTGGCTTCTGCACACAAAGAAGAAGAAAAGGTGGACATTGTCCAACAACTTTTCCGTACAGATACAAGATGAGAAAAAACAGATGAATGCAATAAGCGGAGTCAATGTGATATAACAGTAAAACAAGGAGAGTTAATTAATCCATTTGTATAGAATCTAGCACTGTGGAGCTAGACCACATTACTTGCAATGTAAGTACTTAATAACAACAATAATAATGACTAGGCCTTTAAAATTAATGTATTAATTATCAGCCAGAGCTCATAAGTTGCTTAGCCAGTACCAGGGGACCCATAAATCTTTAAGTGAAGGGCCCATTTTACATCAGTATTGTTTTGCCTCATGCACAGTCTTTCTGTCAGTCTGTCTTGAACTAGAAGAGTGCTACTCGTGGTTCACCTTTTCATTAATGATCATCATGATTATTTATTTATAATCATGCCATTATTGTGTTAGGTTCTTGATAATCTCTTTTGTTTACATCTACCTCTGTTTTTGAAGCTATCTTTTGCCTTTGCTCTTTCTCATTTAACAAGTAATGATTGATTTTCTCCCTGCTCTGCTGCCCATTGTTCAAGTCAACATGTGCAAGCACTGTTCTCTGTGATATCAGCAGGGCTCAGATAACTTAAGACACAAGTCTTTCATGGGGCGAAGTAGTCTCTAAATTGGAGGAAATAAACAAAGATCAACTGGAAAGTGGTAAAAAAAAGGTCTGAAACAGGTCACATGTGCACATCATCTTGTTCTCTATCTGGAACAGAAAAGAAAAAAAAAAGATGAAATAACCCTTGAGTCGTGGGTAGAGCACGAATTTTAATAAGCCCCCTTTCACTGTGTTATGAACTGTTTATTTTTACTTTATTCAAATATATGCTGACCTAGGGTGATCTCTTATTTCAGATTTCCTAAACAGAGAATCCCAAATGACTAGAAATAGTCCAATGAAGGGTGGTGATCCCACATCAGTGGGTCATTTTGATTGAAGGGTGAGCATCTTAGTACGGTAGTGTGAATCACAGCCTTGTGAGAAAATTTTTAACTCCATAGCTGTCCGGTCGTACCTTCAATTCTCAGTTATCATTCTGGTATCTGGGACAGAAACCCAAAGATTCTTCCTTATTGTGTGTTTCAAATCCATAAATTATTCCAGTTTCTCAATTCAGAGGCAAAATTCAGTAAGGCGAGTGATACCGACTCAAGAAACCAAGTGTATAAAACAAAAGACAGACGGCCAAACCCATGATTCACAAGCAATGAGCTGCAATTGGGCCACATAGACTTTGAAGTAATTCATTACATTTGTACCTCTTCTGCAGGGGGAGGATTTTTTTCTCAATGATTTGTATGACCTTGCTAAACCCAAGTAGGTGGTAATTGAGCAGCAACTATTTCTTCAAAAGAAACAGAATAAAAATATTGAAAATATTGACTCACTCCAAAGGCAGTAAGCAGCACTTTGGTCTTTGACCTTTAAGCATCCTAAGGTAGTCAATAACCTGGCTGTTAGATGCTGTGCCTGCCACTGATTTTGATTTGGGAGTAGTTTAACCTTGAACCAAGATCCAAGTAACCACGGCAACAGGAAGTTGGCCTCTCCATCCAAGGAGTGGGAATCCATAAATCAAGGTCCCTAATGCAAACACTGTGTGCAGGTAGAGATTTGAGAGGATAAGTGGTTTGTGAGGGATTACCTTTGAAAAATGAATGACTGTCCCTTGATATGTTGAAGCACAGCTTCACAGAGACCTTTTTTATCAATAGAGGTTAACAGGTTACAGCTGCAAGTTTTCATACAGCTCTTTATATAGGCCGTTCAGTTTAATTAGAACCAGATGCTGAATTTATGAGGTTGTTATATGCACGTGCATATACATGAATGTATATTGATACATACACCCACACATAAGCACCTTTCTTGTGCACAGTCTACATTCGTGAAAATGTAATGTTAAACCTCAAACTCAAGCACTATGGGATGGTGAAGCCTTAGCTTTTCATATGCATGGTTCCATAGTCCTGGGATCACGTAAGCATAATTGTCTGGCCAAATATTTCAGTTTTTCTGTGAAACAGTGCTTTATTCAATGTATAGCACTCACCTAATGAACAGCTATTTGGTAGTTTGATTTTCCTCTTCTTATTCAGTGTGTGACCCCGTGTCTCATTTATTCCACATTTCTAAGCCTTGCTATGAATAGATGAATGTTTCATGAATGTTGATAATTTTATTTTTGCAGCATTGCTCTTGAGATGAGGGGTGTATTATTGTTCTCATTTGTAATAGAGAAGCTGAGCAGAGAGGGATTGAAGTTGAATGGATACAATTTGCAATGCTTAGTGCTCAATTTGAGTCTGGGAGAATGTACAGTCTAATATGCAAAGGCTCCTTAGTATATCTCTTCCAAGCCATGACCTCTGACTGTAATTCTGTCTCAGCCCTGAATATTTCTGCTTTCGGACTCATTCTACTTTATTAAGTTGCAGGTTTTTAATCTAGACTCCTCTTCCAGACTCATTCATTCTGTAGCCCCTAATCTTTCAGACTCCTCTCACCAGTTCAGTCCTCTGCCTGAGTCTGATGGAGATTTTTTCCACAATTTCTGGGGTCTTGTAGGTTTCCTGACTATTTCTCATTTTGCATGCAAGGACAAAGGTAGAAACTGTCATAGCAGCTCCGACAATGAATGCAAGAAAATGTTTATATCTGGAAAGGCTGAGTACTGCCAACAGAGGAAGCAAACTGCCTGGAGATCATCTTGATCTTCTGAGAACTTCTTTGAAGATCTTTAAAGAACTCTTTGAGGAACTACCAGATGCTAACCAGCTGTGGTCAGGGAGAGCAATGGGTGCTAACCTCTGCAGAAGATGAAAGGCCCAGTCTCCTGACCTGACCTGCTGTCAAGTGGTTTTCCAATAGCCTGGAACTAAGATCAGTGATATTGTGGAGAGGCATCCAAGGCCTCAGCAGTCCTTGGACTGATAATATTGCTAGATTTTTGGAGTTTGGTGGTTTGTCAGTTCTGGCTAAGTGCCTCCAAGGGTTGTGATCGAGGCCATGAGGATGCAGGTGATTTTCTCCTCAACCCTGCAAGTGAGATGGAAGGGCTTGCAGAAGGCTGGCTAATTTTTGTATATTAACTACTCATTGTGCAGCTGGTACTGACAAAATGGATTCATTTTTTTATGACCACAGGATCCTCTTTGAGGTTAGAGAAACATTAAGAAGAGTTTCACCTGAGTAAAAGGAATAAAAGCTTCTTTTCCAACAGCCTAGCCAAATTGGTAAGGAGAACTCTAAACTAGAAGAGACAAGGGAAAAAGGTGGTGACCCACAACCAAGTGAGGAAGTGATGAACCAGGCTGACAATAAAAGGCTTCAGAATGACAAAAGAAAGCAGTAGAAAGCCATGGAGCAATGCATAAAGATTAGTGATGGACCAGTTGAGAACTTACAAGTCAGTATTCACAAGCAAACTAATATAGACAGTGTGAGTGTTTGCTATAGACACCCTGATTAGAAAAAAAAGGAGAAGAGGCCTTTCTCAGTTGCTGAGAAGAAGACTATTGTTCACCTCAGTGTGACAGGAAAAAGCAAAGGAAAAAGAAGGACTGCAGCCTGCTTTGAAAAATCTTACTGGATCATGGGATACAGCCCTGGAGAAAAGTGAATTTGAGGAGAACTTGTTGATTTTCAATTACCTTCTCCGAATTCAAAAAATGTTCCACAACAGTGAGCATCAATTCAAGCAAAGGTAGCAGGAGACTTGCATGCATGAGCAAAGAGCTACTAACTAATGTCAGACTTGGAAAGCAAGCAAAAAAAAAAAAAAAAAAAGAGGAGAAAGTAGGAACTGTTGGAGAAATATAGAGAAAATATCTAAGTATGCAGAGGTGGGCTCATGAAAGCCAAAGCCTACTATCTGGAATTGAATATAGTGAGGGCAGATGGACAGTACAGAATGCTCCTACAGGTACAGGAGCAGAAAAAAAAAAAAAAAAAAAGAAAAAAAAAGGAAGACTAGTGAAAATGTTGGCACAGTGCTGAATAGAACGGAGACACTTGTGGCATGGAATAAAAGTATTCAATATCTTCTTCACTTTGAACTTTCCTGATAAGTCTAGTCTTTAGAGACCCAAAGGTGATGAGACCTCTGAGGAAAGAAAACATAATTGTGCTATAGGAGGATCAGGTTAGGGAATATTTTAGTAGAATGGACATTGAAAAACCCGGAGATTTATGAAGAGAAATCATCCCTGATCAGCGTGATGGTGCTTTTCTCTTTGCCCAAAGAGATTTTGAAACCTCCATCCTTGAAGATATTTAAAATCTAATTGGACATGGTCCTGGTAACTTGCTGCTGTGCTTGAGAAGGGAATTGGATTAGATGAGCTCCAGAAGTCTTCCAGCATCAGCTCTTCTGTGATTTTATGAATTTTCATGTAATTTAATTCCCAGAATCCATATTTTCTCTGAGGCTCATGTACAAGTTAAGATTTTTAAAAAACGAAATTATTTAAGAAGAGCTACATTTGAAAAATATGTGTCTGTCCTGAATATGTTGAAGTCTATTATTGCAGATACTGAGAAGGGTCTTCATATATTAGTAAAGACACAACAAAAGGTCCTCATCTTTGTTTCAGTCTCATGAAAGCAGAACTACTGTATTTTTATAAAACGGCTACTGCTAGGAGTTTACCAAAATCAACAAAAACCTCCCAATTTTTCTGTAAAAAATACTGAGTTACTTTAGCTGACTTCTTGCTTAGTAAATTCACGTACTCATAGTTATATACTTACATATCCACATAGGCAAACTCATACAGATATTATACATAATTGAGCAGACATACATTCAACTGTATAGACAGGAAGATCTAATGTGTAAAATTTTAAAAATGGTGGTTTAAATATAACACATTTACAAGCAAAAAAGAAAGAAAAAAAAAAGAATTCAAGTCATAAGAGAATGTGAAGAAGATTGCTAAGGGAGAAATTTAACAGCCCTGTTTGCATAGCTTTTATTTTCTCCGTAGACCTCTGTATATTTATAAGTTAATTCATTTCATGTAATCCACATATGCCATCAGAATTGGTTGGCAAACAAAAGTATGACAAAAAGTTCATTTTCTTTTTTTTTTTAAACTCCTGCCTCTTTGATGAGTTGTAAAGTATAATTTTATAAGGAAGATTCCTAAAAAATATGTAAAAGTCTGATGTGCTTTAGAGAGGGAATGGCATGCTGAGGCCATTACTGATGCCTGCTCTGTACTCAGTTGAAGCACACATTCAGTCAAGTCACTACAGAAGTACGTAACCAAGTGTGGAGAACAAACTATACAGAGAATGACAAATAGATGATCCCGATGAAAAGAGATAAGAAACATGTCTGTTTTCAACTTGTACAGGCGGGGGTGTATCTTTGCAAAATAATATGTAACAATGTAGAATTACCGTGTTGGTTTGCCAGTGTTATAGAGATCACTGATGATAACCTTTCAGGCAAAAGTATTAGAAATTGCTAAGAATTTTGATCCCCATTAGCATCAAACCTACATTAGATCTTGAAATCAGGCACTTACAGGGAAATGTGAAAATACATTGGAGTGACAAAGACTGTCACTGAGTGCACAATTCCAGATATTCCACACTCAGATTCCTTCCTAACTGTTCATCCAAATTTTACTTTCTTCCCCAGGAATTGTAGGCCCCCACTTAAAAGCAGACCAGACTTCACTTCACAGTAAAATGGAAAGTTCTGCCTGTAATGTGATGACCAGAAGGAAACCAGCAACTGTAGAGAGTGTTACAATGCCGACTCCAGTATTATCTCTCCTACCTTCATCATCAGCAACATCTGAAGCAGGTAAGGTGGCTTCTCTCCACCCCTTCTATTTTTCCTCCACTCTCTTTCTACGGGCACTGCATTGAAAAATATGTGTTTTTACTGCATTCCCTTATTTAAGTAGTTGTTGCAAATGTGCATATCTGATGTGATAATCAGGCTGTAATTTTTTCTTAACACTTTCTTACCATGATCATATCTTGGCATATCAAATCTATTTTATTCACATAACACTACTTGTGCAATAATGAGGATAGAAGTAACAAGAGCACTTATGGTCTAGCAGGGGACTCTGAAGTAAGGCTCTTGGGTTTCCCTCTCAGCCCTGTTCATTTATTTGAATGTTCCCATCCGTGTAGTACGAATACCTAGTGAACAGCTAAGGAGCAGCTGCGATTTCTTTCAGCATACTTCAGTGATTTTAGCATAATATTCTGTCTTGAAAATGTGAAGTTGTTTAGGGCAATGAACAGTGATTTAAAGCACATGGAAATAAATAAGCCAGAGTAACATGTTTTTCAATCAACTTACACTTTGTGCTTCTGTTTGGAATCACATTGGAAAGTGATACAGCTTAATACTGTCAGAAATCAAGCCAAGTCATTCCATCATCATCATTCTTTTTCTTGAGCACAGATAGAGAAGTTGATCTTGAATTATGTTATAGTTTCCAGTGAATGGAGAACCCACCATACCGTATCCTACATGCAGCCATTAAGAATTTCTCAGTCTCATCAAACATCTGAATCCACATGAACAAAAAATATATTTGCATCCCTCAGTTATGGAATGATAACATACTTAATTGTTCATTTGAAATTGTGTTTCAGTGCTGCCCTTTTGTTTTCCTCTGGCTTCCTGAATAGAGAGTGAAAATAAAGGACCCACGTTCTAAAGTGGCTTCTGAAAGGATAAATTTCTACATAAGAAAATCTGGAATCCTTGTTTAGCCTTTAATACTTTCCTATATGTAAACTGAGGACAGATTTTTAATGCAACAGAGAATGAAAGCATACAAACATTTTATGATCACTTTCAAGGTGAAAGTGTATGCTAGACTTGAAATAGTTCATTCTCTCAGTTTTCAGAAGACTAGTTAAATTGTTGGTTTATCGGTAGCCCAGATGTTGAAATTTAGAGACAACTGAAAGAAACTGTGTTAATGGGAAAACAGGACAGTGCTTTGGTTTTCCTGTAACTGATGGTGAGCTCCTTGGAAATCCCTCCATTCAAACCAAGTAGACAAACTGAGCCCAGCTGTTGAGCAGTCTTCTCTGTGCTGTGTTCCTGCAAGCAGCCTCAGGCAAATCTAAAAGTGTAGAGAATGACAGGCAGTAAGATTGATCCCTAGTGTCACAAACACACCAAAGTCATTCAGAATAAAGTTAGAGGAGCAGTGAAGAACTTCCAAAGTGTCTGAAACACCTTGCCTTGCTTCTGTGTTCTGTACCATTGTGCTGGAATGGGTTCTTTAGACCCCTGTAAGCTAGCCTTGGGAACATAAGTTTTTGGTAGAGTCTTCTCTTATTGCCTCAAAAGCTGTTACGTGTGTAATATCAACCCTGTTCAACTTCCTAGCTTGGCCTGCAATTACTTTAATTTATCTGGGAGACAGATGCACAGTGCATCTCAATGCTCCCAATGGCAAATACACGACCTCCATATGCCTTATTTTAAATTTGTAAAGCTGTATTTTTCAAGACTAACACCAATTCTTTCTTCCTTGAGGTAGCTTGGCAAGGTGTTTTGTTTGTTTGTTTGTTTGTTTGTTTGATACTAAGTAAGGAAGGAATGGAGGAGAAGTACAAAAGCTTTATTGGATAGAAATAAGAAGCCGCTATGTGCAGCAGTAGCGCGTAATTTTCCAGTTTGTTTTCATAACCAGCACTTGAAACAGAGCGTTTGTAAAAAGAACTGAAGTGTGCATGTCACTAATAGCATGGGGCAAGTTTTAGACAGCAGCTTCCAGAAAGCAGATCAGAAATACAGGTGCTAGTCTGAACTGCCTGTGTTTTGGGAAACCAAACTACTTCCTTTTCCCATTGCTCTCTAACAGTCTTTCAGAAATAAGGATCCCTCCATATGGACAAAGAGAAGAATCTTTCTTCTGACAGCCTTTTTCTGATGTCCAAATTCTGCCTTCTGTTAAGCTCTGACTGCATTTTTCCACAGTACTGGATTTTCCAGTTATGTCCTCCTCTCTGCTGTTGCAAGCCTCCAGGCAGGTTCTGTGGTGAGAAAAGTGTCTCTTCCAGCACCTCTTTGCTGTGTGGAATTCAAGCTGTCACTACTTGTAGCTATGTCTGGAGGAAATATCCTGATTACAGTAAGCAGATCGATGTCCTCAAGTGTGAACAATCACAATACAAGGAAAGACTCATTTAGCCCCATCTGAAGTCTGCATTGCATCAGCTCTTTCCAGTCTCTGTTCACTTTGATCAGGACTCTGCTAACTAGCTTCATGCCTTCGCAGAGGCAACATATAGCCTTATAGCCTGGTGTAAGGTGCAGATAGAATACTTTGTCCAGGCAGCAAAGTCTCTTCACTTTATCCCTCTCCTTCCTGTACTGCTCTCTGTCCTGTAGTCTCTTCCATCAACTGGAGGTTGTCATCATGTTGCATCATCTCTTAGAAGCATCCCATCTTCCTGTGCCTGTGTACAAACATGTTGTTACTCTGGCCAACTTCCTCCTCATCTCTTTTGAGGTTAAGTCTACCAAATTGTAGTAGGGGAAATTCTTCCTGCCAGAGCAAAGTTTCCATATGCAAATACTAAAGTATGTGCAAGAAGGGAACAACAAAGCTTGAAAACAGAGAAGACAAATTTGGATCCAAGGTTGAGAAGGATCCCTCTGGATAAAATGGAAAAGCTTAGTACTACCTTTGGTTTTCAGCAAAGCAGTATATCACATGGCAATATAGCAAAATATTTTCTATCAAAGATAGAAAGAGCTTCCAGATGAGTTGATAACACCTGATGTCTCTCACTTCAGTAGTGGTCTATTATGGCAGATCTCCGATATTTTGTCATAAGCACACCTCATCAAATCTTCCCTCTGCAGACTCATCAGACTCTTTTCCACATAGTCACCCTTCTCCTAATTTAAAATCAGATTCTCCTGAATCTCAATAGCCAATATAATATTGGTTTTCCTAATTTATCCTTTAAAAGCCTGACTTAAAGGGATATTATTTATTCAAAAAATGCATTCTGACTATTGGCAGACTACATAACACAACTCTTGCAAGTTCAGAGGCTTGCTAGAGAGAAAAGCAAAAGTGTTAGCAATTACTAATAAACTTCCTGAGAAAATCATGAAGGCTACAAAGCACCAAAGCACTTACAAGAAAAAGAAAAAGAAATAGGAGAGAAAAATAATAATAATAATAATAAAGAAATAATAATAATAATAACAACAACAAAAAGTAACCTAACATAGAACAATTCCATTTATTTATTTATTTATTTATTTATTTATTTATTTATTTATTTATTTATTTATTTATTTAAAGAGAAATTGAGTTTCAGTCCAAATTGAAAAGGTCTGTAAATTTCTAGGAAGGCAAGGAAGTATCTAAACAATAAAGGAAGGCACTGGGTCTTCAGCTCTCAGATTTACACCTATGTGTAAATATCTACCCATACATGCTAGTGTATTAGGTGAGTTTGGAGAACTAGATACACTGAGTACTACACTCACTTTCTGCCTACATGACTATTGAGATCCACTCAGGTCTCTAAACCTCAGTGTCCTGGTCTTCTTCAATGCTCAAGATACCCATCAGAGCTGGTATGGCCAATAGAATACGCACATGTTTATTAACGTGTAAATTATTCAGTATCAGCAGTAAGGTGGCTGTCATGTCAAATGTCAGTAAACTATTTTGAAAACGGAAAGTAGATGTCATTGACTTCAATGGGCTGATAATACTGAGCTGCAGAAATAACACATACTGATTGATCTCAGTAAAATTGTGCAGATTTTTCTTTTCAAATTAGTTTCCTGTCCTTTGGCTTGTTGTCTTTCCAGTTAAAGATGCGAATAGTGCCAAATCTACTAATTTTACCATTGGCCTTGCAATTTTTTTTTTTCTTTTAATATTTGCTAAAATTCTCATCTGCAAAATTTGCATCATTAACTTTCTGAGAAAAAAAATAAAAAATTGCATCTTGAACATGGGAGTTTTCAAAAAGCCTCACAAATTGCTCATGACAATGGTGATGCATAGCAACATGGCAGTAGAGATAAAAGTCAAAATGTGGACAGCAAATGGTGAGCAAAGTGTTTGACTTACTGAATATTCTGATCTGAAACTTCTCTCAGGATTTTGGAGGAACTCAAAGGAGCTGAGTGCTTAGGACTGGAAATATTGGGACTTTGTATGTCAGTCATGAGTGAAGCCCCTGAGAGTAATGGTTTTGTGTGACCAGAATCTAACTTTTTTGATCAGATGGCTGAATAAGAGTTCACTGCCAGCTTCCTTTAGGGCTCTTACATCCACACTTTTTAGGGGTGACCCACTTGAGAAAAAATTCATGCAACTAATTAGATTCCCCTTAGTAATTTGGACATTTCTTTTTCCTTTCTCTTTTTTTCTTTGGTACCAAAATGACTGCATTCCTCTATTCTTTTGTGCTCTGTGAATCACAAACTGTAAATGGGTTTTATTTTTCTTTTTGGTGCGGGGAGTGGGTTACATATAGAAAATGTATTTTGTTTTGTAATTAATGAAAACCAGACATTGGGAAGTTGGCCATCCAGGTCTTTATTTATAAGAGAGCATATGTCTGTGTTTTGTTTATGACTCATTCTTACTTCTTGCATTGTAACTTGCATTTGTTTATGCAAGCTCTTTGCTGAATCCAAGCAACATGGCAGTGTAAGAGCCAATATTTTAAGTTGTCCAAGAGGGGAGGACAGTAAGTAAGGCTTGTATGCCAAATCTGTCATAGTGAGCAAGGGAAGATTCTGCCACTTGAAGCCTCCTGATTATCTACAGAGTTGCTACACCAGCAACTTTATTTTAAACTGCTGCTAGAAGATTGTGTTGTTAACCATGAAGAGAGTGATAGCCCCCAAATGAACCTTTCTTGAAATCTTGGCTGCTCTAGAAACTTCAAGTATTTCAAAGCCAAATGACTGCTTGACAGTCAGGTGTAAATTAAGTTTGCAAGTAGACATCAGCTGAGGTTAATTTAGTGGGATGTTTTAATCTTTACTGGAAGGAAATCATGAACTCCGTCATTTCTTTTCCAGTAGTGCAGAATTGATGTGTTAGGAGTGAAAGGGAGCACCAATTATTGTAATAGCAGAATTAATACATTCTGTCTTGCTCACTGAGAGGTAGTTACTTGTAATCTACATGGAAATCTTGAACTCTGAACAGACACCATGTTCATTAGCGGACAGTGAAATAATTTAGGAAAAACAAGCAAGATCTTATGTCCTAAGTAAAGGCCAAGAAGCCAACAAATGCTGGACTCTCTTTCCAGCTCTGACAATGACTCATGATGTGACCTTGGCAAGAAACTTAACTGCTTTGGACTTCATTCAGATCTAAAGTAAGTGATCAGAACCAGAAAGGAGCAAGCTTGCTTCAGGGGCCATTAAAGTCAATTAGATGACAAAGTAGTTTCAGCTAGTTTCTGCAGAGATGATAGTAAAAAGATCCAGGCAGAATTAATGAATTTAATACAAGCAGAGTAAGCCACTGAACTTGCCTGTTCCCAGTAGTCTCAGTAACAAACATTTTTAATACTATCTGATGTGCAAACATTAAAGACCAGGGTGAAGATATCGGGAGCGTATGTTTGTAGTATATTAAGTAGTTATGGTGGACAGATGTAACACCTGTGTTAAGCAGACCTTTTTTTCCTTCCTAATAGATAAGGAGACTAAATCAAACCCACATTAAAACACTGCTATAAAAAAGTTTTGCTGCTTTAGAAGACAAGAGAGAGATCTGTGAGCACAACTTAAACTTAGGTTATCACCTAGAACAGTAGAAGTAGAGGTAACAGCGATTCTTCTGGGATGGCGCTAAATTACCCGTATTTTTCTGATATTGCTTTTCTATGCAGGGTCATTTCACACATCTTCTACTTCATCAATAGTCATATTCAGCCTATCAGGCTTGAAAGCTCCCCGTCTTCATAATACTGAAGGCAGGATTTCAGTTCACTTGTTTGATCCAGTCCTGTTTCTGTCCTTTTCTCCCAACAGCCAGTCCACTGCTGAAAAAAAGATTCAAGCGCCGTGAAATTGAAGCAATCCAGTGTGAGGTGCGCAAGATGTGTAACTACACCAAGATCCTGTCCACAAAGAAGAACCTGGATCATGTAAACAAGATCTTGAAAGCCAAGCGGCTGCAGAGACAATCAAAAACAGGCAATAACTTTGTCAAGAAGCGGAGGGGACGTCCACGTAAACAACCTCTCTCCTTTGATGAAGATTCCAGAGACCAAATGCCCGTTCTGGAGAAATGCATTGACCTTCCCAGCAAAAGAGGTCAGAGGCCAACACTGAATCCATTGCTGTTGGAGCAAGCAGCCACTCAAGACACAATCATGGCCACCATTGAGGCTGTCATACACATGGCTCGAGAAACACCACCACCACCTCCTCCTCTTCCTCCTCCACCACTGCCGCCCCCTCTCCCTCTGCCCCGGACACCCCGGCTTGGGAAAAGGAAGAGCAAATCACCACAAGAGGAGGAGGATGACATGAAAGTGAAGCGGCACCGGAAAGGCAGAGGAAGTGAAAGCGAAGGCCTTCCCTAAGGCAAACACACCCTGTTGGACATCAAGTGCTGATAGCAGGGTACGTCAGGACTGACAGACTGGAGGAATACAGTCTGCTTTGCCCCCAAGGCAGCACTGGACTTGTCACTTGGGTGGCCAAAACTTATTATGGAGAGATGGGGATCACATCTTCCTCTTCATCACTTCGGTCCCAGTCCCCCAGGAAAGAGGGGGAAAGGGTGAGGAGATGGAAAGGTGGGGATAAGGGGGGTGGGGGGGATTTCTAAGTTGGGGATATTGTCTACTTTGCAGTTTCCAAAACTAATCAACATCTCAGCATTGCTGTGCTCACACCATACCCGGAGGCGGGAGGTCATCCTTGCAGAGAGCTGAGCATTGTCACTAGGGCTGAATGCTCAACTCAGATTCTGTTTGGTGGGCCAGGTGAAACTAAGAATAACCATACCATAGTAGAAATCACTGTTAAAATAAATAAATAAATAAATAAGAAAAAGAAAAAAAAAAAAAAGGAAAAAAAAAAAAGGAAAAAAAAGCAAGAAAAAAAATAGTGTAATTTTCTCAACTGTGATCTTGGTTATAATATGTTTGAATTATTTTTTTTTTCAGTTTTATATACTACCAGGTTTGGGGGCAACATAACCCCAAATGCCTGACTCCTGCTAGAACTATATATATATTTTTTTCTCATTTACTTGCCTAGTTACAACTAGCTGCAATATAGGCAATAGAAAAGTAGAGCCTTACACGCGCACACACTCATTCCGAGTGCTATCCCAAGGAACAACAGAATATCACAGCATTTCTAATAAGGTGTACATGGATATTCAGTTATGATAGCACATTTTTATGAAGCAACTTGGCATTTCCAATGGCATGTAAAAAAGGGGTCATCCATCAACCAAGTTGTTTTGATGCTCGGTACATATGAGTAGAGAACAGCAAGACACTTCTGGGGAATAGAGTTATAGTAAACATGGACAAAATCACCAAAAAAAAATAAAAATAAAAATAAAAAGATAAAAAAGAGAAAAGAAAAAAAAGTAGAACAGAAAAAATAGAGTAAGAAAACAGGGCCCAAAACTACCAGTTTTTACCACCTGCAGTTCCCAGGGAAAATGATGGGAAACCCAGGCTCCAAATTATTTGCATTGGGTAGCAATGCCTTGATATGTACTTTTAAAGAAAATAGATAAAGTAGATTGTTTTAAAAAATAGAGAACAAAACCCTATGGAAAATAGGTCATTTCTTGGCAATTATTTCTTAAAAAAGAAAAGGAATAAGTGTTCTTACCTGAAAATAAAAATGTTCAAAGGGTATCACCACTGCAATTGTATTAATGCCACTTTGGACATGTTCTCCAAGTTGTGGTTGCCTTAATAAACTAAAAAAAAAATTTTTTTTTTTTTTTTTGTACATAATGTAATTATAAAGCTCTCAGTCTGCATGGATGCAAACTGTGTGTGACAAATCGTCTCTTTAAATGGTCAGTTCAAATTGTACATTTCTCATTCGACTTGTACGTTAACCATTGATCTAACTTGGGTAAAATACCTAAGCTCCATTTCCACAGCCCAATTAAAATGTTTAACTCAAGCAAAGACTGAACGTGAAGCTGTTCCATTGCAGTAAAAATAGTTTTTGTTTTGTTTTGTTTTCTTTTTTTGTTTGTTTTTTGTTTGTTTTTTAAGGAAAAAAAAAAAGTCAGTTGTTAAAATTTGAAATATGTACTTCCAATTTTGTTTCTTTTTAAAGTCCTTCAGTACACCCAACACCTGGCATGACGAGATGGATATTAAAATGGGATGGGGGAGGGAAAAGTCCAGCAAGGGAGTGGGGAGTGGAATTACTTAATGATTCACAAGCCAACTGTTATTCACTTTTTTGAGAAATCCTTAATTGGCATATTGCCAAGGAAACTTCAAATAGCACGACATTAAAAAAAAAAAAAGACAACAAACAAGTCCCCACCAAAAAAAAAAAAAAAATCCTTTCTATTCTGTTATTTATTTACAAAAATCATATCAAGACTATAGTGTTAAAGGGACACTGTAAACATATAACTCATTATTTTTAGAGACTGATTTTTCTTCTGTGATAGCACCTTAGCTTATTAAAACTGAATGCATTTGGGGTTTGGACTGGGGTTGGGGGGCTGGTAGAGGGATTTTGGTTTTTTTTGTTGAGGCTGGAACAATTCTTGAGATCCTTTCTCCTTACAACTGATAAGATGGATCACAGAAGTTTGTTTCCAATTTGTTTTGCAACATTCATCATGCTCATTCGCGCTTTTTGTTTTCCAATTAATGCAGCTTAGAAATAAACTGACCGGTTGCTCCTTCTGTTACAACCAACTTTGCTTTTCAATTCTCTTGAATCAGCACAGTGTTATTGACTGAAGATGTAGGCCTGCAGAAAAAATGCTTATGCCTCTTCCAGCTCTTCCCTTCTGCCTTAAAAAGCATCAGACTGAGGTTTAGTTGATTCAGAAACTTTTTTTAACGTCTTTCCCTTGGGCCTGAAAGTAGTTGATGGTGTCTCTTAAAAAAGAAAATGTGTTTGGTATTACAGGTAGCCTATAATCTGAAACTAAGCCATCTATCCTTAGTTTCATTGTCAGTGATCTCTTTGTTAGCATTGAAGGACATTTCAACATGTAGCAAGTAGAGCAAAGGTCTGAAAGAACCAAATTCTGTTGTTGAATGCCTCATGTGGTTTCAAGATGCATCAAACCTTACAGGGTGACAATAAGGACTGGATTTGGGCTGACTCTGGGCATAACCCCACCATTGGGGATTACTGAATAATGTGGGGTCCTCAGCTACAGATCCAGTACCGTCAGGGCACTGCTGGAGGAAGATGGTCTTAAAGGTCTTTTCCAACCTAAATGATTACATGATTCTATGAAAATGCTCTTAACCTTACAAAAACTACTATCCAAGATGCTGCTAGAGGCAAAACACTTAAGGAGAGCATCCACTTGTGGAAAGAACAACCCCATATTCTCTTCACTGAGCACTTCATGTAAGGCAGAAAAAAAAAAATGTAAAGGCACTTTTGGTCCTAAAAATAACAAAGGCTAAGGGTACAAGACTTGGTAGCTGCAAGCTATACATATATACAAGATGTATCATAGCCCAGATGCCCAAAATTTATTATTCACAGAGAGGATGTTTTGGGAGAGCACAGTGCTACAATACAGTCTTGACTGTTCATTCAAATAACAGCCCTGTGCAACCAGGCCTGGCTGGCAGCAAAATTAGTTTGTTAATTTGTATGAAAGCAGGCTGGAAATACTGTTAGATGGCACTCGTAATTTGTGTTCTGCATGTTGCATAGTCTACAAATATGATAAGCAAGTTGCTGACAGAATAATATTATAAGGCGATGTACTACATGCAGATCATAAAGGATTTAGTTTTAGGGCTTAAGGCTAAAATCCCACTCCTGCAGTTTATTACCCAACGATATTCCAGTAATGAGCTTTCTGATTTTCTTTCCCTTACAACTAGGAAGTTTTACTAAGGAACTTTCTAAATTCTCTCTGTGCATTTCCAAGGACAATATGAAACTATGGTGAAAGCCCTTTTGCTTGTTAAGACCCAAAAGAGCCTTTCAAAGACCTCCATCATGTCACAGATTAACACGTTTTAGCATGCTTAAATAAAAACACCAAACAAAATCACATGGCTGTCAGCTATGTGAAACGATGCCATGAATTTGCATCCTCTCCGTGGGCCCTATATTTCTCAACCAGTGTAAAGCAAAGAAAAAGGACAAAGAAGAGAAAAAGAAACAAATGACTACTTGTGTCTCCAAGAGCTTCATACTGACAATTTCTTGAGCCCTTCACTATTAAACTTTCTGTGAACCACCTTGCATGTTTTTGGGTAACTGCCAAAAAAAGAAAAAAGAAAAAGAAAAAAAGTAAGCAAGTGACAACAGTAATCAGCTACTCGGGTGTCATCATATAGCATAGCCCATGCCTTTCCACTGGACATCAATTCTTTAGACCATCCATGTAGAGTATTTTATTTGTGTTCTTACATTTTTTGGTAGCATCTGGTACAACAAGATGCTGATTAATTACTAGGGCTTCTGAGCACTACAACAATATTGCAAATATTCACCCTTCCATACATAAAGATTTACCCAACACTTATTTTCCCAGGCCCAGATTCAGGACTGCACTTAAACGGTGCATTTTAATAGTATCCTGAAGGAAAAAAAAAATACTATTACTAATAATAATAGAGATAGGAAAAAGGAAAAAAAACAAACAGGATGGTTTTCTGAATTGAGAAAATGAACATCATGCCTTTGCAATGCCTCTTCCTTCCATATCATCCAGAAACTGGGGTGCAGCAGTTCTGAGAAAATTAGAAGCACATCTTAACAAAGGACATGTATTTGAGATCTCCTTAAGATGCCTGCCTAGGCTGTATGAAACACTACGTAGAGAAAAAAAATAGAAAAAAAAAAAAAGAAAAAGAAAAAAACTGTAAAAACATAAAAAGAGCTGCCAATTGGACAACATGGGGGAGCTGTTCAATCCCATGTTGGTTTGTTTTACTTTTCTTTTTCTTTATTTTTTTAAGCTATTTCTTAAATAATAAATGCACATGAAGTGTTAAATATGTATATACTGTATTTCAAAAAAAAAAATTAAAAAAAATCAAACAAATGGGGCACAAGATTGTTCTATAAGTCGTGCTGGCTAATTTTTAGTTTGTATTCATAAGTGGTTTTTAAAAGCCTTTTTTAAAGTGTAATTTGCATGTTCTACTTTGATTGTATGTAAACATATTTTAGAGCAAAAAAATGTATTTGTATTTTATTGAATATAGAGGCAAGACAAAAAAAAAAAACTTGTACATTGTTTGAAATGTTCTTTTTGTAACAGTTTTTATTCATGAAGCATTTTTGTACATTTAAAAATGGATATGGACTTGATGTTCTTTGAGGCTTAGATACATCTGGCATGCTTTAATGTCATGCTCCTTCATGATCTTAGATGTTGGTTTTTAAACATTTTTTTCTAAAACAAAGCTCAGTCTTTTCGCTACCAAATCAGGTTAGCACAGTATAGAGCACTTAACTAAAAAAAAAAGGAAAAAAAAAAAGTTAATCCTATTCATATGTTATTCATTGTGTGAAATTAAAGGAATTCAATTCAGTCTAACATGAGTTGTGAATTCTTTTGTCTTATTTTCCATCTGTTTCTCATCACTAAGGAGTTTAATAGCTTTTGGGATACTAATACCATGCATTCACAGGCCCTCTTTATGGTAATGGAGAAAAACATGCTTTGGTTCTGTTCTTTTTTCTCTTCTCTTTTCTCTTCTCTTCTCTTCTCTTCTCTTCTCTTCTCTTCTCTTCTCTT
>JAPSGF010000003.1:35418022-35493885 GCA_035772895.1 Perdix hodgsoniae
GGGAAACAAAAAAAAAAAAGCAGCATACTTGCAGGGAAAGGAGTGAGCTCAGAGACACAAAAGGACATTCACTGATGTGAGGGAGAGGAAGAGGCTAGAGGATGTGGAAATTTAGGCCACAGTGAGAGTACAAAATGTAGTTTGCAATAGAAAACAGAGAGAGACTGATTGTTTACTTGTACTTCATTGCTGCTTTTGAAGATGATGCAGGACTTACTAATTATACTCATTAAATAGCTACCATCAGGATATGCTTAGTGGCCAGTAGTTCTTGATTCCTTCTTTTTAAATTGTGGATAATTTGATGTTTATTAAAAGAATTAAAACTTGCTTTACTTGTGTGACATTTGAAAGTTTCCCAAAATCCTTGTCAAGAATTACCAAGTAACAACAAACATCTGACTTTAAAATTGGTTTTATAACATTTAGGTGCTGTTGAACCCATGACTTCCTATAGGCAATTTATGCTGATTCAAAATCTAGCGCAAATAACTGAAGGTCAAAAGCTTTCACCTGCAGTGAGTTCCAGCAGCTTAATTTTCATGGAGACGCAAGGTACTCTGTGCCCAAGAGAAAAAAGGATGTGCAGTCCCAGTTAGAGGTGACAAGTGAAGCACTGAGAAAATGTGGCCCAGATCCTCCAAGTTGTCCCATGCTTCTGGCTGCTTCCATTTTGATGTAGTACATGTAATTCTGTGTTATTCAAGTATTAAAAAAAAAAAAACAAAAAACCACTGAAGGGTCTATTAGAGCTAAACTTTCCAAAATGTGGCTGTTGGTGACTTTTATAACACTGCAAATAAAGTCAACACGAAGAATCTGGCTGACATCCAGCTATTAGGTCTTTGCTTGCAGTACTGTGGGAAGCTTTCTGTTTTGCTTTGTTTTCAAATGGTGTTTCACCAGAATGTTATCTCCAGAATGAGCGGAGTGACCTTGAGGGACCAGATCCTATCAGCCAAGAACTACTTTGCTTTTTCTTCTTGGAAAAAAAAAAAGAAAAAAAGAAAAGAAAAAAAAAAAAAGAGGCATAACCTCTCTGTGGTCTGAATTGCTGTTGTCTCAATCCAGAAAATCATATCAGCACATACTATGGAAATATAAACAAGAACTTGCATTTAACCTTTGGTTTAGTCCTACTGACTTCAATACAATTTAAATGCTTTAAAATTAAGTGGATGATTAATTGCTTATGTAAGACCAAGTGTTTACCTGACTTATAACTCTAAAACCTCATCCTGGTTGGGCAAACTGAAGTTTAATTATTTTCTGCAGCAGAAATAGGAATTGATCAACTCCTGTTTAAAAGAATTTCACATGGTATTCTCAGCCCCCATTTACCACAGCGAGCGTTTGCATGCATGGAAGAAATATTCGTTAACGTTTCGAAAGGGCTGTGAAAGCCTGGCAGGAAAGGTGTAATTTTACAAGAGAATACCCTTATCGAAACTTCCATGACAGGCCATTCTCTTCAAGTCAGCCTTTTTCTTTTATTTCTTTTAACCGTGAAAAATGAGGCCAAATCATTCATACAGCAAAGTGAAAATGAATTTTTAAACCAGGGCAAGGGTTTCTTTGTACTTTTTTACTGCAGCCATCTGTTTCTGTCCATCCTTCATTACCTTGAAAAAATAACATGAAAACCTTTTTTCCTCAGCTCTCTATAAATAGTTCCCAAGCTCACGCACATTGTGTGCATTTCTGAAGATACTAGCACGGTAGTTGGGGATTTATTCATATCTTCACTGATAAGAGTGTCCCAAATACTATATTTGTCTAGTTGGACTACTTCAATATTCAGATCATACACTGGGCAGTGGTGTTGTTCACAGGAGGTGAAGCATGGAAGTTTTGCCATGTCTGCATTTGGTCCAAACACTGGAGGGGGAAAAAAAAACAGTACAGAATCTCTGGGAGTCCTGAATTCCTTCTTGATTTCTAGATGTTCATGTGTGGGATTTTCTGAGACTTATTGCATGCACATAAATCCGACGGCCTTTTCCAGCCTTAGCCAACCTGTGTTTCTGCCTCTGTTCCAGGAAGCGCTATCTTTGAAAGACCATATCAAACTAGTACATTGTGTTTCCTGCACATCCTGCTTTATTGGAGGTTAATTCTTTCTGACGCATGCAGTCTGCTGCTGCCAATTAAGTCAAATGTATTTTACGCTTTACTTTTCTGTTGCCTTACAGGCTTTTGTTGGAAAATACATAATAAATAAAACTTGCCAAACATTGTTAAATGATATGGTCTGATGATTTGGAATAAGCATCCAGACTTAATACATCAGAAGGGTTGGGAGAGGGGAGGAGGAAATTCTGGAACGACACCCAGCTGGATGCCAACAGCACAGCACCCAGCTGCCAACCACAGTGCTAATCTCTTGCTGGAGGACTGTTGCAAAAGCATAAAATGGCACCCCAGGTCAAGGAAGGCATATAGAGTTGTTTCTTATGTAGTGACACTGCAGTGTGTTAATCTCTGCTAAAAGAGAAAAAACAAATTGTGCTGGAGGAGAGGTACAGTTATTTGACCAAGCTGATTCCTCTACTGCAGTCCCATCTCTATGACCTTATATTTTCTGATCAGAGTTCCTGTGTTTATCCCAGATGTCCTACAAGTCTTTCTTTCAAGCATTAGAGAAAATGCTGTGGCTGTTCATACTCAAGGTCTAGTAAGGAAATGGATTCATTCAGGGTCATTTGAGACTAGGATATCCAAAATATCTGATATTCCACAGACCTTCTGAAACAATTAGATTGATTTTATTGCTATTCTGTGATCCCACAGCACTAAGGTAGTGCTGTGAAGAGTATTCAGAAAATCTCCTGGATAAGAGTATGTCCTAACTAGAGCAGACAAGAAGATAATAGGTAGCAGATATACATTAAGGGTGATGAAGCATTCCAGCATTGTTGGCACTGGCTTGTCAGTGAGGTAGCTGGCTGTGCAATTTCATGCTCCCAAATTATTGCATGATCTTTGTTCCTTTGGTCATTCCACTATATTATTCACTGTTATTTGATTTTAGGGCTGTCAACGGTTTATGGACTGGTCCGGCCCAGTTCCGTGACCAGCAGGGCGGAGGGATCTGCAGATCCGCGCCTCTGGGAAAGGGGAAGCAGGGGACCCCAAAATAGTTGAAAACAACAGCACTGATCTGAGGTGGAACAAATGATTTTACTAAATATAGAATTAGCAAAATACAATGAGAGAGAGAGAGAGAGAGAGAGAGAGAGAGAGAGAGAGTCTGTTTGAATTGTATAGACCTCACCACAATGCTGGGGTGAGAAGTGCAGTCCAGTTGAGTGACTTAAGTACAGATGGCAAAGTGCAGATGGCGAAGCGCAGGCGGTGAAGTGCAGATAGCGAAGCGCAGGTGGCAAAGAGCAGGCGAAGAAAAAGGATCAGGTGACCTTGCTTGGAGTTATATCCCCTTGCTGACCGCAAAGTCTCCTGGGGAAATGTAGTTCTTCTCTGACGGACGAACATTTGGCAGATATCAAACCCCACCCCCAATGCATTACATGATTACCAAAAATCATAAAACCATGACAAGGGCAACTTTCAGGTATGAAATCCAGACATAGTGAAAATACTCTTCCCTCTCTTGAGGAGACAAAGATGAACTTAGCACTTGCCTCTTCAGAGAATGATAGAATGGCTTGGTTTGGAAAGGACTTTAAAAATATAGAGATCCAATCCCCTACACTTCATCAGAGGTCTAGGATCCCATACAACCTGGCCCTGTATGCCACCAGAGATGGGACATCCTGCACTTGACCTTGTTGAACTACATTAGGTTCTTGTCTGTCCACATTTCAAGCCTCCTCAAGTCCCTTTGGATGACGTTCCTTCTGTTGATTGCATCAGCTGCACTTCTTACCTTGGTTGGTGTCATCAGCAAAATTCTTAAACAGCAGCTGCAAAGTAGCCTACTCAAACACAAACCTTTAGAACCTGCAGAAGGGGTAAATAATGATTTCCAAAGGCAATAAACATAATGTTCATATTAGAATGGGCTTGGAATGAGCATAAAGCAGCCCTGAGATGCTGACTCAAAAGTCACTGTTCATTGTTCCTGAAAAAAAAAGTTGATAGTAGCTAATACACTGGACATTTTTAGTGGTACCAGATTACCTGGTTATAACTGTAACAAGACAAGGAAGATGCCGTAGATAACATTTGAGTTCTGATTGAAATTTCAGTACTCATTCATTTTATTATACCTGAAGATCTTCAGCACACGTTCTAATTTTTGCATCACATGTAACACATAGCACCTTTTTTTAAGAATCTCAAACTCACCTTGTGAGTCAGACAGAACTGTTTGCTCTTCTGTTACAGCATAGTTCACCAGTACTAGACTGGGACTCTTGATATATCCTGGTTGGGAAATCAAAGGGAAAGTATACCTGCTCTTCAAAAACTTCAAAAATATTTACCGTAGATGACTTCTTATTCCATTGACATTAACTCACTAAAAAGAGGTGTCATTTTTCCTAAATTATCTCCTCGTTGATTCACCTTGTTAAGCAACTAGGAGTACCTGATGAGAAGGAAACTTCCACTTGTTCTACTGATTTTTTTTTATTATTTCATTGGTTTAATAAGTAATACATAAATCCTTCTTTTCCCTCAAACTCCTGTAGAGGTCTACTAACTCCCTTT
The DNA here is from genome assembly GCA_035772895.1 of Perdix hodgsoniae. Taxonomy (NCBI): domain Eukaryota; kingdom Metazoa; phylum Chordata; class Aves; order Galliformes; family Phasianidae; genus Perdix; species Perdix hodgsoniae. The sequence goes on from JAPSGF010000003.1 coordinate 35,422,694, forward strand.
GCCGTTGTATTAGAGAATCACTATGGTAATAAGCTCTACCAGCCACATTTTTGTCTCTTAGTTAAAAGCTTCTGCTTTTCTATCAGATCTAAATAATTCCAGTGCAATGGACAGCATACACATACAATACACTGCATAACAAGACTAGAGAAATGACCCCAGGCTGTACATCAAGAGCTGGCTCTGAAATCAGAAATACTGCAATTATGTATTTAATTATGTCACCTAAGGGACTCACTCTTGCAATCTGGCTGTATTGTTGTTATCTAAATTAATATCTCTACACCAAGGTGTATGTAGGTTGACACTGGCTTTGAGAATCTTTGATCTTTGTTAGAAAAACATACATATATAAATTACAAGAGTTTCATCTTTTTCTTTTTTTTTTTTTTTACCCGTAGTAAAATTTGATGGCTAAGCTGCACCTAGGAATACAGGGCCTTGCTAGAAACACATTTACATGGCATGTCATAGTTCCCAGTTTTATTCTTACTCTTTGCTGCTTGTCTACATTTACTGTACGAACCTAGTCATGTCAATAGTTCTTGCTCCTTCTCTCTGTTCCTTAATAACAGCTCTAACTAGTAGTTTGATTAGTTCTCTCTAGTGCTTGTGAAATAAACTGCAAAGCAAGAGTAATCAATTCTGGCTCACAAGCTGAGTTTGAAGTATTTAAAGAAAGCTATTTATTTGCTGTATTTGATGCCAAAACGACTTTGTTCAATTCTTCTCTTCCATTCCTACAAGCAGGTTACAATGGTAGTAACAATTTAATAGGAAGAAATGTAATGCTAATTGGGAGAATAATTTATTACCTATGAGAATATTTTCTTCCTTCCTTATTTCCTTATTTTTTGAAGGAAGAATGAGGGATGTTTGCAGTTGTAGATGGAAGACAAAAGTAGAATTTACAGCTATTTGCTGAGTCAGTATCTGGCTGATTCATTGTATTCTGATCAGTGAATCAGAATTAAATGATGGTAAGGGCAACAAGGGCTTTCAGGTGTTGTTTTCTTTCTTTTCTTTCCCCTCCTCCTTCCCTTCCCCTTCTCCCCCTCCCCCCTGGCACGGACAACCGAATCCCCTCCACGCAACAAATGAGTCATTACTGTTTAAATCTGATGTAATAAATGATAACACGATGCTCCATTTTAAATGGAGGATGACCCTATAGTATAGCTCAAAAATGGGTCTCTGCAATATTTTCTTATTCCTCTCTTTTAGCCACTTTGATTACTGAATTTGGTCTCTTGCTCATTTCTGTTCCATGCAGCAGTTCTGAGAGTTTTCATATATCTGGTGTCCCAATCACCTCCTAAAACTTAGACCTTAGAGGTGTGACAATGTAAGGGAAGGGACAAGCCTCTGAACAACTGCACTGACAAATCATGAAATGCCTCTCTACATGATAGCTACTGTGTTATTTTTTTGTCACATTAAGACCTACGCATCTGAATGCCATCCCAGTCATGTTGCCCCACCTTGAGACAATGCATTAGCTGAGCCTTTTTGAGGATATTTTCTTTTTCTTCAGTGCAAGATCAACAGATATTTCAAGGAAGGATAAGTTAGTAACGATCCTGAAAGTATAAGGCAGCTGTGTACACAAGGCAACATTTTCTTGCATGTCTTACACAGATGTTCAATGTCATATGAGTCAAATAAATAAATTAGCCTTTTTTTTTTTTTTTTTTTTTTTTCTTTTCATTAAATAGAGTAATAAATGCATGGTACAAATGAGAAAGTAGCCTGTTTACCCAACTCGTGTGAATCCCTTAAGGAGATCTGACAACACTCATTAAATCCTCAAATAATGGTGATAAATCTGCAGTTATATTGAAATGGGTGAACAGTGTTAAAGGGAAGGAATACACTCTATATGAATACTTCACTTGGTGGGTGTTGTAGGTTTTGTTTGTTTGTGTAAGTAAGAAGTTAAAGAGATGATAGCTATTAAATAGCTTTTTGTTCAGAGAAACATTAGGTGAAGAGAACATGCACACACAGCAGATTCAAAACAATTTTCTTAAGTTCTCTCCTCTTATTTACCTGACTTGTCAGTTCTTTCCAAAATTGACAACTTTGTTATACTGAGCTATGTGTAAATACATAGCTCTCCAAAGAGCAGTGATAAACTTAGACACACAACATAGCTACATTTTAGAAAGCTAAAGAAATGTGATGCTAGAACCTAAATTCCCTTATCCACTCTTGCACTGAAGAAATGACATAAATCTAAAGAAAATCTGGAGCAACACATGGCCTTCGAAAATCTTTGACCAGGTACAACTTTTCAGTTCTCTAACAACTCACCAATCCCCTCTAATTATCTAATAATGTCTTTTGATTTCAGAAGCCCTCTGTGAACGCAATATTAGATTTCAGCACATCTCTACCTTGTTGTTCATATTGCATCAGGATTACAGATGAGTTTTTTTCTTCCTAGTTGTAGTGGTTCTGGTGTTTTTCTTACCTGTCTGTTAGAGGAATTTTTGTCTGTAGATTTCTTTCAAAGCTTGGTAAAAGCTTGGATGTTCTCCAGAATGTCAAGAAGCTGAGTGCAAGTCTGTCCCTTCTCTTTCCTGGCTGAAGAGTCTAGCCAGTGAGCTGATGTGCAAACACAGGGCATCAGCTGTAGATCTTGTTCCTGCTTCCTTCCATTGTAAAGGAAAGCAGTTCATTTTCTTGGCATCTTTTTACTGGAGGCTCTGGGCTTTGATCTGGGAATGGTGGGTGATATATTCCTGAAGTTCCCAGTAAGACAACTGAACCATAAAAGGCATGGTGGGTTTTTGCTTTTTCTTTTTTTTTTTCAGACATACACTAGACCTTAGCACATTTGAAAGCTTTCTGTTCAGCAATCCTCTAAGTTTTGCAGTCACATTTTGAGTTGCCTGGGTGTCCCCATGCCTGCAGAGGGAGTTTAGGTGCTAACTTTGAAATTACTGATCTAGTTTCAGGAGGCAAATACTTTAAAATGTTTTTGCATTCTTAGCATCTACTTAGCCATTTTTTGCTGTGGGCCTTGAGGGTAAATTGGAAGGAAAAGAAAAATGTCTTTCAGGATGGATTAGTTTTTGGAAGACTATTCTATGCCAAGGGCAGTTCAGAAAGAAGTAAACATTCAAGTAGACAGGGATGACATCATTTATTCAGTGGAACTGACAGGGGCAGTGTGAGAATCTGTAAAAGCAGATAAGAAGACTGAAGTTTGAGGGCATGGCATTAAAATTTGAGAAGGAACATTAAGCAACATTTGGCTTTCTGAACAGTCCTGTTCCTATCCAGGCTACATAACCCCAGTCAAAAGGGAGATGTGTCTTTGTATACTTGTGTGTATGCACATGCACATCTATTGACCCTGTAATGTTATCTAAACTGTGATGTTCATATAATCATGGAATGGCTTGAGTTGACTTAAAGATCATCTAGTTTCAAGCCCTTAGCTGTGGGCTGGAAGCTCCCCATCTGCTCAGGCTCCCATCCATGGCCTTGGGCATCTCCAGGAATGGGGCACCCACAGTTCTGGGCAGCAGTTCCAGGGCCTTCCCACTCTCTAAGCAAATAATTTCTTCCTAACATCTAATGTGATTCACACCTCTTTTTTTAAAAAAACCTTTTCCTCTTGTCTTATTACTATCTGCCCAAGAGAAAAGTTGGTCACCCTTTATAACATCCTCTTAAGTATGAGAAGACTGCTCATAGGTTTCTTGATGATTTATTATGATACTAGGAGTTTTCAGAACAGTGGATGATAAAGAAGGGGTGTTTCAGGAATAGAAGTGCACTATAGGGATGTGGAACACCAAGGCACTGCTTATTAGTTAAAATCAGAGCTAGAAAAAGTTCAATATCATTGAATGACACTTGATTTTGGACTTGAAAAGGGACTTGTTCTTTTGAGCACACTGAATGTCTAGGGCAAAAGAAGGGTAGTTGAAAATTCCACCATAATCTGATAATGAGCAGGACTGTGGGATTGCCACAGAACTGGGATGTGGTGCTCTGAGGATTAAGGAGAGTTGTCTCACTTGTGTCCATAACTAGTTTCAAGCTCCAGCAAGACCAGTATGAAAAGATGGAAAGAGACTAGTTGGATGGTGAGTCTTAAATATGTAAAACCGAGTGTAGTGTTGATTCTGTAAGTCATGGTTAATAGCTGTCAAGTCTAAAACTGATCTCTGTGCAAGACTTGGTGTCTCTCATGGGAACAAGATCAGATTAGGTCCTGTTTCAGAAATACTGATACCTCCTCTTTTATGTGTCCTATCTGTGCTGCAGTCTATATCGTCTGTAAATATATTTGTTGGGAGTTTTGTTTTTGTTTTTCCTCTTTGTCTTTGATTTTTTTCTGAGCAACGGGAATTTTGTTGTCGTTGTTGTTTATTAACATTTTGGTGTTTTTATATTATATTTTGTCTTGTTTGAAGTATGCATGTAATTTTAATACATGTTCTAAGCAAAATATTAGTATCATTGAAATACTATAGACGATCCATTTAAGAGTCAATGATATCACTGGTACTTAGAAGGAAAAAGAATTAGCCTTAATTTAATATTAGAGAGGTACATTTCTAAATCACTAAATCACGTGCAAATGTATCAATACTTGTACCCTTATTTTGTCCTTAGCTCCTTCATACAGTATCTTCTCTTAACAGAGGCAAAGTTGGCTTAAGAGATCTGTAGGATGGAAAGAAGTTCCTCTGGATGCTGAGTTAGAGTCTCAGTGATCTGGATTGCTTATCCATTCATTGACTGTAGAAGCCACGTTGTCTACAACCTTATTCCAACAAATCCCTCTAAAGAAGGACAGCCATGTGGAGTTTAGGTACTCACAGTGTTGAGCTTCCTTTCAAACTCACATAGCTCTCATGCTTTACTAGACATATGCAGCTAGTGCTGAAATTACTCATTAGTTTCTAGTGAAAAAAACACAGTAAGCTTTACAGCACAAACCTATTCCACTACCTGCTTTCTGTCTATAAATAGCCTGTGGTTCATACTGCATACAGAGACAGAGAGAAAAAAGACTTGCTTGAAGGGGGCAAAATAAGGGCTACTGGGGTTGAACGGTTCATTCGAGGGATTGTACCAAACTCCATGGGCAATGATGGCAGAGTGCAAAAGGAGGGAGTAGGGCAGGGGGATGCTGGGGATGCTGCTTTTCTAGCGGATCCTGGATCGCTTATGAAGGTGGTGAGACGGACAGCCCAGCTGAAGTGCCTTTATACTAATGCACGGAGCCTGAGTAACAAGCAGGAGGAACTGGAAACTGTGATGCACTCTGAAAGTTATGACATTGTTGCTATCACAGAAACATGGTGGGATGACTCCCACAATTGGGATACTGCCATCGACGGCTATAGACTATTTAGGAGAGATAGGAGAGGTAGGAAGGGTGGGGGAGTCGCTCTCTATGTCAGAGATTGGATAAACTGTGAGGAGCTCCCCATGAGAAACAGTCAAGAACAGGTTGAGAGCCTGTGGGTTAGGATTAGAGATGGGACTAATAAAGGTCAGCTGGTATTAGGGGTATACTACAGGCCACCTGATCAAGGGGAGGCTGCTGATGAGGCTTTCTTGCTCCAGATGCGTGAGGCGTCTGGCTCACGGGCTCTTGTCCTGGTGGGGGACTTCAACCATCCGGACATTTGTTGGAAAAACTACACGGCGAGCTGCAAGAGCTCCAGAAGGCTCTTGGAATCCATTGATGATAGCTTTCTGGTTCAGGTATTGGACAGACCGACCAGAGGTGAAGCGTTGCTGGACCTGCTGCTCACCAACGCTGAGGAGATCATCAAAGGCGTCAAGGTTGGAGGATGCCTGGGATCCAGCGATCATGCCCTGGTTGAGTTTGTGATCTCAAGCGATGTGGGCCTGGCAAAGAGCAGGACCAGGACGCTGAACTTTAGAAGAGCAGACTTCAAGCTACTCAATGGAATGCTGGCCAAGATCCCCTGGCGCGCTGCCCTCAAAGACAAGGACGTTGAGGAGAGCTGGCTGCTCTTCAAGGATGCCCTCCTGGAAGCACAAGAGGTCTCCATTCCTCTGAATAAGAAAGTGGGCAGGCGAGGTAGGAAACCAGCATGGCTCAGCAAGGACCTGCTGAGAGAACTGAGGGCGAAGAAAGGGGTGTACAAGCTCTGGAAACAAGGCTGTGTCACCTGGGAAGAGTACAGGAATGCCATCCGGACTTGCAGACGTAGGATCAGGAAAGCCAAGGCGCAGGCAGAACTGAACTTGGCAAGGGATGTGAAAAACAATAAGAAAAACTTCTACAGGTACATTGGCCAGAAGAGACAGGCCAAAACGGGCGTACCTACTTTGGTAAATTTAAAAGGAGAAATGGCTTCAACAGATGAAGAGAAAGCTGAGGTGCTGAATGAGTTCTTCACCTCGGTCTTCACTGGTGGCCAGGATTCTAGTCTTTTTCACGTCCCTGAGCCCTGCACCCCCAAACCTCTATGTGGGGACCAAGGAGGTAAATCCTTCCCCACTGTAAGGGTAGAGCAAGTCCGAGAGTGCCTCCTTAGACTGAATGAGTATAAGTCTATGGGGCCAGATGGTGTGCATCCCAGGGTCCTGAAGGAGCTGGCTGAGGTGGTTGCTGAGCCGCTCTCCATCATATTTGAGAAGTCGTGGCTGTCAGGTGAGGTCCCGGATGATTGGAGGAAGGGTCACGTCACTCCCATTTACAAGAAGGGGAGCAGGGAGGACCCGGGTAACTATAGGCCGGTGAGTCTCACCTCCGTGCCTGGGAAGATTATGGAACAGATCCTCCTGGACAACATGCTTGATCACATAAAGAAAGAGCACGTGATCCTAGACAGCCAGCATGGCTTCACCAGGGGAAGGTCATGCTTAACTAATCTTGTGGCCTTCTATGATAGAGTGACGGCGTTGGTGGACGAAGGGAAGGCGACCGATGTCATTTACCTGGACCTGAGCAAGGCCTTTGCAATGGTCCCCCATCACATCCTCATCTCCAAATTGGAGGGAAGTGGATTTGATGGGTGGACAACTAGATGGATAAGCAATTGGTTGAAAGGCCGCAGACAGAGGGTGGTGGTCAATGGCTCTATGTCCAGGTGGAGGCCGGTAACGAGCGGTGTCCCTCAAGGGTCTGTCTTGGGACCGGTGCTCTTTAACATCTTTATTAATGACATCGATGAGGGAATGGAGTGCATCCTCAGCAAGTTTGCTGATGACACCAAGCTGAGTGGTGCAGTCGATATGGCGGAGGGAACGGATGCCATTCAGAGGGACCTTGACAGGCTGGAAAGCTGGGCTCGGGTGAACCTAATGAGGTTCAACACGGCAAAGTGCAAGGTTTTGCACTTGGGCCGGAAGAACCCCAGGCACCTGTACAGGCTGGGAGGAGTTGTCCTTGAGAGCAGCTCGGCAGAGAAAGATCTAGGGGTCCTGATAGATGAGAAACTTAACATGAGCCAGCAGTGCACTCTGGCAGCCCGGAAAGCAAATGGGATCCTGGGCTCCATCAGGAGAGGGGTGGTCAGCAGGGATAGGGAGGTGATTGTCCCTCTCTACTCTGCTCTTGTGAGGCCCCATCTGGAGTACTGTGTCCAGGTGTGGAGCCCTCAGCACAAAAAAGACGTGGAGATTTTGGAAAGGGTCCAGAGGAGGGCCACGAAGATGATCAGGGGGCTGGAGCACCTCCCCTATGAGGACAGGCTGAGGGAGTTGGGTTTGTTCAGCCTGGAGAAGAGAAGGTTGCGGGGTGACCTCATTGCAGCCTTTCAATACCTGAAGGGAACTTACTCCCAGGAGGGGTGTAAACTCTTTGAAAGGGCTAATAATAGCAGGACTAGGGGAAATGGTTTTAAGTTAAAAGAGGGAAGATTTAGGTTGGATGTTAGGGGAAAGTTCTTTACTAGGAGAGTGGTTGGGCCCTGGAATAGGCTGCCCAGGGAGGTTGTGGATGCCCCGTCCTTGGAAGTGTTCAAGACCAGGTTGGACAGGGCTCTGGGCAACCTGATCTAGTAAAGGTGTATGTTTGGTGGCCCTGCTAGGCAGGGGGGTTGGAACTACATGATCCTTGAGGTCCCTTCCAACCCGGGTGATTCTGTGATTCTGTGATTCTGTGAATTCTCATGTGTAAAGCACACCTAACTACTCAGAAAAGCCCTGAAGAAGAACCAGTAAACTGATACATCTGCATGGAGGTTTGATATAGCTTATCATTGTTAGAGACATGTTGTGTGCTCAGCCATGTTCAAAAAAAGTTATAAACACAACTCACTAAATGATCCTACCCTCATGCACACGCACACTTTTTCAGTTACATCATTGTATTTTTCAGACAATTTTTCTTTCTTGTTGTTGCTGCTCTTGGTTGGCTGGTTGGTTTGTTGTTTTTTTTTTTTAATAAGATGAGAAGGGAAGAAGGGTGATGGTCTGTAGGAATAATGCACTGAGTTTTCATGAGAGGACCTCATTTTCTGAACTAAGAAGGAGCTTTTGCTCATTTTGCAAACTTGATTTTATTGGTTAAAGTAATCTTCAAAAAAGCCTTCTTAACCACAGTAGTAAAAACTGCTCCCTTCAGTGAAAAGTACTTTCAGCGAAAGTACTGTGTTGTAATCACATATGCACTGAAGATAGAAATTGTAAACAAAAACAACAACAACATTGAATTTATCTTCCCAAAATTTCATAGAAATTTCATCCTAAATACCTGCTTTATCCAGAAATATTATTAGAATGAATTGATTATTTATGACAGTACACTATAATAGTCCATATATCATAGTTCACATTGCAGGCAATTTATGACTGTCCTTACTATCTACTGTGTTTCATCTTAGAACCACAGAATCACTAGTTGGAAAAGATCTCCAAGATCATCCCAGTCCATCTACTTATAGCCAATATTTTCCACTAAACTCTGTACCTCAGTACAACACATAAATGTTTCTTGAACACCTCCAGCGATGGTGAGTCTGCCACTGCCACCAACCTGATCAGCCCATACCACTGCCTGAGTTCTCTTTTGGAGAAGAAGTATTTCCTAGTGTTCAACCTGAATCTCCCCTGGCATAACTTGAGGCCATTCCATCTTGTCCTATCACTAGTTACATGGGAAAAGAGGCTAGTCCCCACCTTGCCACAACCTCCCTTCAAGTAGTTGTAGAGAGCAATAATGTCTCCCCTGTCAATACATACCTATATATATAGTAAGACGAAGATTTCAAAGGCTTTTATTTTTGGGACAAGAATATACAGTTCAAATGCAAAACAAGCCAGGTACTGCAGATTAATTCCAAGGATTTCAAAGATATTTTGTGAGCAGATACAGATGATTGCAAATTTCACAGAAAAACTTAAAATTTGCGTCATACTGTGACACTTTCACATGTTGATGTTACATCTATAACCATTGCTTATAATTTCTTTTGCAATTTTAAAATTAAGATGAATTTCAGCAAGAAAATACTCTTCAAATTAAGGGTAAAGATCTTCTCCTGTAAAGCATGTTGACATGCAAGTGCATAGCGAAATACTGTGTTAGTATGTAGTCAAACAGTAGGTGAGTCTGGGACTTTTTCCTCAGTGGGCAAAAGTGGTGATTATAGCTTGTTGTTCCTTATGTAATCAACTTTCTATACACAAGTAGTTGAGAAGAAAAGCATCATTTTTCTACAAATTTGTCTGCTGCAATTTATTTATGTTAAAGTGCTATTGAAAGACTCATCAAATATTAGCAAATAGTTTAGGATGACAACATACTTCTTTTTTCAGTAGTAGTTGCTGTTATACTGTTAACTGCCTTGACTTTCCATTGTGACTGATTCAGTATGTCTTTTACAACTGAAGTAAATATTCTTAGCTGCGATTCAAAGAAATGGCCACAGCCTCTGTGTTTTCTTAGACGTTATGGCTCATTTATTGTTCCTCATTTTCCTAGATGAGGATAATTATTTTTTAATTATTCATACATAAACATTCCATATAATCTCTCTGTTAAAAAAGAAAACATTTATAATGACAAATGTGTGTGTGTTGAATTGCAAGTCACATACTCAGATTATTTAGTTTTATTGACCTCATATTAGGGTGGGTTTTTTTTCCTGGTATTTGTTAGATGCATGGTCAAAGAGAGAAAGGATCTGCAAGGTATCAATTCAACATTTTTTGTTCCTCTAGAAAATGCCTGGGGAAAAGAAACTGGCAATATGCCTTGACATCAGCAATCTGTAAATTCATCATTTTTGGTTCCCTAGCTAATTTAGTTTCAACCAAAATGAGCATTCTCATTGTTGACAAATGGTCTTGCTCTATTTCCCCAACAAATGTGGTTTTGTGGGAGTTTTGACCTCATGGAACTCCTGTTTCCCTTGACTAGAAGTTGAAGAAAAAAATGTTTATGATTAATTGCCACCATTGCCTCTACTTCAACTATTGGTTCAATTAAGAATAAGGTAATGGGTAACCATTACTGAAAAACTCAAAACCCATACTGAAAACTCCTATCGTTTTCAGTAGCTGATTCATAACTCTAGAGAGTCTGAATTATTATAGGAAACTTTTTTCCTTGGTAGGGACCAAACAAGATTTTCTGATATTTCTCCTGTCTCTTTTATTAATACATGCATTACCTTTATTTCATAAGCATGTCCCATTCTAAAATATCACAGAAGACAAGCTATATACATAGAGTCCTCAAGGCTAGCTAGCTCCCATGCCATTTTTGATCTAATGTCTCAAAGAAATTTGTAATGTCCTCTAAAACTTTGCCATCTTATAAAGTGACTGGTTTAATGTTTCATTATTATAATCATAGAATTAAGAGTAGAAAAGACAACACAGAAAGACAGTTTCACAGAACATTGTACTGTGGTACACTGCCATGTCTTAAACAGAAATAAATCCATTACATCATTTGTACAGATGTTTGCCTAACTTCTGCACAAACACTTCCACAGTGTCTCTAGGTAGTGTAGTACTACAGTAAATCACCTAGAAGTATTAGATTTACAAAAATCCTACTGCAATTTCAGCCTACTTTTTCTCATCCCATACCTACGGAACAGGAACAATATTTACTTTGTTTCTTCCTACTAACACAGTATTTTTATGTGTTTGAAAAAGATTATGGTATCAACTCTTAGTCTATAAACGAAGCAAATGCAGTTTCCTCAACCTTTTCCAGCTACTCCAATATCTAAACCTCAGTTCTTCACTCTTATGCTCTCCAAAATTTCTTATACCCTCCACTTAATTCCCATCTTTCTTCATCTGTGCTGCTTGAAATATGAAATATTGTCCAGAATTTTCAGCATTTCTCATTAGATTTGCTCATTTCTTACTGCAGAATTCTAGAAGCATAAAATGTCTTGGATTGGAAGAAAGGCTAAAAAACATCATCCAATTCCAACCTCTTGCCAAAGGCTAGTTGTTCCAGCTCAGCCTGCTGGCATGGGGCACCTCTAGGAATGGGGCAACCACAGCTTCTAAGCAGCAGTGCCAGTGCCTCACCACCCACTGAGTAAAGAATTTCCTCATAATAGCTAATGCAAATCTCACATCTTTTGGATTAAAAGCATTCCCCCTTGCCCTACTGCTATCAGACCATGTGACTAGCCTGTCTCCATTCTGCTTATAACCCCCCTTTAAATATTGGAAGGCCACAGTGCAGTCGATGCAGATTCCCTGGATACTTCTCCTCTCCAAGATAAACAAGCCCATCTCTCTAAAAAATTTTTTCATAAGTAAAGGTGCACCAGTCCTCTGAGCATCTTCATGGCTCACCTCTGGACAGGCTCCAATACTTCCATTTCTTTTTGTTCTCCTCTGTTTCACAGAATCACAGAATCACAGAATTATCAAGGTTGGAAAAGACCTGAAAGATCATCCAGTCCAACCATCACCAATACTCCCCAGCTAAATCCTATCCCTCAACACAACATCCAAACGTCTCTTGAACACCTCCATGTTCGGTGACTCCACCACTGCCCACTCCTTGGGCAGTGCATTCCAGTGCCTGACCACCCTTTCTGAGAAGTAATATTTCCTAATGTCCAGCCTGAATCTCCCCTGGCGCAGTTTGAAACCATTGCCTCTAGTTCTATCACTGTCTACACGAGAGAAAAGGCCGACCCCTAGCTCACCACAGCCTCCCTTCAGGAAGTTATAGAGAGCTATAAGGTCTCCCCTGAGCCTCCTCTTCTCCAGGCTGAACAATCCCAGCTCCTTCAGCCGTTCCTCATAAGGCCTGTGCTCCAGGCCCCTCACCAGCTTCATAGCCCTCCTCTGAACATGTTCCAGGGCATTTCCCACCCCTGCATCCATGTTTCCTAATTTCATTTTCTTCTTGTGCTTCTGAAGGAGCTTTCTGTTTCACTCTTACGTCTATTTTAGACATGTAATGATATACAGATTTGGATATATTTTGCAAGGCAACAAGGAGCCAAAGTTGGGCAAATTGATGGGTTGGGGGTGGAAGATTCAACTGAGTAGCTGAATGACAGAGAAGGGGAGAAGGATTGGAGGATAAAAAAGGGAGAAGTCACTAGGCTCAAATGTAAGCAGAATTATTTTCGGAGGAAAAAAAAAAATAGAGCAAAACAAAGCAAAACAAACAAACAGAAAAAAACTCTGAAAATGCAATTTGATGCTAACCTGAACGAGACTTTCAACATGGAAAAATGTTTTTTTGGCTTTTTTTCCCATTTTCATTTTATTTATGTTAGAATATTAATATCAAATCTCTATCCTTCTACTCATTAATGATCTATTTTAATGCATTTACTGTTTGCCAAAGGAAAGGAAATAAAGATCCTTTCAAGATCAGCAGTATGAGTCCCAATAGAAAGTGTGTTGCTACATGTGCCTTTAATATCTCTGCTATTTAATTCATCAAAGATTTATAAATTGACCTGGGGAGGAAAAGAAGAAAAAGAAGAAAAAGAAAAAAAGGAAAAAAAGGAAAAAGAAAAAAAAAAAAAGAAGAAAAATAAGCAGAAAATAAATTATACTTAACTACATCAAGTAAAGAGGTGATGATAAAACATCACATAAGAATCCCACTAAATCAAAAAGTGAAGTGGTAGGACAACAGAAAACAAGGATAATACAATTTAGAATTAACATGGTGAGAAAATAAGGCTTTTACCTTGGGTCCTACTACTCAGGAAAGAGAAGCAAGGTCCACTTTGAATTGGTCACTGGAAATATCAGCCTAATACAGATTTAAAAAAAAAAATCATATTCAAAATGCACGTAAGCTTTTGTCATCTCAAAAAGATATAGTACAACTCTGAGAGGTACAATAAGTGGCATAAAAGGATTGTCAGGATGAAATAATCTGCGACATTATCAGACTACGAAGCATGAAATGATATTTTGCTGGAAGAAACTAACGTTTAAGAAGATAAACCACTGAAGGAATAATATGACAGAGATCTATACAGTTCTAGATTCTATAAAGATCTATAAAGTAAACATAACTGCGAAAGTGACCATATAAGCAACTATTACTAAGCATTTTGGGAAGTGGGCCTAGGTGAAACTCATGAGGTTCAACAAATCCAAATGCAAGATCTTGCACTAAGTCAAGGCAATCCTCACTCTCAATAGAAACTGGGGGATGAAATGAATTAATGCAACCCTGCTGTAAAAGACCTGGGGGTACCGGTAGATGGCAAGCTGGACAGAGCCAGCAGTGTGCTCTCAGAGCCCAGAAAGCCAGCCATACTCTGGGCTGCATCCAAAGCAGTGCAGCCAGCAAGGTGAGGGAGGTGATCCTGTCCCTCTGCTCTGAGCTGTGAGACCTGACCTGGAGCTCTGCGTCCAGATGGGGAGTGCGCAGCGAAGGACAAAGAGCTGCTGGAGCGTGTCCAGAATGCTACAAAATGATCCAAGGGATGGAATGCCTCTCGTTTGAGGACAGGCAGAGAGCTGCAGCATGGAGAAGAGAAGGCTGTGTGGTGACCTGAGAGCAGCCTGTCAGTTCTAAAGGGGAGCTGCAAGAAAGAAGGGGACAGACTTTAGCAGGATCTGTGGTGACAGAACAAGGGGAAATGGTTTCAAGATTAAAGAGGGGAGATTTAGGTTGGATATAAGGACAAATCTTTTGCAGTGAGGGTAGTGAGGCACTGAAACAGGCTGCTCAGAAATGTGGTTGATGCACCATGCCTGGAGGCTTTCAAGGCCAGGCTGAACAAAGCCCTGTGCTACTTGATGTAGTAGTGGTATCCCCGTGCATTGCAGAGGATTGAGACTAGATGACCTTTAAAGGCTTCTTCCAACGCTAAGAAGTCTATGATTCCATGATTCTATGACCTGAGTTCTGTGTCTCGCTATAACAGAAAATCCAGGAAACACGTTTTAAGTCAACCCAAAAATAAGAAAATATGTAATCAAATGAATCATAGTTTTAATTATGGAAGACATTGCCACATGTTTGCAGAGACTCAATTAAAAAAATAAAAAAACAAAAATAAAAAAACTGGACATACTCAAAACATTTTCAGTTCAGTATTTTTGAAGGTGGACTACCTCCAATGATACCTATTAAATAACCAGTCACAATGGCTGAAACTCCCATAGTAAGTTGAAGAGGGATTTTTGTCTTTTTTTTCTGTCCTAAAATTTTTCCTTAACTATCTGCTAGTAGACACTCTTGGCAGACAGTCAACCAGTGGTTCACTCAATATCCAGATACAGCATATGGATTTATAAACTCATTTTCTCTGTGCATTTATTAATACAATGCATGTGTAGATTCCAGAAGCGTACTGATTTTTTGAGCAATACAAAACTTCAGGACAGAGTAAGCAAACAAGGAATTTCCAAAGGATTCTAATCTGTTAATCTGTCTCAGTCAAATGTATTCCTGTTAACTAATTAGGTGTTTGCTTATCTGGATGATGGAAACAGAAGTGACCAAGTCTGAATACCATCACATCACTCATTTTTGAGATGCAGATTAGCAACCTTTGTAGACCAAGCTGGTCTGAACCAGAGATGTGGAGTGGATTTATTTCTCCTGGCCTTTGTCTCTCTGCTGGTGGCTGTGCTTAGCTCTGCCCTCAGGTGGGTGAGGTGCAGCTGCAGCCATGGCTAACAAGTGATGGTGTAATGCATTTCTTTTGCATTCTGTCTGGCTCAGTTATACCTTTGTGCTCACCTCTGCCGCTGAAAAGCCAGTTTAATGGTAAATGAAGCATATTTCTATAACACCACACATTAGCTGCATAGTTAATGTTGCAAAACTACTTTCATCATACACCTGGAAGAAATCAGTGCTATTAACTTCTTATTTTCCCCAAGTATTAAATTTACACAAGACTAAATTATCATGAAATTCCTCTTCAAAAGACTCTGTAATAAATGAATGGGAAAGTGCAGTTAAAAATTTCCCCATAACAACAATTTCACTGTTTACAAAGGTCAGTCTTAACCCACAGCACATATACGTAATTAACCACTGGAATACCTAGCCCAGAATGAAGGAGATTTTTCTCTGCTTTCAGTTATTTTTTCAAGGTTTCACAGCAGACTTTAGATCTTGATGTAAGAATTACTGAGTAACTCTCCACATGCCATAGTCAGCAGGAAACAGACGAACCTCATCTCTCTGCTTGGCCTTGAAATTTATGACTGTAAAAGAGTTGTTGTGTTTTTTTTTTGTTTTTTTCTAAAACAAAACAAAACAAAAAAAACATAATAACCTTTGTCTACTGCAACTTTTCCATTTTGTTCTGAGGAATTTATTATCCAGAATAAGGATTCTGAAACATTTAGTAGGGAGCAGACCGCAAACAAGTACATAAATTTCTATACATGCACTTCCCCTCTCCATTATGAACCTGCTAGCCACTTCTTTCTTTTTCAGCCTCTCTGCCAACTACAGTGAATGTTTTCAGCAACCAATACCATTAAAAAGCTGTTGTAAGTGTTTTAGCTTCCCTTAAAGCAACCTTGGAAGCTAGAAACAAGCAGAATACTAATCAGCACTCAGTAAGCAATCACTCAGTGTATTAGACAGAAATGTTCCTCTGACTTCCACCAACTGCAATCTAGAAAGTTCAAAAATGTAAAACAGGTTAAGACCATATCTTCATTCATTGTTTTTTTTTTCAGGGACACAACTCACAGGATCTATGTATGAAAACATCAATTTTTAGCAGTCAACTGCATTAATCTCTATTAGTAGTGGATTTAATCCACTACCACTGCTTTTCAACCTCCTCTTTAAGTCACTTAAAGGAAGGGCTTAGATATACAGGAACATTAAATCATACAGTGTCAGGTCCAAAGGGAAGAGTACCATTCACTAAGTCTGACCCCTGCTCTGCAATAGCTCAGTTGCCAAATCCCAATGGCAAAGAAGTGGCTCTGAAATATGAGAAGAATCAAAGGAAAAATTCATTCACTGCAACCAGAAAAGAAAAGAGAAAAGAGAGGAGAAAAAAAAAAGAAAAAAAAAAAAAGAAAAAAGAAAAAGAAAAAAAAAAAAGATTGGATAAGAAATAAAGTATTATCTAAATTATCTAAATTATCTAAATTATATCCTTGTGTTGTTATTGCTACTATGATCCTGTGACTCTATTTGTAGGCTATTTTCTGGGTTCATACATCACCACATTAGTTCTGATGCAAATTAAACTAGGTACAATCTCCTCTTTGGCAAACACCAGATTCAGGGATAGTAAGGCATAGAAAAGCAGTTTCCTGTAACTAATTGGAGGTGTGACTATTCTGGAGTTTACACTAGCAAGTGCAGTGTGAATATGGCTCAGGAAGTCTATTTAGAAACAGCTATTAATAAAAATAGTTTGGGAAAATAAAACACAGCAATTTGATGCGAACCATATGCCTGCACTGGCCTGCACTGATGCTTAGTCCTAAGCCAAGGCTGCCGTGCTGCATGAGGCTCTTCAGCGCTCAGCATGGGGCTTTCACTCTGGTCTGAACAGTCACTGCTTCACGGCTGCTGCCTGGAAGAAAAAGAGGCAATGAGAAAAAAGATTCAAAGACATGCCGGAGACACACACGGGGTCAAGAGAGAACAGTGCTGGCAGAGCTAGATAGAGTGAGGGCCACATCTCCAGGATGAGGGCTGTTGGTTCAGTCCCACTCTTTCCGCAAGTGGAAAAAAGAACCCAATTGCAAGTGTGAAATTTGAAAGTGAAAATTGTAAAGTGAAATTTGAAAGTAAAATTTGCCAACCACAAGATTCTCCCCCCAGGTTCAGTCAGTTTCCAGGCAAGTGTGAAAGGATGCATTTGGGCTTAGCATTCATGCTGGAGTCATAGAATCATAGAGTTATAGAATGGTTTGGTTTGGAAGAGACCTTTGAGATCATCATTCCAACTCCCCTGCTGTAGGCAGGGACACCTCCCACTAGACCAGGTTGGTCAAAGACCCATCCAGCTTGGTCTTGAATGCTTGCAGGGAGGGGGCATCCACAACCTCTCTGGGCAACACATTCCAGTGCATCAGTGCCCACATAGTAAATAGTTTCTTCCTAATATCCAGTCTAAATCTACTCTCTTCCACTTTTAAACCACTTCCCCTTGTCGTTTTGCTACCTTCCCTCATAAAAAGTTCTTCCCCGGCTTTCTTGTAGGCCTCACCAAGTACCAAAAGGCCACTATCAGGTTACCTCACAGCCTTCTCTTTTCTCAGTGTGTCCTCACAAGGGAGGTGCTCCAGCTCTCTGATTATTTTTGTGACCTTCCTCTAGACCCAATCCAAAAGCTCCATGTCCTTCTTGTGTTGGAGGCCCCAGAACTGGATGCAGTATTCCAGGTGGGGTCTCACGAGAGCAGAAAAGAGAGGCAGAATCACCTCCCTTAATTTGCTGGTCGCACTCCTCTTAATGCAACCCAAGATAGGGGTGGCCTTCTGGGCGTCAAGCACACATTGCTGACTTATTTTGTATCATCAACCAACCCCCTTAAATCCTTATCCTCAGGGCTGTTCTCAAGTCATTCTCAGCCCAACTTGTATCTGTGCTTGAGTGTGCTACAATTCAGGTGCAGGACCTTCCACTTGGCCTTGTTGAACTTAATGAGATTGGCATGAGCCCACTTCTCAAACCTGTCCAAGTCCCTCTGGATGGCATCCCTTCCCTCTAATGTGTAAACTGCACCACTCAGCTTGGTGTCATTTGTAAACTTGCCGAAGGTGCCCTCAATCCCACTGTCCATGTCAACTACAAAGATGTTAAATAACATTGGTCCCAGCACTGATCCCTGAGAAACACCACTCTTCACTGGTTTCTACTTGGACACTGAGCCACTGACCACAGCTCTCTGAGCACGACTGCAAACCTTCTGCTCAGGACTCAATTCAGTAATGCTAAATATGTTGTAAATAGAGCTGTGAAACATGACAAGCTTGTTGTTCCTGACTTAGTAAAGCAGTTAACCATGCACTAGCATTATTCTGTGCCTTAACTCACACTTAACTGCTCCACTGTGCTGCAACCCAATGGTGTCTACAGATGTTTGTCAGTCTTGTTCCCTTGCAGTGTCCTAAGGACAGAGGCCTTCTCTCTTTAATGTTTCTCCGTTGTATTGAAATCATCATGAAAACTTGTTGTCATTGACATTGGAGTAAGTTGTCAGGATGGAAGTGGGATTTACATTGAGGGTGTTTCTCTGAGAAAATTAGGATGGAGAAAGTTCTCCTGAGACTCATTACAGTGCCTCAGACTGAGAGTTTGGAGAGTTAGGAATAGGCTAAAATATCTAATTTGCACCATCCTGATCAGTACTGATTTGGGAATCCAGTAAAAAATCATCCCACCTGCCTGATCAGGAAGACCCTTTGGCACACTGTGAGATGCTCTCTGTTGACTTATTGGTTATACTAGTGTGATATCCAGGTTGCCTCCCCATTTTCACCTACATGATTTGGGTTTTGCAAAGAATTTACAGAGGAAAAAGCTGTTTTTCTTTCCTTTCCCCTACTACTCATTTGAGAAGTTTACTCATTAATGTGAGACATCTCTGAGAATACAGAAGTTGGTCCACAACCAAAAATAAGATGAACACATCTGAAAGCTTCAACCTATTTTTTCAGTGCCGTATGCAATTAAAATAGAAATCCAAATGACTTGCTTCATTTCCCATTGAGAGCCTGCAACCATACAGAGGCACAGTGAACAAATTATGTGATTATTGCTTTTCCCAGAGAAATTGTTCTCTGTTAAGATGAGATATTAAAGTCAGGGCCTGCTGTGCAGAAAACAGGCTGAAGCAAGCCAAGCTTTTGGATGTTCTGCTGTGGTTTGTACTGTTTCCCAGCAATATTGTCATTCTTGCTGTGATTGCTAGCCAGCAGGAAAGAAACACTACCTACAGATATTTTGTGGGGAAAAAGTTTAGGAGTTTTATCAGGTACAATAAGAAAAGTAATGTTGTAGTAAGAAATGAAACCCTGTGATCAGTAGTTCATTGTATCTTCAAATTTTGTGGTGATTTTATTATTGGCCCAAACTGCCAAACTGACAAAACACTCATACAACACTCAAGGATACTTTTGCACCCAATGCATGGGCTGATGGGGAGGGACTCACCCTACAAGAAAAGAGAGAGAGAGACAACGACCTTTGGTCTGGAAATGGGAGTGGAAAGAGCCATGCAAAGATGCACAGCAGTACAGCGATGCACTCTTGCACTCTCTCTGCAGCCTCTTGATGCAGCTGGTCGAGGGATGCTGAGAGGACATGAAATGGTGATCAAATGAGTGTGCCTCATGCATAATTCAGGAGTTGAAGCAAATCTTTGTACCAGACAAGATCACCCATTGAATTTCACTTCAATGGGCCCTTGCTAGCTTACACCAGACAAGATCCATCTCTCTCCATACTGTCTGAATGGGAGTAGTACCAGTCTTTCTTATATTATTCTGAAACAAAGCACCAGTCTTTCTTTTGGAGGCAAGTAGGCAATTTGGGCCACAAAGCCCAATCAATTCCTACTTCTTCTTCTAAGAATGGCAGCATAGAAGCTAATTACCAACTCCTCTTCAAGGGCAGGTTCATTGTCAGCAGTGGATAAGGATGAGACCTCTATTCACTCCCCAATATATTACGCTCAAGGACTAACCAGGCTTATATTAGTCCTGACATAGAGAAACTCTTTGGCAGAACTGGATTTGACCTAATGTAATTGCAGTGCAGAGAGGAAATGTTCTACCACTCACAAAAAAGGACTAGCATGGTTTTCTTTCCTAGCTGCTTTTCTAAATATATATTTATTTTATACATAATTTTATGGATCAAAGAGGGAAGGAGAAGATAAGGCACATTATAAAATGCAGACTAGAAAGAAATGTCATGACATTATTACAGTGATTAAATGAAAAGTCTGGTTCTAATTTCTAAAACAGCCCACCTATCAATCTCTTGAAGACTTCAGTTAATCCAAGGTTTAAAATACACATGAGAATTATTTATTTTTGTTTGTTTGTTTGTTTTCCCCTAATAATTCTCCCCTCAAATAAATAGATGGAAAGAATGTGAAATAATTAGAGAAACAGAAGGACAGGGAGATATTTAAAAAATAAGTAAAATTAAATAGATAAAATTCAGTGACCCTATGTTTTCTTCAGACTGTTTTGCTCAAGATTCACCAGTGCCAGCTGAAATCCAGGTCCAAATGATCTTATTAAAGACACCAAATATGGAGAGAGGAAATCCTGCATACACAAAAAGAGCAGCCTCAAGCTAGTATTACAGAAGAGGGCACCTTAGAGAAAAAGAAAAGAAAAAAAACAGCATCATCTTCAACCTACCCTCCTGCAGTGAAGCTGTATGAGGGAAAGAACAGTTCCCCTGATAGGAGCGAGTCTTGTCATAATGCAATCAGGTGGGGGCAACTGAGTGTAGAGAAAAACAGCTGAGCTGTTAGTTACCTGGATTTGCTTTTTTTTTTTTTTTTTTCTTCTTCCCCCCCAGGCAAAGAAAATAAACACTTTCTCACATTAGATCATGAATACTATACATTTATCATCTGTTCTCTGCTTGTGACAAAATGCCATTTATCTCTACTTTTGTGCTCTGTTTAGGTTAAGAAAGGATTCGGAATCTGTTAAGACTACCTATGCTTTCATGTTGCTATTGTCTTATTCTGTTTTCATTAATGTGAATTCTTTAAAAGCTCCAGAGGGTAAAGGGCCAAGTCTCCTGTTGGGGCATGTTCAGAGAGGTTAATGTAAATGTAATGCTATATAAAAAGCTGCCTCTGGTTGACACCAGTAGGGAATTGGGTCCACTCTACCTGAGTTACACATTAAACATAATGCTGGTTCTTGTAATAAAGTAGGAAGCTGCTCCAAAAGTTTCAGCAGGCTTCAGAGGTTCATTGGTAACTTCAGTTGAGGGAAGCAAGTGAATTTTACCCATGCTGATGAAGGATGCTCCACTTGCAGCTCTGGTGTTTGAAGTCCTGAATTTACCTGAAGAACACGCAGGACCTGATCAGAGGCAAGGACATGATTCTGCAGCCAAAGCACACTCAGCCCTCATGTTAAATTTTATGTGAAGGAATCTTGCTTGATCTCCACATTCATTTTCCCCTAGCCTCTTGTGTAAAGACAAGGAATGGGTTGTGTCATGGAGGTTCTTCTTTAAGATGTGACAAATACCCAACAAGAGATGAACAGAGAAATCCTGCACTGAACTTTTTTTTTTACTTCATTCCAAGCTATCTTGCAATCATTAAGTGGTGGCAACATATCACCAATAATAACCAGATGAAGCGGGCTGGAGATCAGAGTTTGGCTGACCTCTTCTGGTTCTGAGCTACTCCTGACCCTGAGCTCCGGTATGAAACATGTCACTAACAGTGTTCTCACAAACGTTTGAGTATTCCAGCTTTTCCAAAGTTGTTCAGGTTTCAAGGATGCCATAGACAGGACTATCACTTTATATAGGTTAGAAAAGGCAGAAAACATAAATTGACTGTTGAGGATGGAATCTGAATACGAGCACAAATTTTCTTCAAAATATCCTCCATTCAGAAACTGGAAAGCATTCCCTCATAACTGTGATTCTACTGCTTCATGGCTTAGAGAAAGATGTGAGATCCCAGAGATCCAAACTCATGTTCAGGCCTATCTCTTTCACCTTAACAGTAATGGAATTATCATGATGATAAGCATTAATGTAACTTGAATTTTCAGCGTCAGAACAAAATGGGAGGAGTATAAACCAATAAAAACGAGATCCGGTAAAAGAAATCTAGGTTTGGAGCAGATGGAGTTGCCATTCTTTGTGGTTTAAGTCTGCAAACTGCTAAACACCACAGAGTCTTTTGCTCACTCTGCCCGAGCAGGATGAAGGAGACAAGTGGAAACAAAACAGAACTCATGGGCTGAAAGTAAAACATTTACTAAGGCAGAAAATGAAAATGGAAAAAATATATAACAATATGTATACATATATATAAATGCATATATATGTACAAGCAATACAATTCTCAACTCCTGTTGACTGATGCTCAACAGCTCCCTGAGCAGAGGCTCAGCCAAGTCGCATAGCTTGACAGCCTTCTGCATGATGTCACATGGCATGGAGCAACACCTTTCCTAAATCAGGCCAGCAGTCCTGACTCTGCTCCATCTTTCCTCACTGTTAAGGCTGCCATGCCATAAAGGAGCAGCTCTTCCCCTCAGAGAGGCCCAGACTGGTTCAGCACTGGGCGGCTCCCACCCCTCAGCAACAACCACATAGGTGTGCTATTATCACTGTGTTGGCTGAAATCAAGCCACTGTTGCTTTTCACCTTGTATAATCACTTATTAGGTTCACTGAACCTCCAACTTTCTAAAAATTGTCATCAAATTGCTATGAGAAAACAAAGGTTTCTAACCTCAAAAATGTGTATGCTTGATTCCACTAATCCAACTCTTCCTCAGAATGTACAAATGTATCATTGCAACTTTAGAGGGATATTCAGGAGCCATTAGGAACTCATCTTCTTATCAGCTCAACCTGTCTTCTTTAAGGTGGCAGTTAATTTGTGTCTCCTGTATTTGTGACTTATATATAATAATATAATTAAAAAATTAAATGATATAATTAAAAAATAATATAATTATATATATAATATATGCTTGAAAACTGAAGTATTGCCTTATAAAGCCCTCATTTAAAACAGCCAACATACTATACATGGTAGTACATAGGCTCTGCACAAGGCAACAGCCTGGTAAATATGTAAGGAGATGCGTGCCTGACAGCTGGCTCTATCTACTCACATTTGACTCATTTCATAACAACAGAAATGCCTTATGTTGAAATGTTTATAAGCAAACTCCCTGGTCGGTTAAAACTTGTCAAAGAGGGTGGCTGAAAGCTGGGGGAATGGATTAACTGAGCAGCTTAGAAAACCTTACTCTTTGAAAGGAGACACGTTTGGTAGCTTTTGGTATATCAGGTTGTGTCTTCGCATCCATTCTTCCTCCAGCTGAGGGGACAGGCTCAACATTTGCCTCCTTCCATCTCAGGACTTATTGTCATGTTTACATGGCAAATTTGGAGCTGAGATTTCCCTGGCAAACACCAGAACCATGCATGACTGTTCCCACAGCTAAGGAAACACTTCTAGCTTAAGTCTCTTCTCATGGGATGTAAAACCATCGTTGCTTTTACTACTATATCTTCTTGCTGTGAGTAGGTCTTTCCTGGATGCCTTATGCTAACCACAGGTTCAAAAGTGTCGCGTCTCACTGGGGTGTAATTCTGCTGTTGCTCTGGAATGGTGAGGGAACTTCCAAATGGGATTACAAGGGATGGTGCCTCTCTATGCCCCACTGGTAGGGGAGCATGCCAAGGCAATATTCCCAAGTGCCTCTCTTTGCATCCTTTGTGGAGGCAGATGTCTGTGGAAATGGCAAGTGTTGAATACTATTGCAGTGCAGAGAGAGGGATCCTTCTGTCATGGAAGAGGCCAGAGGAAAAAATTCTCACTCTTTAGCAAGTAAATAACTAAGAGAAAAAAGACCACATTACAGCCTCCTGTCAGGATGTTCTTCTTGCCATTGTTTACAAACTGCAGGCATCTTTACTGCTAGTTTTCTCTTTAGAGATGACACCCAGGGACCTAAAAGTGTCAGACAAGATGTTTGGAAAATTTGCAGGCTGCTTCAGGACACTGATTTATATTCAATCCAGCCCTTTCCAAGAAATTGGTTCTTCTGAAAAGAATAAAGCTAAAGTTACCTCAACAACAACAAAAAATGTCATTGTCACTAAACCAAAAGGAATGTGACTGAAGTTCTATGCCAGTCCGGGAGCTTTTGATGTATCACAAGCTTCTGTGGAGAGCTAACTACTTACTATTTCCCTCAGGCCACGCAAAAATAGGTTACCACAAAAGAAGAAAAAGCAGATAGATTTATCATCACAACTTCTGGTTAGAAGTCAGGCTTACATTTCATTTAACTAAAACTTTATGCATATGATGCAAGGAAAAACTTGTATGACACCCAAATAGAGCGAGACTTTCTGAGCTTTGAAGCCAGTATTCAAAGAAAATTACAGAGAGAAGAGCTTCTTGGGTACATCCATTGGCCTGATTTTCTTCCCTATACCCCCTGAAACTGAGGTGCAGAGAGAACATCTTTAAAAACTTCCCTATTCTTACACTATGAATATGTGAAACCTATTCTACATGTTGTAAATCTGGGTCATACTCATAGAATTATAGAATCACAGAATGACTTGGTTTGGAAAGGACCTCAAAGCCCATGCAGTTCCAACCCCCTGCCAAGGGCTGAGTATCTCCACTAGCTCAGGCTGTCCCGGGTCCCATCCGTGGCCTTGGGCACTTCCATGGATGGAGCACCCACACCTTCTCTGGGCAGGCTGTGCAACTACCTCTCCACTCTCTGAGTAAAAAAAAAGTTCCTCCTAGTCCCAAATCTAAACCATTTCTGGCTCTCTGATTTGGGCATCATTTTAGAATTGCTTTGGAGTCATTTTACCTCATAAAATTGTTTCTTAGTTTCCCTGAGAAACCTTTCACTGGTAGAACATCAAGATAAATGTATGACTCCCAGCACCATCTATCTTTCCTACCTCTTTTGCTAAAGACCAGAAAAATCTTATCTTTTTCTAAATATGCACATATATATACATTTAAACTGAAAAACACTTACTTTCAGAGAACTGAGATGTATTTTTTGTTGTCTGAAGCAGCAACAAAATAAGAAAAATCCCTTTCAATAACATATCAGCCAGTCTTCAGTTTTAACATATCTTGGCATCTTGAATTGCCTTTCAGGCAATTCTACCTGGAGGAATTCAGACACTGACTTAGGTTTAATTTGCCTGATCACAGAATCAGAATCACAGAATTATCAAGGTTGGAAAAGACCTAAAAGATCATCCAGTCCAACCATCACCAATACTCCCCAGCTAAATCCTATCCCTCAACACAACATCCAAACGTCTCTTGAACACCTCCATGTTCGGTGACTCCACCACTGCCCACTCCTTGGGCAGTGCATTCCAGTGCCTGACCACCCTTTCCGAGAAGTAATATTTCCTACTGTCCAGCCTGAATCTCCCCTGGCGCAGTTTGAAACCATTGCCTCTAGTTCTATCACTGTCTACACGAGAGAAAAGGCCGACCCCTAGCTCACCACAACCTCCCTTCAGGAAGTTATAGAGAGCTATAAGGTCTCCCCTGAGCCTCCTCTTCTCCAGGCTGAACAATCCCCGGCTCCTTCAGCCGTTCCTCATAAGGCCTGTGCTCCAGGCCCCTCACCAGCTTCGTAGCCCTCCTCTGAACACGTTCCAGGGCCTCAATATCTTTCTTTCAGTGAGGGGCCCAAAACTGAACACAATACTAGAGGTGCGGCCTCACCAGTGCTGAGTACAGGGGGACAATTACCTCCCTATTCCTGCTAGTAACACTGTTTTTGATGCAAGCCAGGATGCCGTTAGCCTTCTTGGCCACCCGGGCACACTGTCGGCTCATGTTCAGCCGAGCATCAATCAGTACCCCCAGGTCTGTTTCCTCAACACAGTCCTCCAGCCACTCCGCCCCAAGCCTATAGCGCTGCCTGGGGTTGTTGTGGCCAAACTGCAGGATTCGGCATTTGGTCTTGTTGAACCTCATCCCTCTGGCTTCAGCCCAGCTCTCCAGCCTGTCCAGATCCCTCTGCAGGGCCTCGCTACCCCCAGGCAGATCCACACTCCCAGCCAATTTGGTGTCATCTGCGAACTTACTGAGGGTGCACTCAATGCCCTCATCCAGGTCATCAATAAAGATATTGAAGAGGACAGGCCCCAGCACCGACCCCTGGGGAACACCACTCGTGACCGGTCGCCAGCTGGATTCAACTCCATTCACCACAACCCTCTGAGCCCGGCCCACCAGCCAGTTCCTTACCCATCCAAGAATGTACCCGTCCAAGCTACGGGCTGCCAGCTTCTGCAGGAGAATACCGTGGGAGACAGTGTCAAAGGCTTTGCTGAAGTCTAGGTAGACTACATCAACAGCCTTTCCCTCATCCAGCAGATGGGTCACTAGATCATAAAAGGAGATCAGATTGGTCAAACAGGACCTGCCCTTCATGAACCCATGCTGGCTAGGCCTGATTCCCCGGCCATCCCGCACATGCCGCATGATCTCCCTCAAGACAATCTGTTCCATAACCTTCCCTGGAACTGAGGTCAGGCTAACAGGCCTGTAGTTCCCCAGATCCTCCTTACAACCTTTTTTGTAAATGGGAGTTACGTTGGCAAGCCTCCACCACAGCTACTGAGAACTTTCTGTTAGTTGTGGCTGTCAGATCTGGAAAAAAAACACAAGCACTGGGATCACTGCTCCCTCAAATCCGTGCCCATCAACTAACTAGCACAAGTGTGCTAATGCCAACAATGTGCCGCCCAAGATATTCACAAAATAGCCCCTTTCAAGGCCACTCCTTAACCTCCTACCATGCCTATACACCCAGCTCTGTTGGAAGTGACGAAACCTGTGCAGTCTGGAAGGAGGCATCATCTCTGGATCATCTTCCCAGACACAGAAAATAATTTTCCCCTTGGTCTTTTCCTAGGTTAGGCTGGACCAGGCCAAATAGCACCTGGAAGGATGGATATGTCTCACTTCAAGATGCTGCCCAGTCCTTTCCCAGAGTGTTTGGATGCACTGTGGAGAGCGTTCATTTCAAAGCTCACCTCTTCCACTAACACTGCTGTCTTTTTAGTGAGACCCTTAAATCTACTGGTCCTTTTATTTCTGGTCCTTTTATACTCAATTCTGTGTTCCTACGCATATATAGAGTTGTTTTTTTTTATATAAAGACATGTCTTTTATTGTTTCTTTTTGCTTTTCTATTACAAAGCCTCTAATGTGTTGTGCTAAAGGTGGGTGGCTTTAAAAGAGGCTGGTTTCATTAGGTTTTTATTGTGTTTAAAATGTGGTCCCATTTATTGTGCTAAACACTTGGCAGCTTTTGTCATGCCATGTCTCATGAAGGCACTTGGAAATGAGCGCACACATAGAAAGCTGAATCAATTCCTCCCCTCTTCCCACCCCCTCGAGCAAGATATGCAGGAGATCATGAAAGCTTTGTTTCTTTAGCTGGCAGTTAATCCTTCCAAACTTGGCCCTCTTTCTGAAATTAACTCATCGAATAATGGACATGCTCCATTACAGTGATGAAGATAAAAACTCTGCCAGTGTCTGACTTAGTAAGAAAACCATCTTAGTTGCAGGCCAAAAGAACACACTTTAGCTGTGACACAGGATCTTTGTAACTGAGAGCCAAGACTCCCCTCCTGTTTGTTTCAATGAGTTGGTATTCTTTGATTGTCCACGTTTCCTTTTGTGCTTAGGAAATGGGTCATGCTTTTCATGCAGAAACTTCAAGATGGATTTTTCTTTGTCCATCCTTAGATACTTACGTTTTTTCACATCTATAGGTACTGTTAAAATTTTAACCTAGTGTTAGTTGGTTCTTTGATTACAGATCCAAACAGCTATTGAACTTCATGTGTGCTTGGTTTTCAGCTCTGTCACTGACTTAACTACGAGACAAGAAACTTATCTCTTGATTTCCACCCAAAAGAAAATCAAGAATAGCAATTGTTTATGTCCTCTGTGAGCTACAAAGAAAAAATAACTAATACCTATCAGGAAATGTTATTATTGGTATGCTGCTCTGCTGAGGCACAAGTGTACCACAGAATGTCAAATTCAGCCCAAGTTTTTTAATAAAAAACTCTTTTTTATTAAACATGTATTTTTCTGGGTGGAAATGTAAATACCTTACAGAGTCTCATGGTAATGTTCTTCATCCAGGAACATAGTTGTCTTGAACCCGACCCTTCAGACTTTTTTGAATCATGGCTAACATGAAACTCCTCCAAGTCCAAGACAAGAAAAAAATGACCTGATACCTATACATGACCCCTTTTCCGAGGAAGTAATGTATTAGAGCAATGAACTCTGACCTGTGAGCTGTAGACCCACAGAACTTGTTGCCCAGATCTTCTAACTTTCTTCACGGCCACAGAAAATTTAAACCCCTTAAAAGTTAGAAGCCTGTGGATATAGTCCAAGTTGGCACGCAGAGTAAAGAAAGATGCTGCTCACATTACTCATTCATTACTTCTGCCTATGAACCCATAAAGGCTGGAAGCTGCAAGGAGAGACAATCTGATAGTGCCAGAGAAATAACTGCCAATGTATTAGAATGACCCTAAACAACAAGTCAGATAGAGCAGATATCTTACTAGGCATCTAGAGTCACAAAAGTGTCATCTGGATTAGTTTTATCTGGTTTTATACACTTTAAGTCTATAAAGAGGATTATCTCATTGAGTCTAACCTCTGGCATTATGCAGGCAATAAAAAATGTATTCAGTTACAGCTGCATGTAGTCCAATAATTTGTGTTTGACTAATGTAGTTCTTTCAGTAGAACAGACCTTCCTGGCCTTAAATATTCAGTACTGGGAGAGATCACTTCTCTTCTGAGCAGACAACAAATTTACAGCTTGGCCATTTTACAGCATGGAAGAAGTGCTCAGCTGCATCTATTTCCTAGTGCACAACCTGTGTGATATAGTTGGAAGTGTGGTGCCCACTACTGGTGGATCTCTCTCTATAGGGGATCTTCAGTCATAGTTAATGTTGAAGCCAGCATGAGTTAACATAGCAATAGAAGAGTGAGCCTTCATCCCCTCCTGTCCCCGTGATACCTCCTTCCATGTGCCAACACAAGTATTGTGCAACCACACGCCAAAGGGGTTAAAGGAGATGATTAAACCTAAACAATTCAGTGTTTGGGTTTTTGCTGGCTGCGTTGAATGTTCTGGACAAGAGTAAATGATGGGAGATGTGACAACTCCTTTCAACAGTAGTGTTGGTTTATGCCAGTTTAAACTGGCATATCTGAACCTACTGTTTTGCATTATTTGGCTGCTTTTAATGGCTTCAGGTCCTTTCGTAGCCCCTTAATGCAAAGAGCATAAATCTCCAGAGAAAATGCTCCCCAATGCTCATAAAGTATTATAATGAAAAGTAGTACTATCAGATATAAGGGATTATTTATGACATTTGATGGACCAATTAATCCACATTTAAAACAGACTATACTGTATGTTTTACACAATTGTTTTGTCTAAATGACAGATATATGAAGCAAAATTATATTCTGTAAACATATTGAAAATTCACTGTTTCTTCATGTCATTTAAAAATTGAGTATGGTCTTTTTCTTCCCTCCTACCTCCCCTACTCACTTGTAGATCTTATGCAGTAACACATTCTCAAATGTGTTAATAGCCACATTTCCATGATATTTATAATTCATGCCATGAAAATGGCCTCGAGAAATAAAAACTTCCTGCCTCATCAGATCCCCCTGAATAAAAAGTTCCTAGGCTACCCGTTACTGAAAGTAGAGCTATTGCCTCCATTTTCTCTTGCAGACACAGCCCAAGGCAAAACAATACAAGTGTCAAACTCCATGTTCTTGTAGAATTAAAAAAGGCAAGGAAAGAAAGATGAATATAAGGTAAACTCTATTCTACTCCAACATCCAGAAGGGGGAGAAAATCAAAATGATTATCCATATTGCTGCACAGAAAAACAAAAAGTAACTCCCACCTTATGTTTCTCTTTCTTGAATATTTTTAATTAGGTACGAATGTTTGGAGCCTGTCACCAGAGCAGTTCATGACATGCTCCTGCCACCCTCACAACCTAATCAATGTCCATGTTGATCAGAAGGGGTATGACTCATCTCATGGCAGCATTCATTTATACAGAAGATTTAGGCAGCTTTAAACTAGGTATCTTTTTTCCTACCACTACCAGGGAGAACAGCTACCAGTAAATGCCAATTATTTCTCCCAGGTTATTTACCTGCAAATCCAATCTCAGAGATTCATTTTAAATTATTAGTTATAAAAGTTGATTTTTTTTATTTAACTCAGTTTAGGTATCTAATTGTTCAACTGGCTAAAGTTAGGTGAGAATAAGCCAATATTATGAGGCTAATGATAGGCTTAAACATAAAGAAAAGCCTCATTCAGAATCCGTCAGTATTATCGGAAACCATCCAATAGGCTTAGAATCAGACTATTGCAGCAGAGGGGATTTGCTTGTTTGTTTGCACGTTTGTTTGCTTGCTTTTTAAAGCAGGGATGGTTAAAATGCAATTCATTATCAGTTTTCAGCTGTACATTTCATCAGGTTTTCATGATGGGAGTAAAATGGAATTTGTAATAAATAAATAAGCATGGGCTTATGATCAGCTGTGCATGGTTAAACTTGTCACTGACTCTTCACGTCCTTCTCTTCTTCTCTGAAAGATTGATTTAAAATGATTTCTATTTTGGTGTTAATTTGGTGATTTTGGATTATCAACTATAAAGGTCTTTGGGAACTCAGGGACGGACGTAATGTTAATGCAGCGTTTTGAATTTTCTTGGATGAGAAATATATTGTCCATTCTGTAATTACAGGTAAAGACTGATGTCATAGGGCATTAAAGAGGATCTAAATCCTGCCAGTGTCATGCCCCTTTCACCCACCACAACTCTCTTTGCTAATGTGAGCTGGCAGGAGTCAGCTTCAGACACGACACTTCCCCTACACTTAGATGTCAGTGGGATTCCCAGTGCTCACTTTGTTGCTCCCTCAGGAGCCTCCATGCACCTTTTCTGCTGTATTGTGAGCACTCAATGCTCCTTTCATGATGGTAGATGTGATGGGCTGTGACACCTATCATCTCAGTAAAGGGCCGTCTCAAACAATATCAGAAGACGTCACTTTGAGTCTGTCAGCTGGAAGAAAACTAGATGGCACTGATACAAAGGCTATTTATATCAGCCCTGCATAACTTCAGCTCTGAAGTGCAAGCTAATCTATGGAGCAGGATGAGGGCTAAAAAATTATATCTATTCTCATTTTGGAGTATTTTCTCTTTATTTCTGGTATGGCCATTTAGTTGTACCTGATGCTACTCTGGCTGCTGGAACATGGAGTGATTCTTTGTGAAGAAAGACCCTTCTACTCAAGATAAACTGCAAACCGTTGTTCATCTGTCATATGCCATGGAGACACCCAAATCTCTGGTCTTCCTGAGTCTGTGGTAAAGGGGTTAAGCTGTTTAACACCTAATCGGATGACCTGACATATGTCTGCTGCCCTGACTTTGTCTGCATTTTCCTTCCTTGCATGCTTCAGCTGTTCTTCGTAGCACATTAGAGGCTTGCTGTCTTTATTAGTAACCAATAATGCATTAATACATTCCTTTTCCTATTACCTCGGACACTAATTCGGTGGAATTGGATACTGACAGTACATTGATGTTGTTAAGGTTAATGATCCAGAGATTTACAAGAGAAGTCACATTAGAAGTCAAATTGATTGTAATAATTGTTTCACTGAACAGTGTCAACATTAAGTACAGTATGCTGTGCATGCCATCCAGGAAGGCCCTATGGCTGTTACGACAACTACAACCTTGTCAACAGATACTCCTTACAAGACAATTCACACTGAAATATGTTTAGGTAAATGCAGCTCTAATAATGGCCTAAGATGCTCTAAGATACTGAGACACTCTTTTTCTAGTCTCTGCACATCATTTTGCCTTCAAGCATGTTTTGTGCTTGTTTCTAACTCCAAGGAAATCATTGCTTTTGTCACCCAAAGATGAGCAGAAAACAGTTTGGTGGTGGCTGTTGCCTAATTTTGGCCTGAATTGTTAAACAGTGCAGAATGTTAGAATATCTTTGCTGTTCATTCCTAAATTTTGCACAGATGAGGGGCTTTTTGGCAGTTTAGATGCTCCACAGACAGGCTGCTTTAAATTTCCAAGATGTGATATAATTTATGAAATAATTTTGCCGTTAACGTTGCATTCATCTTGACAGTGGAAGACAAAAATTGCAGCTGAGATGCTTTGGGAATCTTGCAGAAGTGTCACTTATAACCAAAAAAAGTGCATGACCAGCAACTACTAAAATAAACCTGTTGCCCATTTCACATTGTGAATCCCACTCCATGACTTTTCTGTCCTGCTATCCTGCTATGCATTTCTGCCCTTTCCCTCTTGTATTCCTCTTTTTTTTTTTTTCTCTGCAGTCAGTGTATTTATCTTGCTATCAAAGAAGTCACTGCTGAGTACTGAATGATACCACAAACTCTGAAATAAAAAGTGTTTGTTATGCATGGCTCCTGTACAGCCATCTGTACAGCCACAGGACTTGACTTACACAATCCTGCAGTCGTAGTGCCAGCCCTGACTGCGCAGTTCTCTTGGAAGCGCTGACGACGGTGAGTTATGATTAAAGCTGAAAGTCAGGAAATTAACCTCTCATTCTTTTCACTGATGTTTTCTTCACAGGTTTTCTGCTGTTTCTTGATCTCCAGATTGCAACCAAACAATACATTTCCAAAGAAAATTCCAATTTTAGCAACAGCATCAAACATTCCCTGAAAAGAGAAGCACACTAAGTAAAAATGTCTGTTTGTTTTGGCTCTGATAATGCACACTAATCATATCAACTCTTCCTTCTTCCTTTCTTCCAGTCTCATCTTGTCTTAACTTACATGCTGTATGTTTACTTGGAGAGCTGAAATTGCAGGAGGGGACATTAGAAATACAGAGGGATTTGTCCACAGGTGGGGTTTGTGTGACTGCATGCAGGTGCTTGCAATGTAGATACACTGGTTAACTTTGGCCCCTCTTATGAACAGTGGGAAAAATGAAAGCTCTTGACATGATTCATCTCATTCTGGGGTGGATGAGCTGATGCTTAAAAGAAAGGAAGGTGCTGGATACAGGGTCTGACCTTATAAACACCTGCAGTGTGGAATCTACAGCTTATAGCTCTCATGATGGCAACTGGGGTGAAAAGTAAGGTATTTTAGGACACAAAAACTAAAGTATTTTGGGACACACTAGATTCCTGGTGTAATTAATTTGTAGTACAGGTCCTCTTGCATGCCAATCTACAGAAAATTGAGGTTACACTTTTGCTGCCTGGGAAGATCACAGTGTAGCTCATTCTATGGCAGACTATGTTTGTTAGTGTTGAACGTTCACTGCTTAATCCTTCATCAGGAAGCCACACTATAGGCACCTAGATTTGAAGAAATGGCCTACAGATTTTCTTCATCTGTAAAAACCATTGTACATAAGATGCCAAAAGAGAAGTCATCTTGTTCTGGATCTTACCACTGTTGATATAACACATCCATAACATGCCAAACACTGCCTTTTACTATGTACAGCATGATGTACAGCTTGCTCTCTACAACACCACCTCATTTGGTGGCTGATGTATAAGCTGGGATATTACTTATAAGATGTATGTTAGTGGCATCATGTATTCTACAGCAGGCCTGTCAAAATACGGTGTCAACCTCTCATGTGTCACGTAAAAGCTGTTTGATGTTCTCCTCACTTGAACTCCTACTTTGCATTGTAATTAGGAGAGATCTTGACTGGGTGAACTTGTTAGCTTTATGCATGCACAAGCCTAAGGACACTTTAATTAAAGTAAGAGGGAAACTTGAAAGCACAGTCAGCAAGAAATAATAATACAACTAAAAATAACCTGTTAAAAAACACTGAAGAAAAAAAGAAAAAAAAGAAAAAAAAGCCAGAGGGACAAGAAATGTCACAGGTAGGGAACATTATGAACCGGGAGAATCTAGCTATCCTTTTTCCAACAGTAGCACATAATCATTATACTTATAAATCATCCTTCACTTCTTGCCATGTGACAGTACTTGCAAAACAGAATCCCAACATTACTGACCAAAAAAAACTTGTCAGAAAAAGAGAAGTTTTGGTGGTTTTTTTTTCAAAAAAGACCAAGGTCCTTAATTTTAATTCTAATAGTGAAGGAAGGGAATTTGCCAAGTCATGACATAAAAATATAAGAAATAATCCACAAAATTGAAACAATAACAGCAAAAACAACATCATGAAAAAAAAAACCCACAAAAAAAATCATTTAATGGAAGTACTCTTTTGTAGACAACCTATACAGGGAGAAGGAAATACCAGAAATATCTTGAAAGAATATGAAATAATAATTATCTGTAACCTAGTCCTTATTCAGAAGCTGCACTGACCTCATTGTTCCCTGACTTCTCAACTGCTTTAGACTGCAAAATTGAATTTGACGGTTCTGTCTTCTTTCTGTGGTCTCACATCTCTTCTCAGAGAAATATTCTTCCCTTTTGGCTCATTCTTGTGCACCCTGAATGTTACATGAGTTACATGTGCTTATGTGCAGTCTTCAGCAGGTATAAGCTGAAGTGCTTATCTTCATCTGCTATGTCCTGACTTGTTTATGACTACTCTTGGTTTGCAAGTTCAGGATCCATTTCCATTTTATTTTTTCTAAAAATCTCCTTGGGGGCATGTTTTAGCTCTTTGCCTTTTTGCCTTCTTTCATCTGAAGGAAATAATGGAATATCACCTCACTGACAAGCAGCTCCAGAAAGCCCCAGAAGCAAACGTATGCTCACATGACCAGTATGATAAAGGGCTGCAGAGCCCTACCCAGTACTCTAGATAAGTCTTCTTCAGCATCTTTGGATTTTTGGCAATTAATGACATTAATACTTTCTCACCTTTCCCAGAGAAATATTTCTAAACCTAAGTTAAGCATGTATAACAGGTTGATTCTTGCTTCTTTCCATGACTGCACAGGAAACCAGGTGCTAAAAGCCCTGATTAGGAGTTGGTCTGAATCACTCATCACTGTCTGTAAGTGCTTATGTATGTATGAAAAACCACCTACAGCCATGCACAACCCACAGAGGCAGTGTGACAGAAGCTGTGGCAGGTCACAAGCACAACGCCATCTGTTCGCAAGAAAGAGTCACTGAATACTCTTATAAGTGAGAGCAAACAAAATAAAGACGAGGTTGAAACTGGTTGAAGCATGGTACTGAACACTTTTAGCTTTACTTTAATAATTTTCAATGTTTCAAAAATAAGAAATTGTTTGAGCAAATATCTGAGCAGAACTGGATGCAGATGTTCCATAAAATGGTTACTTGATTGAACAATCTTATGTCTCAAAAATTCTACTGGCCAGATATTTATACTGAGAATATGATATGGAGAATGAAACTACACGGAATGGCATGAATGAACATGATTTACAACATCATTCCTTCCAAGGGATATCTAGTAAGCTTTGTAATCTCTTTTTAGGTTAAAACCTGTTTTCAGCATGAGTTCAATGGATGTTACTGAGCCTGCCATGTCACATGCAATTAAATGAGAGGCATAACATTGGCTTCTCATCAAGAAAAACCCTGACCATTGAAAATATGAAAATAACCTAGCATATAAGATTCTAAACTGGAAGAAACTAAAGAAAATGCGAAAATATATAAAAATTCTCAGCCAAACTGGCTTCTTTGTCATTTCTAAGACAAGTAAAAGATTTGACAATTATCTACCAGAAAACACATCCAGCTATTGATGTACTACTCTGTTAGAGTTGACAATCATAAAGATGAAGGCTAAGACAGCTCTCAGAAATGCTGGAAACATCATAAAGTTTGAACAAAAGCCTACAAAACGTGGTTCAAGGAAATTAGAGGTCTGGTTAGCATGGATAACACATGGGAAAAAGCAGAATAAACAAAGAGATAGAGAAAGTGAAAAGCTCCTCTATAAGATAAACAGAAGAATAGTGGGAAGAAGCCATTTCATTCCAACATATTCAAAATTTACTAATACTCATCTGGGAAATAGATGAACTGCCAGACATTACCACCAGGTTAATGTAAGACAAGAAATGTAGTACTTTATAAAGCCAAACATCCCAAAACATCTAATTTCAGACTAAAATCTCAGTTTACTTGTGACAAGTTCAATCATATCCCATCATCTCTCTATATTAGTCATCAGCTTGACAGATCACATTGCTAGTCTGTTCATTAAGAAACTCACAGAAGTCTTTAAGAGAGGCCTGATCCAGCACTCAGTGCTGGGTTGTAGAGATATTTCCATGCCTACGGCTACATATCTTGTTAGGATCAAGTTATTTCCCCAGGACAAACCACACACTGTGAAGCAAGATAAATATATTGAACAGACAAAAACTTTCTTACAAGACTATTTAATCCAACCTTCCAATTATTCTGATTCCAACCAACCCAAGACAAAGCCATAAAGAGAACAAACTTATGAAATGTAATTTCCCATAGGACATGATGAACAGGACATGGAAACCACATCGGTTACCCAGGAACTTCAAGTTACCTGTAAACATCACAAATACAGCCATGCCATGAGGCAATTTGCTGTCGCTGGAAGAGTTCATATTTAACCCTATAGTGAGGTGCACTGGACAAGCTTTTGATTCTGAGGAAGGAGTAAACAATCCTCCCAACCTTGGAGAACCCTGTTTTAGACTTTTCATAAAGTGAATTGGCATGCTATTATCATAAACTTACAAAACCAAGTGCCTACACTGAAAATAACAGCAATACTAATTAACATGCATATTAAATGTAAATTTATGGATATTATGATATTTTCCCAGTGTTGTCTTTTAAAATGACTATCCAACAAGGAATAACTCTGAAATTAAGACTACAATATACTGTCTTCAGAAAATCAGTTTCTAGTGGGTTTAGATGTTGATTCCTCTTGGTTGCCTTATGCACTTCTGCCCTAGAAAAATATAATCCTGCACAAGTTGGCAGAAGGATTATCTGATTCCTCCTGATTGAGATAAACTGAACTCATCTTCACTGTAGTATGGTAGATCAAGCTCACCTTCAGTATGGGTTAAAGTCAAGGTCTCTTCCTGTACACTGGAGATGCTGAAGAAAGGATGTGCATTTCCCACCACCATGGGGAGAAATAGAAACCTTGGTAGAATAACAGGTTAAAACATACTAATATCTACCTCAACAGACTGTAATGCACACCCAAAAAATTCCCATGCATTTGAAATGTCATTAAAAATATGGTGAACATGATATTCACGCAATCTTATATTCAGCCCTCAGGACAATCTCTAGACTAGAGATCTCTCTTAGCAAGAGATCTCTAGTTGCATCAGACCCATCAAAGATTGATCATCATAAAGAACCTGAAAATGTACAAACAGCCTGATTTAGTACAGCTTGACATTTATCTAGGTCTGCACTGGGATCAGGTAGTTTTCCATTTGCACAACCCTTGTCTGTTGAAAATCCATAGAAGATTAAAAAGCTTAAGGCAACATGATGATTATATTGCAAGCATAGTGTAAGGAATGCTATTAGAATGCACTTATTATGCCAAAACAATGAGTATGCACTGAATTAATTAAAAGATATTTTTTGACATTTGCAAAGATGAGGACTTACAATGTTCTGCTTATATACAGAATCTGAAATAAACATAAAATAATGTTCTGCCATTACTGATAATAATATTTCAGATCTCCACTGCAGTGTTTACTGTGTCCAACATGAAAGGATCTGCAGTGATAGAAGAAGGGGAAATGGTTTCAAACTAAAACACAGGAGATTTAAACTGGATTTCTACAATCAGGGTAGTGAAGTGCTGGCACAGGTTGCCCAGAGAGGTGGTGGATGTCCCATTCCTGGAGACATTCAAGGTCAGGCTCAATGGAGCTCTGAGCACCTGATAGAGCTGTGGTCCAACTCCCTGTTCACTGCAGGGAGTCGGACTAGAGGGCCTTCAAGTGTCCCTTCCAACTCAAACTATTCTATGATTCTATGATGAAAACACTATGTATGCTGATTAAGATGTAGGTTACTGTCCAGTCATAAACTTACTGAAAAGATTTAAACCTCCAAATATATTTTCAACAGAGTTAATATGCTAGTACTAACTCCTTTAATATGTTGGTTGTTTTTTTTTTGTTTTTGTTTGTTTGTTTGTTTTTAAATAGTCATCAAAAATATATCTTCTTCATCAGGTTAATCCTTCCTTTTTTCTTTCTATGGATCTATGGATAAGAAAGCTAGAACTCAACTTTCCACAGTAGCCTTTGACTCTTTTTAACACTGATTTCTTTTCATGCTTTCATACGCTTTGTGAGATGAAAATTACTCCAGAATCCCATTGCAAATGCTTTTTGCATAATCATCAGCCACAGATCTCCAAAAGCAGCTGAAAAGAGAAACAACTGAATAAATGAACAGGAGACATTTCCAAAGGAAAAGTGATGTGGAAGAGATTAAACTTTGTTGGGTAGAACATTATTTGTGATTTATTCTCCCCAGAGGTGCAGCTCAGATTGGAGAGAGAAGACAACCTTATCTGACTGTTTTTTCCTAACTTCCAAACTGCCACAGAAAGACAGACCTGGGGCAAAGCAGAATAAAGCAAAGCAGAGCAACAACAAGCAAAAAAAAAGAAAAAAAGAAAAAAAGGAAAAAAGAAAAAAAAATCAACGAGAAATAAGGAAACCTATAGCACATATGTTTTGCTCACTGAAACATGTAGCTTAGAAATGTTAATTCTGCTGTTAAGTACACTTTGTCTCCTTGAATAAAATTCATCACACTTCAAAAGTGCAAAGAGTAGACTGTGAGATAAGTGAAAATGATGGTTGTGCGCTAGAAAGAGAAAAGGACTGGGGAGTCATTTCCTCTAAAATAGTTTGCCATAGTCATAATTATTTGGCATGGTTCATCTCCTTCACTGACGCTGATGGATAAGGGATCCTTGCTTTCCTACTTGTGATCTTGTGAAAAACAGGTTAGCTTAAGAAAGGAATGTTGATCAATAACTTCGCACGAACAAAAATCTGAAAAAAGGATCCCTACAAAAAGGAAGGTTCAGAATGAAAACTTAACATATTGCACCTGTATCATTGATTTCCATTCCTTTCTCTGGAAATCCTGGATCTAACTTTTATGTTCCTATTTACACCTTCAGTGCAAGTCAGAAAAAGCCTACCATTAACACTGCCAATTATCTAATTTTTTCTCATGTGTGTAAGGGGATGGAAGTGAAATGGTAACTTCTAAAGTTTGGCATGTACTTATCTAAAGAAACATGAACACTGACCCAGAAAGATTGCTGATAACAAGATCAGCCTAGTAATAACAGTTAAGATTTTTACTTTTTCTCTGGGTCAGAAGCCATCAGTATACTGTTTCTCTGTTTTGAGAGCTGTCCTTTCCTGATACTTAGTGAAAGAAAGGAGAAGCAGGCTCACATTCAGCTCTCCAGGCTGCATCTCATACAAGGCTGCAATGGAGAGCATGAAGTTAACTTGTGTTATCTTTCATTGGATGCAAGCTAAATATACACTTGCAAACAATAATCACAGCTCAGCTAACCCAAAGATGCTGGTTAAACTGTGGTAGCTGCCTTAAATATGTGAGTAATTGAATTTAACCAAGACAAAGACATTGGTTTTACTGCACATTTCCTACATGATTCAATAAAAATTTGGCTTCAGTTTCCATTTATTCAAAATGTACAGCTACATTATGTTTTCCTGTGTCTAAAGATGTTTATATTCAAAATGTACAGTATTCTATCTCAACAGGTTTTTAAAATATATTAGAACAATAATAAATATACCTATATCAGTGCATTTCTTAATTTCAGTATATATATATATATATAAACTATTGTGCTGGAGCATGTTGCAGCAACTGTCTCATTTATAACCCACAGCTGAATGCTAAACTGAACTCATTTTCAGAGTCTTTCCCTAAATAAAGTAGCAAGATGAGTTTAGAGGTTACGGTGCAATCTTGAAGTGTCCCTCTAGTTGGGGAACTAAATAACCCTTAGTTTCTTCAACAGAAAGGAAATTTCATTGAAATCATCCGTTCTGTAGGTTCAATGCTGAGCTTTCTTTCAAGGATGTTCAATAGGATGACTTGTGTAGTGATGGAATTTGTGATACCTTTAAGTATCTTGTACAGCAAGCCAGAGCTTATCTTGCTCGTTTGTCCTGGAATTTTATGGGAAAAAAATAGCGTGTTTGGGGATTTTTTTTAGGGAGAAATTACATTAAAACTTTTTATTAGTGAGCTCATTGGGTTTCCACACGCACATAAGGAGAAAGCAAGAAAGATTAATTATTTTGGCAGGAAATCCATAATTCCATAGCTGTACCTAAAGTGAGAGCAAGTTCAGGAAGTCAAAGGGTTTTATCAAAGTCAATAAAGCTTGAGAAATGGGATCACAGTATCAGGGCCCTGCAACAACAGAAATGGAACTAGAGAGAGACTACCCATCCCCTCCTTCTTCCTTCTCCCAAGGAAATGAAATCTTCAAGGCTAAAGGATTAAAGTCAAAACTAGTGGTATAGAAATGGAAATTTCTTCCTGAGGATGATTTGCATATTTTCCACATACCCTTTATCACATCCTGAGCTTTTCGCACCCATGTTCAAGGCTTTGATGTGGGTCTGCAAGTGACAGGGGACAGAAAGGAACAGAGCTGAAGACACTCTGACTCCTCACAAGTACATCAGACCAACGCAAATGACCATAATCATATTACAGCATGGCATCATTGAAATGGTCACAGTTAAATAAGTGCAGCAAAGTCACTGAGTCTAAAATGCCATCAACTGCTTAAATAGTCACAATTTCTACCTTCCGACTTCCTTCACCTGTGGGAAAGGATCTGGTATTCATGATTACATTCCTCCCACTGTGTTTCTAAGTTTTAACTAAGTTATTACTTCGGTATTAATCGTCAAAATGATTTTCAAAGTTTGAGGCTGTGTCAGTAATATTTTGCAATACATGCACCTTTTTTAACAATGGCTACAGATGCAAAATTCATGTCTGAATCTGCATGTGATGTAGCTAGTCCTAAAATACCCTATTTCATTCCTTTCCAGTACTAATATTATAGTAAAGTAATATTTTCCTTTGTAACATTACATATTGAATATTATCATGTTATTATTTACGTTATAAGGCAATTTCCAGTCATATTTATTTTTCTATCTTCCTCTAATACATTTAAAAATATTCATATTAATAAAACTAGGCTCGAACTTACAAAACTACAGAATTAGAGAAGAAAACTACTGAATCAATCTCCTCTTTCTTTAAATCCTTCCTTATTTCTATTCTCTTCAGCACATGTGCCATATGAAATGATCTGGAGGGCATTCTGCTTACTACACATAAAGTTTTCCAGCTTTTTTTTCAGTCAGTCTTTTCAAGTTCTAAATGTAAGAAGATATGTTGACCAAGAAGATTCCAAATTGTCCCAGATACATAGACCGGCACTGAATCCCCTCATATCATCCAGTGGGATATTAAAATATTTTGACATGTTTCCCACAGTATTATCCTTTTCAGTGTATCTCATAGAAATAGTCTGAAATGAATCAGACTCTACAACTGAATCTATCAGTTCATATACCCTTTTGGACATCCAGCACTGACACACAGCCACCACACACTGATCTGTTCAGAGTGACTTGACCCATCTGCAAGGCAGAGATGAATGTTAATGAAGAAAGAAAGAAAGAACCAAATACCCAGAGTAAGTGTTATGCCTTGCTTATGCTAGATAATACTACACCAATAATGTTTAATTGTATTCAGTTCTGAGCAGATGCACTCTCAAACATCTCCACATAACTTGACCTCTCCCAAGCAGGAAAGGAAATTTATGATAAATACGAACTGACTTGAAGTCTCATGTTGCATTTTTTGTCATGTGCTAGATTGGAGAATAAAGGATGCACAAGCTCATTCAGTGCTCAAAGTAGAAGTCTCATTGTCATACCAGTGGTGACTTTCCCTTTTGCTCTGTGTATTTTTATAAACAATTTTTATGTTTTTACATTTTATTTCCTATGTGCTGTACTCTTTTCTGCACTAAGCCATCCTAACAACTTTCTTGGATTTATTTTTAGTTAGAGTAGTGTGGATTCATATTTGAGACATAATGGTGCCCTCTCCAAGTTTGTATACAAGTACAGTGTATTGTCTTAGGTGAGGGAAGAACATGGCACTCTTATGTATCATACTCCCATTAATGTCTGGCAAGCAACACTAAATTATTAGGGAGGAGGCGGTCTTATTTTAGATAAATTTGTCTAAGATAATTTTGTCATCTTGTACAATATAGAAGAAGTTATTTTTCATTAGCTGGAAAAAAAAAAAAAAAAAGAACAAAAATGCAATCACCTGATGCTTATTTGAAATGAAAATTTAGGCATACAGTTTTCTTTCTTAAAAAAAAAAAAAATCAACTGGGAGCCTTTGCTTATTTTATAATTTGAAGAAAGTGGTAGGCAGCCAATGTAGGAAGTTAATTTTTCACATGGGGCAATTTTACTGTTCAATGTATTGCACAGGAGACAGAATTCCATATGTCACCTGAAACTGGAAAAGGCTTGACAGAAAAGTTCCCAGACTTGCAAAACACTTCCATGCCTGTTATGCATTTACAGATCAATCTTAGCAAAACATTGCAAATTTAAGCACCTGCACAGTCAAGTAGCAGATAAAAAAAGTTTAGCTAAAGGATTTACGAATCTCAAATTTCAGGACACAAGATGAGCTTCTTAGGAGGGACATATGAATCATATCTATGAAACAGAACTTTCAGACACTGTAATCATTGTTCCTTGTAGAAAAATGCTTCTTAATTAGAGGCAGATGTTGAAAATTTTGAGTTACATGAAAACGTTATAAGCCAAGTCTCTTAAAGAAAATAATAGGTTACTTGTTGGACTCTGTCTTTAGAAATAAAGAACTGTAGAATTGGTAAAATTACACAGAAAACCTGTATTTCTTTTCAATGTTCAGGTTTTTTTGTTGGTTTTTTTTTTTTTTCTTTTTTTTTCTTTCAGCTGGGCTGAAATAGAAGTCAAGAGTACAAGATTAAGTGCAGCTTTGGGATAGATGGGAATCCTCTCATGGAAACATTAGCTTCGTAACTAACAGAAAAAAAATGAAATGGACACACACAAAAAGCAGTTTCTCTCTCATGCCTTACTCTTTCACCACACTAAATTCATGCCAGATAAAAATAAATACATATATTCATTTCTATAGATCTCTCCCATATGGTCTTTGCAGACCTGGTAATTTAGGTTTGAAGGTGATGAAGTGCTGCAGTCCTGTTGCAGTCTCTTCAGAAAAGATTTCTTGGGTGTCTCTTTCCCTCCCCTTACCAGTAAATATCGTTAGCACCTCTGTATTCACTTCCCTTTTCCCCAGGAAAACAAACAGTTTATTTTTAATCTTTTTTAGATCTATTTGACAGAATATCAGATAACCCCTTCTACAGTACTCTTGAGATAATGTGTAAGACATAATGTGATGTCATCTCTTTGCAGCATGACATCCTCATGTGTCAGAATTTTTGAAACAACAAACTAATGCAAACACCATGTCCTATCTCACAGGGCAGTCTTTAAACCTATTTTACAGCAGTGAGAAGTTCATGCACTGCAGTTCTTCACTCTGAAAAATTATGTTTTCTTCTGCACCTGTATTAAAGAACAGTGATCCCACTTTCCCTCTGCTCCCCATCAAGAGATGTACAGCTGTCCTCAGATTTCATATATTAATGACTACCACGGGTGATTGCACTCTGCTGCCTTTCACATTTTAAGGGAAGTCCTTTCTGAAGTAATATATTTTATACATGTGTAACACAGAGGGAGAATTTACTGTGGTGTGGGATCAAATCCCTTCTATTCATTTTATGTCAGCCGGATGTGGTTATACTCATAGTAAATGCACAGGGATGTTTCATAGCAAATGTTTCAGGGAAAGAGGCTTCTATTTGTGCAATAGGTCAGTGAAATGATAGTTTATTATGAAAAAAAAAAATTCACTTAGCTGTTAAGCTGCAACAGAATTTCTCTTCATAAATGGTAATTTAAGCATGCTTTGCATGTATAAATATACAAAGGAATATTCACAACTGATAGGTTAATCCATGAGTGATGATGACTGATCTTTGGAGCAGAAAGAGAAGAGCAAAGAACAGGCACAGAATTACATGAGCTGATGTAGCTGTAGTACAGCTGATGGCTGTAGGAAACTTCCCCTTGGGTGCTGGTCAGGAAAGGACAGTTTATTGCAGTCCAGGGAGCTACAACTGCATTAAAAAACTCCTCTAAAAAAGTGGTGAGATGCTGGAACAGCTTGTCAGATGCTGGAAAAGACGAAGAGGTGGTGGCATCACCAACCCTGGAGATGTTCAAGAAGAATGCAGATGT
Source organism: Perdix hodgsoniae (assembly GCA_035772895.1). Lineage (NCBI taxonomy): Eukaryota > Metazoa > Chordata > Aves > Galliformes > Phasianidae > Perdix > Perdix hodgsoniae. Next base: position 35,467,366 of record JAPSGF010000003.1, read on the forward strand.
GGTACTAAGAAAAATGGTTTAGTGGGCAACATTGGTGGCAGGTGGATGTTGGACTCGATGATCTTGGTGGTCTTTTCCAACCTCAATGATTCCGTGATTGTATGAAACGCTTTAGAAAAATTGTTGATCTTTACAGACCTGGTAGGTATATAAGAGCTCCTTTCCATCCCAGGAAATGAGATGTGTCTTTTTGAAAAGCTTGCTCCGTGGTCTAGTAACACCCAGTACAAGAGGCTCAAAACCTTTGGATGGTTCATTTCAATTTGCTCAGGGAAAAATAAAGGTAATTTCACCTCCAGCTGCTACTGGCTTTGTGATCCATATTCTTTTTTTTTTTTTTGCTTGCTGTGTCATTAAAATGCCTATTTAGCAGTTCATTTTACTACCTAAGTTTATAGCTGAATTTTGTTTGCTATCCATGTGTTATGTCACATTAGATGATATTATTTATAAATCCTAGATCAAGGAATCTGAGAAGATAAATGCTTTAGGATCTTTAGAAGAGGAGGAGGATCTTTAGAAGAGCCACTGGGAAGGTGTGAGGTAGGGACGAAGAATTGTTTTAATGTTGGAAAAAAAAATGATTAATTTAGAGATCAAATTAAATATTCCTCACTGAATGCTGGAGATGCATCCTGGCAAATTAGTGATAATTACTGAACAATTTTTAGCCTGGCTTCTTCAGGAAATGAGGCTTGGATGATCATTCTGTCTGTCAGTCTCACTTAATAACTATTGGATCCATTCATCAGCTGCAAATATGACAGAGGAATGATGCTGTCAGAGCTATTTTGTCCTCATGACATTCTTGACGAGGTGACTGCGAGATGGAAGATGCCTGATTAACATTCCTACAAAGAGAAAGGATTTAACAGATTAAATATTGAAACTTTTAAGAATTATTAAATAATGAGGGAAAAAAATCAAATCAAATAAGCATATGAGATAAAAATGCTTTATCCCACATCAGAGAGGCTTTTTTTTTCAAGTCAAAAGGATTGTCACAATTCTCTAGCGTCTATCACGGGGTGCATTTACCATTCAGTATTATTTAGCACAGTGTGAAGGAGATAAATACTTTGGAAAATGAAATGTATGAGTTCTGATACTCAGTATTCCTCTTTCTACTTAAACAATGTGATATTTTCGGAGATATATTGCATACCACTTCTCACTGACACACAAGTAGGTTGTTGTGTATCATAGAATCACAGGACAGGCTGAAAAAGACCACAGTAATCATCTATTTTCAAGCCCCCTGCTATGTGCAGGGTCACCAGCCATCAGACCAGGCTGCCCAGAGCCACATCCAGCCTGGCCTTGAATCCCTCCAGGGATGGGCATGTGGATATGCATCCACAACCTCCTTGGGCAACCTGTTCCAGTGTGGCAAGTGCATGCTAGGAGGCAAACCACTGCTTCAATTTGATGACAGGTTCCAGCACTTTCTATAGGCTGCAGTTTTCTAATAGGAGACTTGTACTGTCCAGGTTATTACATGCTATATTCACTAAACTGAGGGCTGGACTCTGATCTCTGGAGGTCCCTTCCAACCCCTACTATTATATGATTGTGAAAACAGAGTCGCTAGGGGTCATTGGCAAAGCAAGTAGGTAAAACCAGAATCATGGAAAGTAACTCAAATGATTAATGCCCTTTGTGTGCAATATGCATTAATTATATATAAATTTCATCTCTTGCAGGAGATTGTATGTTACCTATTCCTTCATGCCAGAGCAGATATGATAAGCTTTCTTCGCTTGGGAGTGTGAAGCATCTCTCATTTCACTTTTTCAGAGCTCCATGCAAACGCATTCATCACACTGTCCCGATGCTCCTGGCTGTTATCAGCACAAGGAAGAAAAGCATGAAGGTTTTTCAGTGAAATTGCCAACTCGCTATGAACTGGAATAGCACTGTACTGAGCAAACTAAATCATGTCCCTCAGTACATCATCTAAACACTTCTTGAACACCTCCAAGTTCAGTGCGCATAGTCCTACATGGCCACTTCAGGACCTGGTTTATGATCTACTGCTGTTAGCTTTCTTAAATTATTTGTGCTATGACTCCAAGCTATGTGCAAAAGATCACACTATGTGCCAGCTTCGTTGTCTGTAGGAACAGTTTCTTAGAAATATTATAATCATATGCAATTGTATACAAATAATGACAGTGAATTGACATGGGCACAGTAGGGGCTGCTTGAGTTGGTGCATCTCCAGGACCATCTAAATTCCCCAACTAGAGAGCTGCTACATCAATTAATCAAACACTTACTGTGAAGGTGATAGAAACTCAATCGACAACCTTTTCCTAAGTCAGTCTGTCACTTCAAACCAAACAGTTGTCTCACCTGTATAAAGACAAGCTCGGTACCCCCATGAGCATGTGTTATATTTTGAGGTAATAGGTGAATGGTTGGACTGGATGATCTTAAAGGTCTTTTTCAACCTTGGTGATTCTATGATTCTATGAGGAACATATCCTTGGTGACCAGTTATAAATAAAGGACAAGGTAGGACCACTTCCTCCATCTTTTTTTTTCTAAGGAGCTCTTCTCTCTAATTTAGTATTTAAAATAACAGAACAAGGGGAAAAAATAAAATAAAATAAAATAAAATAAAATAAAATAAAATAAAATAAAATAAAATAAAATAAAATAAAATAAAATAAAATAAAATAAAAAAATACATTTGCAATATATTTACCTCTTATTCAAGCTACATTTCTGAAAAGATCATTGTTTTGGCAGTGAATGAAGAAATCCTCTCAGTAATCTCATTCTCTAATATCTCACAAATTAATCAGACTTACAAGTGCCAGACAGGCACTGGGAAAAACTTGTTTTAGATATTGACGTTATTCTTTCATACAAGTGCTAGCCAAATATTTCCTTTGCCATTTCTATGTCTAGACCAAAAGATACTTGTGTTACAAGACAAAGTATCTGTGGTAAATTCAAGTCAATCTTTCAAGTCCTTTATAGTCTTACTAGCAAGGTTGCCAACCTTAGCTAGTAAAGTATCACCTTACACCTGACCATCTAATAAATAAGAAGCGTCCTGGTTCCCTGATGGTGTTGTTTCCATGGAAATTAAGTGGAGGCACATAGTTTCTTAAAGAAAGCAAAATGACATCAGACCTTCCAAGGTGATCTGGTCCATTACTTTCTACAGACCTAGCAATTAGCTGCCAAAATGTCCATACTTGGGAAAGTTTCTTTTTGATCCTACATTTTCATTGGCTTCATGTGCAACAGGTAAGCTAAACAAAGGACCATGTCACAGCATTTCCGATTTGCACTAGTGGTCTCAGCAGCAACACAGATTACAGGAGAAGATACCTAAAAAGATTGAATAGCTGTGTGCTCTTTGACTCAAAAAATTCTTGAGGGGAGGGGAAAATGCACAAGAGAGACAGATATGTATGATCTGTACCATGTTTTACTTCTGCCTCTAAAATTGCTACTTACTCCACATGTTAGGAGGTCATGTGACTATATTTTAATAACTGCAAAAAAATTTTAAAAAAGAATAAATTATAATTTCTAAAAATTGGAAGGAAGACACTGGTATGGATCCTCCTATTGCCAAGAGAGGGGCTGCGTTAAAGATGGCCTGAACCTGGAGTGGCTTCTCAAAGATCAGTGTGAGAAAAGGATAGTCGTTCCTGTTTTCTTAGGGCTGTAACAGCCACACAACAGAAATCTCTCAGAAGTGCAGGAGCTATTCTAAAGGGAGTAAATAAGCATCTTCTGCAGCATACATGATGAAAGCAGCAGCTCCAAAGGAAACATAAGCTCCACTTCGGTGCTCTCTGAGCTGTTTATTTCCTTTGCTGACTGATCTGAATGATCTCACTTGAAGTGAGAAGGCAGCTGCATACCTGTTTTCCTCAGGAGTCTCTGTAGTTACTGGACGCCGGAACAGAATGGTAAATAGGAAGAAATGCGTTTGTTCTAACTTTCTGCATGGTGCTTGTACAGATTTCCTCACTGCAGTCTCTTTTTCTAATTGATAGCTCTTCTCCAACTTAATGATGATAGCCACATCTTTCTTCTTTTAAAGGCAGAAAATGTAGGCAGAGGGAAGAAAACCAATACAGTAATATCCACATAACAAGTACCTGTGATGTGGCAAGGTGCTGAATGTAAGTCCCCAGAGCCCTCTGCTATAAACTCTCCATCTTTCCTTAGAGTCAAGAATAATACACCAGTCCCTGAAGTCAAAGCTGCTAAAATAGTCAATAAGAATTCCGCTGGAGGCTGAGTAGAAAACACTGCTAGTGCCAGATTCCTGGCCACACACTGGAGAGAGGTACCGCCTGGATTCATCATATTGTGAACTGAGAGCTTTAGATCTGAAAAAAAGTCTTTGATTAAAGATGGCGAGTTGTTTGTCTTAAAGCAGGTGAAGTCAGGTTTGTCGAGAAAAGGAAAAATAGAATCCTCTATGCTTTGGCAAACCTTATTTCAATCGCCATATGCATTTATTTTCTATCAGTGTTTCATAAAGGGACAATATTAGTACTGAGGCTTCACACAGAAAATGAATTCATTTATTTATAATGGGTTCTGTTGAAGATTAAAAAAGAAAAAGGAGGAAGTTTTTGTAGGTGGCAATGTTCTACACCCAATATATTGATAATCCTTTTGCCTACTACTTTCACTTGAAAAATCACTGAAAAACACAGAAATGTACAACCATATGTGGCACCTAGAAAAGCAGGTTGTTTTCCCATTGTGATGGTCAGCACCATCGTGTCAATAAGGGTCATATTTCAGCAACAGATTTTGGTGCTGGGAGTGGAATTGCATAGTGAGGAGAGCCATTGCAAAGCTGCTGAAAGCCAGAGATCCACCAACATTATGTCCATATGTTTAGGCTACTTTCTGGCTTGTCTTGAGCTTGTTGAATTGAGACACAGAGCAGCTGGAAATCTTGAATGAGAAATAATAAGCTATGTAGATAAAACCTTACTGCAACAAGAGCAGAACAAATTGTTTAATGTAAACTGCTTCAAATACCACAGGAAGGAAGAAAGTCAGGCAGAGAGATGAATGGAACGCTTCTCTTGCAGGGGAAGTGATTTGGAGACAATCCCTTGCTGAAGGACTTGCTGGGAGGCAAAAGGAGGTATTTAATGTCTCCAGCCCTGTGGTGAGTGTTGTGTGCTGATCCCACAATGAACATTATTTTTTCTTTTTCTTTTTCTTTTTTTTTTTTTAAACAGAATAAAGGAATCCATCTCTCAGGAGGCATAGGAGTGTCAGTGCCTTACAATTCTTCTGCTTTGGAGCTGCCTCTCTGCCTGCCCATAGACTGCAGAGCTGAAAAATCTGAAAATCTGTGCTTTCCTTTGCTGCTGGTTAACCTTGTTCCCAAGGTCTCTCACATTCAGCCAAGACAAATGGACATGAAATGAACATATGTCTATGTTTTGTTTCTTGTCTCTGTCACTGAGAGGCCCCAATGAATGGAGGTGCTGAGCCCAAACTTCTAACCCAAGTCTCAGTGTGACCCATCTCCCGTGGCTTTTTCAAGTCTATCCAACACAATGTTTTTTTTCTGCAGCCACAGACCTGGCTCTGTGGTTTGAGCAAGATTGTGTCACGACAGCCCACAAATTCAGAGAATTCAGACCATGTGTGCAGAAGTCCTAACAAGACCATGAATCTACCACAATCACTGAAAAACTGCCCCCAAACCTGTTCTCGTCAGAAAGACTTTTTGCTCTCTTTAGAGTGTCTCATATCATGCCATGGATCATCATCCTTGTCTTATTTCAGCCTGGTAAGGTCATGTACAAGAGGAGCCGTGTGAGAACTACAGCCTTGTCCTCCTGAAGAAGCTGAAGGTTGGACTCTTGCTGGTGACAATGTAGATAAAAGGTGTTGCAGTGATAGGCAAAAAAAAAAAAAAAAAAAGGGTCAGTGATCCCAGAAAGCATTTGAGTATTCATATGGACTAAAAAAAATCTAAAATTCATGACATCTGGAAGAGGTCTAAGGAATCCTATCCAGGCATGGACTCAGGCAGAAATTTCTTCTCTTTGTACTCTTGCAGATTATTTCTTTTCATCTCATTTTTTACAATGTGTGATTGCAGCCACCAGTCTAACAGACTGTCTGTCCCAAGATAACAGCAACTTTTGGCATTTTTCAAATATAGCACGAGCTTCCTCCTGTCCATCAGATAGGACAGATGGTAGTAAGATTTTGTCCATGCTTTTTTTCTCCTATGGCATGGGCAGCATCAGTCCCAGAAATGCATTGCTTTCTGATTGAGCTCATGGGAATGATAGTATTTGAGTAAATGCAGTTAGAATCTCTTAGAGATCTCTGCTGCAATACATAATTCTTGCTATGATTTTGTTTTGTTTTGTTGTTTTTTGTTTTTCCTTCAGAAGTTTATGACCTGGATCTTTAGCTTATGTGAAATACATGATGAATAACTCTTCTGCACATATGAGAAGTTTGATTCTTTTTTTTTCACTGGAAAACAGGAATCCAGAACAGCTTTTCATCTTGAATTCAATTTCTCTGTTTCTGTCCTGTCAGCCATATCTGATGTTGGCCAAAAGGAATAAAGCCAGGTTTATTTCAGAGATGACAGGTCTCCTTTCGGTGTCACTTTCCAGGTAGATGAGGCCAAAAGTACTATAACACCACAAATAAGACAACTGAAAGTCAAGAAGTTTGCCAACTTCTGAGATTCCCCAATGAAATAATTGTGTTCAGGTCTATGGTAAATTTTGGAGGATTCTATCCTTAACTTTTTTCTGGTCTTACAATGAAGATGTGATATGACATCATTTCCTTTTCCCGTTCCTCTTTCTAATATTCCAACCTAAGAATATCAGTCCACTGTGTGAATTAATCTTTAGGATATGCACAGTGCTGTCATACTCTAAAAAGATGGACCTGCAGAGATTTGAAAGCCTGCTCCTTCTGAAAGCATTCCCTGTTGGAGTAGTCCCTTCTTTTACAGTGTTTGTATGTATTTGTGTAATTAGAGGATCAGATATGCATGACAGGCCTATGATTTTTCCTCTCAGCAGATAGTTTGTCACGGTAGATACTGTATACTTCACCATGTCTGCAGCCATAATAGAGATGTCACTCAATGTACCTTTCCCACAGAAATGACAAACTACTGGCCATGCCTCTTCAAAGTCAATAGGTACTCAAAGCTGACAGCAAGATATAAGACAAACTCCAGAGGTTTTTTTCTGTTTCCTTCTTTGCATAGTACAGAATCTAAACTATGGAAATATGAGGCTGGCTTGTATATTCTCACCTTGCCCTGACATTACATTTGCTTGAACTATAACCATGAATTCTTAGGAGCTGTACTTTACCACCAATTTCCTCATACGTTAATGAGCAAATTACCATTGTTATAGAATAGAAAGGGGTAATTTTTAAAGATAAATCAGAGAAAAAAAATTATATGGACATTAAATGAGCAATATATTCTGTTGCTCAGTATTTATTTCACTAAAGAATAATTCCTTATATTAAAGACACTCAGTTTGAATGTGAATGTGAATTTATCACAAATCTCTTGTATCTGTTTTCTCTCTATCTTGACCACTTTTTCTGTTGTTAATTTAAACTTTCGTTGGTGATAATCCTTTTACCATATTCTAATACTGCCATATCTATTTACATCCCTGCAAAAAAACTAATTTTAGCAAATCATCTCATAGAAGACGTTAACATGATGTAAGTTTATGGGATGCTTAAGTGTAGGCAACTCTCAGCACTGGAAGCCTTAGCCAGAGCAAATGAACCCACTGAACCATTTGGAGACTCACATTATCCATTGATCAGTTTTATGCTTATAGTCCGTAGAGACTCATACTTTGTGAGGATCTGTAATGTATTAAGAATTTTGTATAGGATGTATATGAATGTATAGAAAAATGTATACAATATGAAGAATGTATAGAATAAATGTATAGAAAATTCCTGTTTCCAATATCTGTCGTTCAGCCATATTGAGAGATTTCTGCATTCTTCCTCTCTACTTCTATTACACGAATACAGTTCTAGAGTGGTTTAAGAGTCGTACTATTTGGTTATATTCACACAGTGGCTAACTCAGCCATCACCTCCCAAGAGCATCCCCATCAACATCATCATCACCCTACTTTGTACCTCTTCTTCCTTTCCCTTTAAGAGTTCAGCCTCATCTGATCCTTTCACTGTCACTGAAGAAAATCCAAGTCCAAGTCCTTCATACCTCTTTGCATTGCTCACAGTCAAGGAGTTTCACATTTACTCCCAATCATTCTTATAATGATTGGTATACCAATTTCCCCAAGCTACTTTATTAAGATTTTAGTCTAGGGCTTCATTGTTATCCTCTTTGTGTTCTGAAATTGCAATACAAATTGCAAATTGTGATTCAATTTGTACTTAGGCTGTGATTCTGTCTCTGAACCTCTGAATTCGGGAGCAGTTATTTCAGGTACAATAAGATAAAAAACAACAAAATGAAAGGAAAGAACATAGTTACTGTATGTTCAGATAAAGAGAATATAACTACGGAAATCTACTAACATTTTTGTTTCAGCTCTCCCACCTTCCAGGTTTTGAAGTCTGTCTGTATTTATTTTCAGTGGCAGGTACTGGAGCTCCAAGCACCCACATCAACCTGGTGAACCATGAATCCTTTCCAAACAGTTTTGAAAAGTCAGATGGACCTTCAGGTGTAACACTGCTTCTGAGTTCTCAGAAAAAAAAAAAAAAAAAAGAAGTGTGTTCAGGATGGTGTAATAGCCCACCAAGAGTGGTTTGGAGGACTGTCACTAGAGGATTTAGAAAGCAGTAGACCATGCTCACCTCTTTCATGCATATTTCATGTCCCATTGTGAAAATAATTTTTGCTTTGATATCACAAGAGACTGACAGCAAGACCTGCCCACCAAACATAAAGTAAATTAAAAAAAACTTCTTCCCAAAGACATGAAAATGTCCCTTACAGCAGCTGACTTACTTCATCCAGAGCTGAAGTTCTTCATCTTCCATTTGTCTGTTTGCTATAATTTATGCTAATCTGAAAGCATCTGAGACTTTGTGCTGAACTTTTTCCTAGTGAATGGTGATGTGAGGTTAAGATCTACTTTTCATGCTGGGAAAGAAGCTCTTATCTCCTATCAGAATACTGGCCTTCATACGTTATTTCTGAGTACACACATCTTGTAAAATTTTAACTTCTCTGAAATGAGTTTCCTCCTTTCTCACAATAAAGAAAGGATTTAGTATCAACCAGGTAGAACTTCAACTTGTACCTGAGATCAAGTAGATCAAGATATAGAAAGTAAGGGGTTACGTTCCAAGCTGGTGTAAGGTAGCTTTGCTGTATGTGCTTCAGGGGTCTCTGCTTTGACACTTCCACTGAAAATGTGGTGTAGGTACAGTGAAGTACTTCTTCTTTGTGAAGAACACCTAACAGTTAATTTATTTGGCATAAAAGATTTTCACATAGGAAGAACAGCTCCTCAGTTATTAACATCCAGGCCGTTATCTGGTTGCTCAAGTAGAACAAAATGTTAGCACCAGCATTGTGCAATCTGATATGAAAGTATTTGAAACCCACTGTTTTTGTGATGGCTTGCACCTGATTGCAAAACTTCATTTCTTTTGTATCTGTAACAATAAGAAAAAAAGTTTTGTTATCTCATTTCAATGGGTTGATCAAGAAACAGCCATCTGATGCAGACATATATATATACACAAAAGTTTCTTCATGTCTCTTAAAGTACAAGAGTACTTCAACTGGATACAAGGTAAGATGCATGCCTAATAAATTCATCTCTAATTTGCAGACATTTGAAAATATAAACATTTTCCTTACTCTTTCTGCAACAAAAATGAAAAAAAAAAACTTCATTTTTTTGTGTTAGTGTTAATTTGTTGGGGTTTTTTTTGTATTTTTTATTTTATTTATTTATTTTTATTTTATTTTATTTTTAATTTCCAAGTGCATATACAGCACTCTTCATGATCAGTAACAAAGTTGCAAAGTTGAAAGCACATTATTATAAATTGGGAAATGTAACTTTCACCCTTTGGATTTGGTTTTTAATAACTTTATATGTTTTTCAAGTTCTTTTTGGACTGTCACACAGTTCTGCTGAAAAATGGAAAATATTATTTCTTAACCTGAATATGTTATATCTGATTTTTCTTTCAATATTTTTCTATACAATAAATTACAAAACCTTTCACAAATCCATTTCACTTATGCATGAAGATTATGTAATTCTGAATACGAAATTTTGAGGGGAGGTTTTTGTCTTTGCTTTTCCTCATCAGAGAGAACAAGTGTGTCAGACAGTCTAACACATGAATTTATAACTTGGTGCTCCCATATGCCAGTGGTGTGGTTCTTTAGTGCATGCTTAGAGAGTTGATTTTAAAGGTCTTAAAGAGTCTGTTTTAATAATTCATATTGATTCAGTAGGGGATGAAAACGCTTGACATATTAAATGATTAGCATTTACGTTATGAACATGTTAATTACTGTATTTTTAAAGCTGCTAGCTTCTATAAACAAAGATGAGAGCGTTCTTAAAGGGGCACCAGAAGACTTGGAAGATGCTGGAAAGCAGAGTTGTACGAAACAGCACTAAAACTATTTTCTGTTTTCCTTTTCATTCATTTTCTCCTTTAACATTTCAGTAAGGACACCAAGCTAAAATGAAAGACACAGGAAACTAAAGAGACCAGAAAGTGTTTGGTCATTCCATTTGCTATGGTGATACAGTACTGAATTGGGTTGCAGCTTCCCCTACTTCCTCCAGCCTCCAGCAGAGTGTGAGTCATGTTGCTTTGTTGTTCAGGTGGTTATTGCTGCAGTGGCTAATTTACAATGGTGACTAACAAAATAGCAGAGTTTCATCCAAGAGATGGAGCACCTCTCCTGGGAGGACAGGCTGAAAGAGTGAGATGGACTGAGAACTGGATGACTGGGAGAGTTCGGAGAGTTGTGATCAGCAGCAAGGAGTCTTGTTGGAGTACTGTAACTAGTAGTGTTCCCTAGGGGTCAGTACTGTATCTGATCTGGTTCATTATCTTCCACAATGATCTCAGCAAGTTTGAAGATGATACAAAGCTGGAAGGAGTGGCTGGCACACCAAAAGCCATTGCTGCCATTCAGTGAGAAACTGGCAGACTGGAGAGCTAGGTAGAGAGGAAACTTGTGTGGTTCAAAAAGGGCAAGAGTTGGGTCCTACATCTGGGAAGTAGTAACCACGTGCATCAGTACAGGTTAGGAGATGACCTGCTGGAAAGAGCTCTGCAGAGAAGAATCTGGGTGTCCTGGTGGACAACAGTTGACCAAAATCCAGCAGTGTGCTCCTGTGGCCAAGAAGGCCAATGACATCCTGGGGTGCAATAAAAAGAGGAGGATCATCTCCAGATCAATCCAGAGGATTGATGAAGGTGATCCTCCCCCTCCACTCTGCCCCGATGAGGCCATTTCTGGAGTACATTGTCCAGTTCTGGCCTCAGGAGTTCAAGGAAAACAGGGATCTCCAAGAAAGAGTCCAGCAGATGGCCACCATGATGATTAATAGCCTGGAGCATCTCCTGTGAAAGACTAGGCTGAAATATCTGGGACACATCAGCCTGGAGAAGAGAAGACTGAAAGGGGATCCTTATCAGTGCTTATAAATATCTATAGGACAGAAGTTAAGTGGATGGGACCAGGCTTTTTTGGATGGTACCCAGTGACAGGACAAGGAGCAATGGTCACAAACTGGAACATAGGAAGTTTTATATTAATATGAGAAAAAAAATCTTTATTTTGAATGCCACAAAGCTTTGCACAGGGTGCCAAGAGAGGTGGTAGGGTCTCCTCTGGAGATATTCAGAACTCACCTGAATGCCTTCCTGAATGACCCACTGAAATGAACGTGCTTTAGCAGGACAATTGGACTGGATGATCTGCAGAGGCCCTTTCAGACCCCTATGATTCTGTGCTACTAAAGACAGAAATAAATGTGAGGGTTTGTTTTTTTCTGGTTAGTCATTTTTGATGTTTTGGGGATGCTGAAGAGTGCTAATGTGGGCAAAGATTTAGTTTTATGGTTTATCTATATGTCCAGACATTTTAAAAGAAATCCTAACAAAAGGAGAATAATTGTGGCTCTTGTCTCTTCAAAATGCTCCTGGATATTGGCTGAACAGTGTCTTTAACTGGAGGTATAGTGTTGTCATCAATGAAAAATGCAGTAGTCAGGCAGCAAGGGAAGAGGAACAAGAGAGCAGTATGTGAGGTTGAAATCTAAGTGAAGATTTCTCATTTGGGCATTATACATAAGCTTGAGACCACACGCTCTGACAGCATGGGTGCACATGTGCATTTGGAACTTTCATCCCTTCCTCTGTGAGCTTAAGACACGTTTCTACATTTTCTTTCATTTGGCCAGTCTGGATAAATCATACTTTTATTTTTCTTTTTTCTTTTTTTCTTTTTTTTAATCTGTAGGAGGGTGGAAAGGAGGAACTGCTGAAATGCCCCAGGAAAGCAGAGCTTTCCTAGTTTCTTCAGTCTTACCAAGTATTGCAAAATTCACCAAAGAGATCATAGCAGGGCTTTCAAGCTTTCAGAAAAACACTAGATTTCCTAGTAATTTCTAAAATCCTGAAAAGGAGCTCACCTAATGCACTATTTTTTTCCAAGAACAACAACTGTGGGTCTGCCTAGTCCTCTGCTAGCAAATCCGTAAGGCTTGCTATGTCATTTCTTTTCAATCATTGCAGTTAATAATACAAGTTCTTTTGTTCAGAGTTTTTTGTTTGCTTGCTTGTTTTTGCTGTTGTTTTAGTTGATTTTTTCAAAAATGAAGGGAGATTTTTTTTTTTTTATCATCAGAACTCAGGTCTGTACAACAAGAAACAACCATTCTTAAATGGACAAAGAGGAAAATTGTATATACAGGATATCCTGCTTCTTGGATTCAGAGAACTCCACCAAAGAAAAGCACTGAACTTTTTAGAAATACTGTTGCCTAGTTTTGATAATAAAATATAAATAATGACTTTTTCCATCTGCTGGCTGCATGCTGCAGCTAAGCATGGGCATTCTCCATCCACCCAGCCAGTAATCCACCACAGAGCTGCAATTCCATCTCAGTAAGTGTTTGTACATCCCAAGATGTCCTTCGGTTTCAATCCTTACATAAGGAGATTGCAGCCTACCCTATGCAGTTTTACACAAGCAGATTAACAGCCTTCCTGGTGGGCTTTTGTTTCTTCAACCAGGTTTTTAGCCTAACACCATTACTCTTGTCATCTTAGACATGTTCTAAAGGATGTTTCTCACACATTATGAGCAGTCTATGAGTCAGTATTTTTAAACTTGAAACTAGGCTCCTAAAACTGCATCCAAGAATATAAATACTGTCACAGTTTTGGAAAGTGTTAAATATCCTGTAAATGTCACCAAACCAGAGTTTTAAGATTAAATTAGCTTATCATACGTAGCTATATTCCAGAAGGTATTTCTCTGAAAATGCATAGGAGAGGAATCAGTAATCAAAACTGAAATTTCCATTTGCCCAACCTTTCTGCAACATCATTGCTGCTTTTGTAGTTGATTATTATATATTTTTTATTCTTAACCCAAAATAAAACCCATGCAAAGGCTCCGACATGCAGCAAAAATTAGTTTGCACCCCTTTTCCCAATTTCTTTCTTTGCACAAAGTGCTTTTCCCCTATATATATATATATATATTTTTTTTACATTTTGAATACGAATTAAAAAAAGAAAAAAGAAAAAAAGTATGCCTAAAATTGGCAAAATGAATCTTTGAAATTAGCAACACATGTCCCAGTGTTACAAGTTAAGAAAGGAGCTTTGGCCACAAAGGTGTTTATGTACTTTCCAATAATAAGATAACACTTAAAGTTTTTGCCTAGGAGCTTTCAGTTTGCTCTACAGCCCACATCAGGAGTTTCTGTGCCACAGAAATGTTCTTTAACACCTACTTACTCAAAACAAGTTTTAAAATCACCTCTGCATCCACAGAAGTTTGGTATTAAGGTCTGCATGAAATGCTGCTGCTGGAGAAGGTTCTGGCCAGCAATGGATTTGAATACACACAGTATCCATGTATTCACCATGCCTCAGACCACACATTATAGTGAAGTTATCACTCCCTTTTCCCAAAGTCCTGGACACATTGAAAGTAGTACATTTTAACTTCTTAAATAAATGAATGAGAAATTGATTGTCATAATATTGTTCAATCTTGATATGGAGTGACCAAGCAGCCACAATGCACCTGCTCTTTTTCACCTAGGTCCAAGCAACATTTCCTGAAGCATTTTCCTGTGCTGGATTTCTTACTGCTGTCACCAGTCGCTGCCTGATTCTCCACATCATTTTGTCATTGAGACGAGATGCTCCGACAAGTCTGTGAGTAGGCAATAGAAGTACATGTGCAACCTAGATGAACATGGTGCAGCCCTACTGTCCAGCTGCTGTAGATAATTTGGGTTCTTGCAGAATCAGTATGATGGATTTGGGGCTGAGGTTGTGTCTAGACTCAAATGTGTTTTGGTGTCTTTGTACATTACCCGAATCATCAAGTAACATTTATCCCATAAAAACAGGAGGGCAACTCTTTCCTGGCGCTTTTCTGCTCTCATTTGCAACCTCTATCCCTCTTGTTTTATTTAGTTCAGATAGAAAGGAACTGAAGAGGAATGATGAACATATCTAGAGTAGATACTGCATTCAGAGAGTGGTTCTCTAACCTAAAAAAAGGATCTGCAGTAGACAGGACATGAAATCAAGAAAGGTTCAGGTTCAGGACAACAGTCCAAAGTCAGGGAAAAGGCAGTGTTCATCAAGGAGGTGTTGGTGGTATGGTAGTAGAGAATTTCCATCAGATGAACCTTCCATCAGTATCCCATTACGCTATGTTACCATGTGGCAGGCGGTAGCTGAGGGGAAGTTTGAAACAACGGTGTCTGACATGGAAGTGCATATGAATCAAAGGTGTGGGACTGAATTCCTCCATGCAGGAGAAATGACACCCATCGACACTCACTGACATTTGCTGAACATTTGTGGAGACCAAAGAGTGGGTGTGAGCACAAAGAGGCAATGGGAGGTGTGTTTCAGCAGTGGTGACTGTGATAGCGTGTCACTTCCACTGGTGCAGATTTTTACAAGCGCGACACACGGGCTCTTCTTTCATGATTAGCAAAAATGCACAGCTCATGGTGGTGACTATGCTGAAAAATACTGTTTTGTAACTGAGAGTTTGCTCTATCAATTACTGTTATTGTGCTCTTTGCATTTGTTCCAATTTCCATGAAAGTAAATGGGAGCCATTACTTTCAGAGCAACCTATGTATTACCTCAAGGATACCTCAAGGATCCCAACTTCTCACAAACTACTAAATAAGATTTAACAGAAAACTATGATCTTTCCCTTTGAATACTATATAGCCACCAAGTAGCATCCAGATCTTTCTACAAGATGGCACACCTCAAAGATAGGTACAGTTTTCTGATCAGTGGATTGTTCCAGTCTTTCTAGAAGTTATAGACTCACCTAGTATTCCTTTTATTTTCACTTGACTTTCCTCTTAAATCCCTCAAAAATTTTCCAGAAGAGAAAACCTTAAGTAGTAATGTCCTCAGATATTTTCTTGCTTGCTTTTACGTTCCTCAACGTTTTATTACCCAGTGGAAACAAGCATTTGTTGACACTTTCTGCTTTTTTATCCAGACCTCATTTCAGAATGACGCTTTTGAAACCATATATTTTTTTTCTCAGATCTCAACATTTATAGCTATCATCTCTCTGGTAAAAAGTGTTGGGTGCATTTGCATGTGCAAGTAGGCTCTGGGTACAGTGTGGCATTCTGCAGCCCTTTATTTCTGCTCATAAATATGAATGTTTACCTTTGCAGAATATTCTGGATTAAAACAAACAAACAAACAAAACAAACAAACAAAAACAAAACAAAACAAAAAAAACAGGTAAAGACAAAGACAGTGATGTGAGTAACTGCAGAAGTGGCATTAGGTGCTGTTTTCCTGTGCTCACAACTTGAACACTATGGATTTTACCTGTGTACATACTTGCAAAGCCTTTTTCTTTCTGAAAGCCAAATGTGTCCTTGTCTTTATCTTCTGTATCAATCTCTTTCTATACCAAGACAGTAAAGTTAAGACACAGGATCGCTTTGTCTCCAGGAACACACTCAGACTAATCTTCCAGACTAATTTTCTGCTTGGGTTACTTTCCTAATTATAATTTGTGTTCTCATCATGTCGTGGAAGAGCACATTTTAAATGAGCTTGCAAAGTGCAGCATAGAAAGCAAGCTTTATAGCACTGCCCGTAACCTAGAATACCAATTTTAAATTTGTCATAGTGCAAATGCCATAATGATTATGAGTGTGCAGCTCTGAGATCTATTTTTTCCCAACTGTATGTAAACTGGGATGTCAACTTTCATTCTCCCACCCCATACGTAGGACCACAGAATGTTGATTTACCCTTGATCAAATAGAGCTGCATACATCATTACACACCATGTTCCAAAGCACTGTTACCTATGTGGGAAGTTAAAAAATATATGAATTCTACCTTCTTTAGTTACAGTGTACTAGCTACACTGAATTGACATTTTCTGTGTTTGTCATGTTTTTGGTTTTTTTGTGGGTTATTTTTTTTTTGTTTTTTTTTTTTTAATGGCAATGGTTTTAAATATATACATATATATATTACTTTTTGCCTAAATTAATATGAGAAATATTTCCTGGAAACTGAGAGAATGATAGAAATATGATACTTCATGCTGGTGAGATTAGAATATGCTAAAATTTTAACTCTGTTAACCTACTACTACTCATGTGATACCATCTTGTGAAAAATTGTCAGGGGAATCTCATTCAAACCTGCTCTTGAGAGGCGATTGAGCCTGGAGAGACACTTGAAAAGAGTGTGGTCAATGACAAAAGCATTTGTTTGGAAAAAAATATCAGTGGTATGGGTAGCTATACAAATTTGCTTTTGTATTCTTGTGTGTACACCTTGCTTAAGATGGTTAACGTTATGTTAGGTTTTATCTGCAGGTACTTTATTGAGTCAGGGTTTTGCAGTACGCAGGTCAATGTTTGTGGAGATGCACACATGAATGCTGGCTTGTTTCTTATCTAAGGGGTCTTATTCTACCCTTGACCTATATCAAGGCAAACAGCAACTCCCCCTGGTTGAGGATGGACATGCAAGTGGTGATTCTGGAGAGAGAGGGAGCACAATATCCACCTCTCATTGGCCCAGCTTCGCTTCTGCTAATCTGAACATGTGTGCTTGCACCAAGTTGCGCAACAATATTTATTTTTTGTTTTCTCAGTCTGGGAGAATGCTGGTTATAGGTCACTATGAATGTACACGATAGCGAGTGCTTGCTGTCACTGAGCAGCCATGCTCCTTGAGGGTTTTGCATGAAAACTGAGTATTTTAGAGCTTGATATGTAAGATTTATTTGTGCTAACAAAGACCTGGATATTTTGGCACCTAGCATGATTATCACCGATATGAACATCATAGGATTGCTCCCGGCTTCTAAGTGTGCTTGGGAGAAGGATGATGGAGATCTTCCCAGTCTGTCCACTGCACATAGCCCAAAGGAAGGACAACCAGTACAGGGGTACTACTGTTATCCAAGGGAAAAAAATAATAATAATTTTTATTTTCATTGTCTGAGTAAACACAGGCCTTTTCCACTTGTCCAGGCTGACAAAAGTACAGCCAGGTAATCCCAGAAATGAACTTGTCTGAGGAAGAGCATATCAGGTCTCCCATCCCCAGAAATGTCATGAGAGGGGTAGAGACATGTTGCAGGGAAAGTGTAGCTCAGTGCTTCAATCATATTCCCAGCCTTGAGCAGCTGAGCTGTGGAAATCACTTTGACGTAAATCTCTCAGCAGCTTTTTTGTCTGAAATAAATGGTGCATAAAGGAAATTCAAAGTTGTTTGGTGGACAGGATTATCTATGTGTTTACTGCTCTCAGCACTTTTCTTTTGTCTTTCGACTGTGCAGTTCCCATTGGCATGAATAGCTGTGCATGAAGTTAAAGCTTCTGTACATGTGCAGCGTAAGAGAGCTCTCTAAGCCTATGACAGCTCTGCACTTGTGGCTGCAAGAAACGTCAAGTTAGAAGAATTACTAGTAGCAGAAAGTATTTATTTTTCATTTTAAATGTTCCCTGTTCAGCATTAACCCACATGTAAACTTTCTATAATTCTGCATCATTATCATACCCCCTGGATGTATTACTTGCATTTCCATTTGCTACTTTACATATGCAACCCCCAACAAGTACACACTCATGGCATCTCTTAATGTTTTTTGCATTATTTCATTCCTTCAGGTCTACCTCATTGTGTATTATTCTGTTGCCATAACCTGCTGATGATATACAATATTTGTATAAAGATTCAAATCAATGTTTATCACATCAGAGCACTATCATTCAAAAGAAAGTATAAATCAATAATTCATTAAGCAAGAGAGAAATGAATTATTTCAAATTGCTCTTCTATTCTCTTCTCATATTTGCATAAGGAGTTGTTCTGCTGTAGTGAAATTTGTTCACTTCTTGACTGAACTAAAAGATCTGATGCTATTCAAGATAGTACATAATGTAGGATAGGTAGTAGAGCTGAAAAATTAACTGATGTAATTTTCATGTTGTTAAAACTTCTGATTCATCCGTAATATTCCATGACATAGGAAGATTTTTAAAGTATTGGTGGAGCAGGGTGTGCTATATAGTTTCCCTGCTTAAACAAATCATCTTTTTCAGGCAAAAATGAAATGATACACTACAAGCTGGAGCCATTCATTTTTTAAATATCTTGTATCGCAAAAAATAATAGAGTTATTTTGAAATAGGGAATTTTCATCTTTAAGTAAAAGAAATATTGAGTCTAGCAAATGTTGGAAAGCATGATACTTCGTGAAAACCTATAGTTCTGCTTTGTGTTTGAATTTCTGACCAGAGGAATAGGCATAAATGTGGATTAGTACATTCCTTTATGTATTGCTGGTGATCAGCCTTAATTTGCCTTGTTTCAGTGGAAGGAGCAGAAAACACCATTGTCTGACATTGGGGGTAAGTTGGAGCTCAGTGAAGATCTCATTTTTCTTTCTCTGCCCCTCTCCAACTCCAAGAGATAGCCAGGTGGTCTCCTACATTAGAAGATGGATTACATGAATGAGTCTGTGGAATTCAAATATACCTTTAGCCTCACTCGTTTCCTAATTCAGCAGCAATAAAGTGGTCACTGTTGATGACACAGGGAATTCCTTGTGGTTTTAAAATACAATGACAGAGTATCCACCAGGAACCGCAGAGCATTAGCTGTTGCTTTCACTGGGGATGAGTGTCCTCTATTGATCGAATTTCATTGCCTGAGCTCAATAAGGCTTTTATTTATGATGACATAGCTTATGATTGCTTATTTAACTGCTTTGTATAAAGCCAGCTGAGACTCAAATAGTTATATTTACCAGAAAGATTTTCAGATTCTTGAAGAAGCTAACTCAGCTCCGTAGAATGGGGAAGTGAAACAACTCACACTGCTCTTGCATTTATCAGATCTCCTATCTTCCATATCCCCATCCCAAGATGATCACTTCCACTCTACTCTATCCTTTTGATCCATGTCAATGGTCCCATGAATTTTGTCTTCCAACATGAAATTACAGTAAAGCTTAAAATCAGCTTAGCCACACAGTCAGTTGTTTGAAAGTTGTTTCAGCCTCATTCATCCTTGCTCTACATTGGATTCCAGAAGTGATTAGGCATGTGCAAAGGAGAAAAATCCAACAGATGCTCTTAAAAAAGCAGAGGTGTGCAGGGCTGGATGAAGAGGCCCTGAGCCACTTCACTGAGATCATACTGGAGAAGGATGACTGTACAATTCTTCTGTTACTATAGTCTCCCTTGGGTATTTGCTGCCAGCCACTTTTTGACATGGGATACAGAGCTGGATGGACCTGTGGT
This sequence comes from Perdix hodgsoniae, assembly GCA_035772895.1. Taxonomy (NCBI): domain Eukaryota; kingdom Metazoa; phylum Chordata; class Aves; order Galliformes; family Phasianidae; genus Perdix; species Perdix hodgsoniae. The sequence goes on from JAPSGF010000003.1 coordinate 35,487,420, forward strand.
CTGAACTAGTATAAATATTCTTTTATTCCAAATAAAAATTTTCCTACCTGAGTATTCACATCAACAGAACAGAATTGGACTGGCATTGTGGCAACTTTTCTTTTGTGGCAACAATTATGCATCTAGGACAGTCACAGATAATCCATATTAATGGGTGCAACACAAGACCATAGCACTGTTTGTACTGTTAGCCTCTTTACAAGATTTTAGATAGGATCATGGTAACAGCTCTATAAATTAAGCAGCTGGTAATAACTAAAACTGGAGAAAACTTTTAATTTTCTGATTCATATCTTTAATCAATTGCAACATGGTGCAATTGCATTTTAGCTATAGCTTTCAAATTGTTTGCTCAATAGCGATTGCTCCATTGCTTTTGATTGACACGATGTTATTGCATTTTTATTGACTTTTACAGTAGTTTTTACAACATTTAAGGTGCATAAGTTAAACAGAAAAGTAACACAGTAACATTTCAAGATGGAAGGAGGCCATAAAGATGCAGAGCAGGTATAATTTACAATAAGAGGAAATTACAAATTAAGGATAACTCCCTTGCCCTCATGCGTAGTTAATTCCTCTGTACGTGTTTTCAGAGTATGTCAGTAAAACACGAAATGTTTGCCTACCGTAAAAAGTTAATAGATGATAGAGTTGGCAAATACTTTAAGATTATTATTAAGATTATTTTAGATATGATTCAGCTGCAGTTCATTTGAAAACAAGCACCTATACACTATACAGGACTTCTTAGTTGTAAAAATGCTAATTATTTCAAGAACAGGTTTTGGTATAAATTGGGGAAAGCCAATAAAAAAAAAAGATGTGGAGTACATGCTAGGAGTATAAACATAAATATAATCTTGAAAACATTCAAACACACTCCCTGTGAGCTCTCTGAATGTAGGTTGTTCTAAGGAAGTCATTAGGGTTCAACGGAGTGCATGCATTGCCTCTCATTATGAAAGAGTAGTTATATGGAAAACTTCAAAGCCTGTGTTAACCACACTTTTCTTTAGCACTCCCTGACTACTTGTAACTGTATCTTTTCAATCAACAAATCCCATTAAGACCGTGTCTTCTTAGATGTCTCTCTTTCTGCTTTTGGAGATCACTTACATTTCTACCTGGACAGTCTTCTAACAAAATATCCTGTAGAAGAATTCTCTAACAGTTATTACCAATGATTTCACAGTGCTCACAACGTCATCTTTTGGTGTCTGAAACTCCCCGTGTATAATAAGGGAGAAATACATTACAGGGCCCTTCACAGTTCTGCTGGTCCATATTTTAAGAATTATGATGATAATAAAATTTCACACTTTTTATTTTTATTATTTTATTTTTCTGAATGAAAAAGTGATTTTCTTATCAAATAAGGAGCTTCTGTGAAGATTTCCCTATTTCACATACAGATTCAAAAGTGATTTTGCAATCAGAAGCATGAAGTATTTCTATTTTCTGGTAGAAAGGATACAGTTTTGCTAGCAATAATGATCACATTGATCTGTCCTCCCTAGCATACAGGTGAAAGGGGGTGAGGTAATATGACAGAACAGTTTTTATCATCACCTGAAGAAATATAGTTGACTTCTGATCCCTCTGTCTTCACTTTTTTTTTTTTTTTCTCTCTTTTATGAAAAAGGGATACTTCTAAGCTTGAGAAGTGCTATCCAAAATTAATCTTGCAATATTGGTGAAATTAATTAAAGTTGAATAGCCACAAGGAGAACAAGAGGTGACCAGTGTGGACCACAGTAGACTTTATAATGCACAGTTGTTCCCTAAGGAATATCCAGGAACAACTAGGCAAGGTGAAAGGGGATTGCCCAAATTCATGGGATCTAAACATTGCAGTTTCTAAACCAAGCTCAAAGAGTGAGAGGAAAAATTCCATGATGCTTTGGTATGAAAATCCCACAGGAAAGACTATCCATGTAGATAAAGAGAGCATGTAGCCTAGACATGCTTCTTTCTAAATATGCTCCTTGTTATATCCTATAGCAAATATAATTATTTGGAAGGGTTTTTCAGCTACATCAAAACCTTTGCCATGGACAAAATTGTTTCCATTAGCTGGGCTTGTCAAAAAGTCGAATATTAATAGAAAGAAGATTACAGTTGTCTATTAAATTCTGTAGAGCTTTCCCATAAAGTGATAGCAAATGCTTCTTTTTACAAGGCATTTTGCCAATTAAGCATTATTATGTTGTCTTTACACATGAGATTCACTGCAATTGTTGTGACCAGTGAACTTTCTCTCAGGCATCAACCCACATCTTATTATTATCAAAAATCCTCATCATTAATCCCATTACATTGTTCTTGGTCATGGGATAAATTCATCAATGGATGATCTCACCCTTTTTAATCTCGTTAGTTTAGCATATTTCTTTTCTGGATATCCTTACCATAATCTTATCATTACAACCCTTGGGAAGTTTTGTCCCAACAGTGCTGCCATGAGTGTTTGTTTAATATTTCATTATTTGATAAGAAAGTTAGCATTTAACCCTCAGTTTCCTCCTATGAGAGAAGCAAAATCTACAGAAGCAAAACTGCAGATCACTGCACGTTATGGAACTCATTAGTTTCCCCGTGGCAGGACCTTGATTTTTGCAGATCTGTTTCTGTGTTTCTCACAGGCATCTGATTAGAGACATGATTTGCAGTCTGGTGAGCACTGACCATATTCCTGACTATATCACTTTTTGTTTTGATAGGATCTGCTCAATCACACTGATTTGCACCTTTCTTCAGAACAGAGCCAAAATTTTAATTTGGAAAATATTATCTGAGCTGACAGCTAATATTGGCTAAGATTAAATTCCATCAATTATTATTTTTTTTTAACAACAAGGAAAAAAAACAAAAAAGTATATATGGTATAAATCACATAAGCCTTCCCTCTCTGAATCTAATTTTCTGTTCCTGCAGGTGTTCTAAAGTACAGTAATGATGTCTCACACCTGAGATCTTCAGTTCTGTGTTTAAAAAGTAGGTAAAGGAGGAAAAACTCCTTTTGCTTTGTAAAAAAAGATAGAAGCCCTAATCAATGAAGAACTTGGGCCTTCAAGAAGCCTAGTCTCAAGCTCACTTGTACCTGAACAGATTTAAAATAAGGTACTTTGGAGGCAAGTTAGATCTCTCATCTGTGTTTCAAAGACTGTTTATGCATTTTATCTAATGACTCTTTCATGTAAATTCTTCTCTCCCTCTGGGTTAGGTTTGTGCTCTAGGAATAGCAAACAGGGTTAGGTGCAAATGAATATGTTGATTTACTTCTCCTCTGAGGTCTCATAAGGTTATTCATGAGTTTAGGAGGGACCATGGCTGCTTCCATACCTGTTTTCAGATCCCTTCTATGCCTCCAAAGAAGCTTTTCTGAGCACATGTCATTCACAATATGTCATTAGTTTAATTATATTTGACCAGTCTAGAAACATGAGCAATATCATAGAACTAAAGCAGTCATACATAATGCACAGTTTGGGGTGAGTAGGTATCATTCACGAATGCTTCCTTCTCCAGAAACTGTCAAAGCTGCTTAGTGAATGCTTATGAATAAATCAATTTTCAGAAATCAATACTAGCTCATGAACAATTGGAGAGAATAAAAATAGCTACACAAAGCGCTGATAACAACAATTCAGATTGTTCTGCAGAGAAATTTCTCCTTGGATTTACAAATCTCTTTGAACAAATATACAAATCATCAGTGAGCTCAGTCACTCCCAGCATTTCAAATAAGATGATCACAGGCAACATGTGCAGCTCTACGAGATGAACTTAATGTGCTTTATTATTTGGTATAGCTGAACAGGCAATTTGCCATATATTTCCAGGCCTCTTGTGTAGATCAAGGAATGCCACAACAAAATCACTGTATTAATAGATCTGGTCTTCTAGTTCTCATGGTTATTATTATAACCATGCAAATGCATTCAACTTTTAACTATTAACAAACACTTCAGTAATGTGTTCTTTCTTGCCTTTTATCTGCTTTTATTTCACATCAAAGGAAGGGAGGAAGGAAGAAAGGGAGGAAGAAAGGAAGAAAGAGAGAAAGAAAGAGAGAGAGAGAGAGAAAGAAAAAGAAAGAAAAGGAAAGCAAAGACCATAACGTTTTGGGGTGGTCATGTGTTAATTACCTGTATTAATTACACTTCCACTAAGTAAAACCAGATCAGTCGGGATTTTGGCTGAAATAGAACTGTGTTCAATAAATGCAATCTTTCACCCCTGCAGCAATCTGATGCATTCCTGGAAGTTGTTTATCCTTTAAAAGGCAGGAATGTTACTTGTTCTCAGGAACAAGCCCAGCAAAGATTAAAGGAGTAATTAAAGACAAAACTTCAAGCTGTATACTATAAAAACCTCTTAACAACACTGGCTGTAGAGAGAGTTTGTATTATAAATAGATTGAAATGCTAGGTTGGTTTTCCAAGAGCCCTGTTTTCAGATATATTGCTGAACTGAGAATTTTCATTGGATAATTAGTTGTGGTAAGACATATTTCTGCACCTTACGTTGATTTAGTCCTTGGAGTCTGAGTCTGAATTTCTGAAAGCAGAAGGTATGTATGTAATTGCTCTGCAATCTGGAGAGCTGTAAGGAACTGCAAGTTAATACCCATTAAGTGCATTTGAAAACCTTCTGTGCAGGTAAGCTAAACACAGTACAAAAGGGAAAAATGGCATATCCACAATTTAGTTCGCTCATGCAGGACAGACAGCTATGAAAATAGTGTGACCTTTGCAGGTGGAAAAAATGCCTTTTCCCTTTTGTTCTCCTGCTAGCTGATGATTTGGGGAAATAAATTTATTTCCTTTGTGCCAGGACTTCTCTGTGTCTATAGTGCTCATATCCTCTCCCTGTAGGGCTCTGGGGTGGGGGAATGTAAAGCAACATCTGACACCTCAGCTTATGCAGCAGGCTACCAGCATCCTGCTCCACAGAGGTACACATTTGGCATGAACCTCTGCCTCCCAGAAGTTCTCCTTTGTTTAACTTACAGGAAAAAAAAGAAAAAAAGAAGAAAATAATAATAAAAAAAAATCATTTGTGAATTCCTAGACTTTAAAAATGGTATATACAGATGAGTACATTTCTAAACCCATCGTCTGTACTGTCTTGCTAGCACAGACACAGGCACAGGGCTACAGCATCATTCACACCTGCACCACAAGCATTTCAAGGGAAATACTTGCAGTGTGTGAGATCCACCATGGGTGCAAAGCTTGGCATGGTCATTGCCTTTGTTTGCAATCTCTCAAAGTCAGGATGGAAGACGGAAGGAATCGCTGTTTTATTACAAAGGCAAAACTGGGGGCAGTGCTGTAATACACAATAAATAATAATAATAGTGCCAAAGTAGATGTCTTCTATCTAGCGGCCTGTTTGGATTGTGAATATTTAATTTAAACATTCTCTTCCTTCCTGTGCCTTTGAAAAGCCATTTTTAACATGAAATCTGACAGCAGTAATTCATCCTCTTTGATTTAATTTTATCATTCAGGTCTCACAATGCCAAATTTCCAGGCTTGTTTTATGGGAGGTCAGAATAGAGAAGAATAGTGATCACTTTTGGCCCTAGAATATAGAAAGAGAATCTTCTATATATTTACATTGACATCTGTTAATAGAAACAGAAATAAAGCTTTCACTCTATCCCATATTAGAATACAACAAAAGAAGGTAATGATCTGTTACTTGGTGGTACAAATTGCATTTTCTAACATTGTTGTCAGTAAGGATCCAAACAGAGCTATCTGACTATCTACAGTAAGACTACTCTTACTGGGAATCCTGTTTCTGTTGGAGAGAAAAATGCTCTTTGGGAACAGCAAAGAGTGGTGAGACCCTTATTTCTATGAATATTGGTAAATTATTGAAAAAGGACATTGCTAAATCCCAGTTAGATGAGAAGTATAATCCCAGCACAGGAACAGTGATAACTATTTCTCTGGGCCCATCAGATTCTGATAACTTGTTACTGAGAAGGATTTGCATCTTTTCACCTCATTTATTATCATGAAATTTTAATTTAGAGAGTACAGTTCTTCCCTGTGCAGGAAGAACAAGTCTGAAACAGCCAAGGTGAGAGAAACAAGCAAAGCCAATTTGAAAGTTTGTGCAGGAGTTCATGTGTCTATTTCCATGTAAGCCACACGGAGCATTGTGGGAGGCATGTGAATGTGGGAGGGTGAGATAGCCCCTAGCAAGCACCTCAGCATGCCTCTTATTCTCTCAGATTCTGTGCAGAAAACTTGCCTGTACAACTATTTATTTTGGCTTGAGGCTCTGTGGGGGGCGGGTGGGAGAGGGAAAGAGGAAAGGAAAAGGAAAGGAAAAGGAAAGGAAAAGGAAAGGAAAAAAGGAAAGGAAAGGAAAGGAAAGGAAAGGAAAGGAAAGGAAAGGAAAGGAAAGGAAAGGAAAGGAAAGGAAAGGAAAGGAAAGGAAAGGA
>JAPSGF010000003.1:35493985-35516626 GCA_035772895.1 Perdix hodgsoniae
GGAGGGGAAAGGAAAGGAGGGGAAAGGAAAGGAGGGGAAAGGAAAGGAGGGGAAAGGAAAGGAGGGGAAAGGAAAGGAGGGGAAAGGAGAGGGAAAATATCCCTAAATATTTATTTCCATGATTTGAAAGCCGATTTTTAAGAGCACACAGAACTTTCATAGCTAGGTGCCCTGAAGCAATACCGAGTTTGGAAAGTTTGCGTATTTGCTCCAGGGAAATGTTTGGAAGTTCCATGAAATTGGGTATAGTGAGTGTTGGTGAGTGGTGGGTGGGGCAAACCCCAAAATGCTAAAGTACAAAGGGAGGAATGCTTAAAAAAATTACAGTGTCAGACAGCCTTGGAGGAGAAACTCCGCAAGTACGAAAGGTTTGAGTGTTTGTCCCATCATTTTAATCACTGGAAGGCTGTAACCGACAGACCCCTTGCAGTGATATTGTGCCATATTCAGATCTGTTTTACAGCTGTTTGGACCAGCGTAAGTCAATTCATTTAGTGAAGCTCCTCCGGATTTACATCATGATAAGTACAGTTGGAAAGAACCAGGGAGTAATCCTGGCAAAAGCAGTTGCACATGAAATTTCATTAACCTACATTCCAGCAAAGATGCTGTCCCTTTCTTTTCTGCCTTTAATTTCTATTATGTTTGGTTCTGAATTATGCAGCTGGATTTTGGTTCATTCCTGTCCTCACACTTAAGATAAATAACATAACAGATGTGTCACTGTAAAGCCCTACATGGATAGCTATTTTTCTCCCACTGAATTGCAGCTTGGAAACAACGTTGGATGACAGTTGTGGACATTGAAAATTGTTTGAAATGCGAGGGGAATATTAAATTCTGAACCTGATCCAGCCTTTAATAACATGCCAGCCTTTGTCATCAGTTACTTAACAATAGATATGCATTCTACTAGAGAAAAATACCCCATGGTATTATCTCAATATATGTAATGCAAATTATTATTTGGCACTACTGAACAATTACATGTGGGTGCAACATGGCCTCTTATAATCCCATGGTTTTTGCCTACTGGAGCACTCTTTGTCTAACAAAATGCAAATTGGCATGGAGCAGGGAACAGGAGTTGTGAGGCACTCTGCAATTTACAGGTGGTTGTTTTTATTACTCATGTACTGCTATTGTCTCACTTGGGATTATTACGTTTGTTGTTGGCATTTTCCTGTTTGTATGTCTAGTGCTATTTTCTGAACATGTCTGTGTTATGGTAAGGCTGAACATTATGGCTCCTTTGTGTCAGATGCTACAGAATTCTTCCACAGCTATTGTGGCTCTCAATGGGGGTTTATCCCTGCATGTAAATCTATGGCCAACAGGTTACTAGACATAGGAAGAAGAGAAAGAAACTATGAGAGTACCAGCATGACTGAATTAAAGCTGGTCAGCAGTAAGCATCACAGATGGAAATAGGATTATTTCCTGTGTGAATGGAAGGCACAACAGAAGGAGATGATATAAAGATTCAAGAGGGTGGGAAGGCTTAAAGTCAGCAAGGCAAGAAGAAATACAGCTGCTAATAAAAAAGCAAACTTATTATTTCAGTATAATTTCAATAACAGCTACTTACATAGGAGAATTTCACCATTGAAACACATGCAGAAAGCCTCTTTTGACAAGCATATGTCTCTTACGTCCTCAGGTCCTTAGCAAACTGGGATAAACTGGCTTTCTATGACAACACAACCCTCTATGTTATTAAAAACAAACAAACAAACAAAAAAGACAAACATTTTATTTTGTAGAAACCATAGTGGTATTTTTGAAGCCATTCCACTCCAGGAGGCTTACTGCTGACTTCAGTGAGAGCAGAGGTAAGTATTTGCTGAAAGCAAAACAAAACTGTCTGAATGTTTTATAGCCAGTGCACTGCCTTGCTCACACTGCAGGTTCTTAAAATATTGAAACAATGACTTTTTAATGTTGAACTTATATTTTATAATTTATGCTCCTTGATTACATTTGGCATGCCATTCAGTGAGGACAATGAGAAGGGGACAAGTCAGTTTATGTTTGCTTCTATTGATTGTTGTTATTTATTCATTAGCTAGTTTATTTGTGCCATACTTGCAGTATGTATGATGCTATACAGACAGTTAAGAAAGCATTAAGAAAGCACTGGCAGTCAATATTCAGATGCAGAAAGGAAGGTGCAATTCAGTTTGAGTGACCTGAGTGAAGCACAATCTCACTAGCTGTATTGTTTTAAAGAATTCTGGGTTTTGGCCATCACAGAATCATAGAATGGCTTGGGTTGGAAGGGCCCTCGAGGATTATGAAGCTCCAACTACCTGCCACAGCAGAACCAACAATCTCCATGTTTAATATTGCCCAGGCCCCATCCAACCTGGCCATGAACAGCTCCAGGGATGGACGGGGCATCCACAGCCTCTCTGGGCAGCTGTTCCAGCACCTCACCACGCTCTCTGTAAAGAACTTCCCCCTGACATCCAACCTAAATCTTCCCTCCCTCCACTTAAAAACATTTCCCTGTGTCCTGCAGTTATCTACCCTCTCAAAGAGTTGACTGCCCTCCTTTTTATAGGCTCCCTTTAGGTACTGAAAGGCTGCAATGAGCTCAACCTGCAGCCTTCTCTTCTACAGACTGAGCAAGTCCAGCTCCCTCAGCCTGTCTTAGTATGGGAATTGCTCCAGCCTTCTAATCATAAAAGGGACACAGAATCTTCTCAGACCCTCAGGTAAAAAAAAAAGAAAAAAAAAATGCAGCACAACAAATATAAGATTTCATGGAAACATAATAAATGTTTCACACTCCGAGTTTGGGAGCACGTCAAAGTTGTTTCTGTGCATCACTACAATCACAGGTAGATCTTCGGAAGTAATTCTTATTGTTTGCATCACCTATGGGACAAAATGTGATTAAGTCAAATGCTATAAGATCATAGAATCATAGAATCATGGAATGGCCTGGGTTGAAAAGGACCTGTTGAAAATGATCATCTAGTTTCAACCCCCTGCTGTGTGCAGGGTTGCCAACCACCAGACCAGGCTGCCCAGAGCCACATCCAGCCTGGCCTTGAATGCCTGCAGGGATGGGGGCATCCACAACCTCCTTGGGCAACCTGTTCCAGTGCCTCACCACCCTCTGGGTGAAAAACTTCTAACCTAAACCTCCCCTGTCTCAATTTAAAGCTATGGCTTGTGATCACTCTGAAAATACAAAATTTTTAGTGGATGGGGTTGCTCTATTTTTCTTATTTTATTTTATTATTTTATTTTATTTTATTTAGATTTTTAAATCGTTGCTCTTAACACATATTTAACATTTGGAAGGGAGCACTAAAATCACTAAAATCACTATAATTGGGTTCCTAAACCTGACCTCGTGCAACCCTTCCAGATTCCAAAGTTCATTGTTTAAGACACAGTTTTCCAAAGGTGTTGGAGACTTAAATGTTTGTTCATACTTTCAAGCAGAGAGGAAATTTAAACTCCAATTTCCTTCTTCCCCAGTGATTACCCTGCTCATTTGGGCTGACATGGAAAAATACAAATTTCTTTGACACTTCTTTCTTGGTCCTTATGGATGGTATCTAAATTCCTTTTGTGAGTCTTTCTCTCCAGATTTAAGATATTGCACTTAGTTATGTGCATTTTGGGCCTTTCCAATTGTCCTTCACCCCTGCTTCCCAGTTGACTCCCTAAGTGTAGCTCAAATATGTGAAAACTTTAAGCTGAAATTGTGCCTTCAGGAAATATATGCTTTCCTGAAGAGAAAGTATTCACCACGCTGTACTCCAGGTTTAGCCCTGCAATGATTTATGTCTACACTTAATTTTGCACTAGGGGTAGCTATGCTGAAGTCCGTGGAACCGCCTAGAGTTTGGAAAGTTAAGAACATACATAAAATTTTATGGGACTGAGCATATGAAGAAGGACTCTGTTATTAAGAGGAATTGGAAAGAGATAAGCAGTATGCAAAGGAATATAACAAATGTGTACAGTCATACCACATCTCTTAGCTCAGCTATTAAGCCTGGGCTATTCCCTGCATTGTTTATGAAAGCCAAAAGAAAAGTAGTCACTGAAGATTTGAAATCCTTGAGATCCCTGTGTTTTCTGATATACTGTATTTACCTTACAGCTGCTCTTTCCCTTCAATTACCTGTGTGCACACAATGTTTTTTTGTGCTTCCTAACATGGCAGAGCCCACCCTACTCAACATATAGTTTCTTGGAATCACTGCTTAAGCTTAGTGCACCAGCAAGGAGAGGTGATTCCAAATTCATTAAATTCAAAACTGTCAGGATTCCTGCATGTCTTTCAAGGGGCAACCGTGTTAAGGTGTATGGACTTCCACTGGTGTTAGGAATATATAAATTCAATGAAAGTGAAGCAATTTGTGTTGTTCCTTACTGTTGTAGATCAAAATTATAATATTTTTGACTTAAGAGCAGATGACATAGCTCTTGAACTATACTCCTAACCCAGGAAAAATAATGCTGTTGCCTTCAGTCATAATCATAGAATCAAAAAATCATAGAATAGCTTGGGTTGGAAAGGACCTCAAGGATCATCATGTTCCAACCATCCAAAACCTTCCTCTATCCGGGAGCCTGAAAGAGATTTAATATTGACCGTTATTTGCTCTTTTGTTCCAATATATGACTAATTCACACGTAAAAGAAAAAAGATGTGTTTCTCCGCAGTAGTTTGTAAAACAATAATTCTGAGTTTATGAAATGGTTACAGAATGAAATTGGCTCTTAACTCATCTGCTTCCTTGTCACACTTTTCTTCTGTGACTGCTCAGTTCACCCATGCCCAACTCCTCAACTCTCTTTTGCCTGCCATTTACTGAAATCTAATGGCTTTAACCATCAACATGGTCAGAAAAATCTGGTCTTCAGACTGTTTCAAGTTTTGTTTCCTATTGATAAAGATAGGGAGAAAAAATTCTTCCATACTCTTTGGAGCTGGTGTGAGATTAGAGGAGAGTAGCTTTCAATACTGTAAGAAGTAAGAGCAGAAAGCAGTAATAACGATATTAAAAATCCTTTACATATCTAAAAAGATGAAACTCAAAATTAGACAGTTGAATGAGACAGATTGATCACATTCAATCACCTATATGTCTTCTTTAAAGCTAGCTGAATAGTTGGCCACTTACCTATTAAAAATGTTCTTAAGAGTCTGGTTAAATCACTACTTAGTTTATGTTTCCTAATGTGTTGTATCAAGTGAAGAACGAAGATGGAAATTCATAATATGAAATCAATTCTGTTCTAAGCCAGGAAGCACAAATAACATCAGGAGATCCGAATCATTTCCCCCTGCCTCCCACCATCTTATATTCATTAAATAGAAATCAAATGGAGGGTTTATAGAATCTTTTGGGAATTTAAATGATCCGATGATTTTTCTTAATAAACTGTAACACCTAGAAATTTGATTTCTGGCTGAATCTTGTATTTGGCAGGGATGTTATTTGTCAGGGAGCATTGCTTGCAGACTGATTCATTATGAGCATTGATTTCACAGGTAAGAAATTAAATCAGTATGTTTCCCATAGAACCAACTTTCTGTGCTTTGTGGATGAACCAGCTGACTGAGAGGATGTCGGGAAAATAGTATGAGGGAAAAAAAAAACATTGCAAACAGATGTGCATTTGTAGAGAACTGCTTTGATTTCTGACTGGTGGTTGTGTGGTTTATCTCAAAGCACTTATACAATGCTTTTTATAAGCACAGTATCATTAGAGTTTCTGCCCCCCCCCCCCCCCCCAAAAAAAAAAAAAAAAACACAGAAAGAATAGTGCAGAGGTGATGCAAGACCTGGTTTTCTAAAATATGTCTATGGTGAATCCAGAGAAACTGTTGTATCCACAGTAATGCTACCCTTAGCAATGGAAGCATGGAACCCTTCCAAAGGAAGGGTTTAGTGTCTGGGTACTGATGATGAAGTAATCCCAGAAATGGTCATCTCAGAATAGGAAACAAGTAATATAACCTCTGTACAGCTCTCAGGGAAGTTTTCTTCTTGCAGCTCTAAATCACATCATTTTTCTAGATTTACTGATTTGAACTATTATATGTGTTTTAGTTAGCAATCACAGTTCACCTAACCTATAGCTGCATTTGAAGAGTAGAGTGAGTTCTTTCTCTAATAATTCTCTCTTTTGCATATAAATCTATAAATATATAGATATGTTTAAAATAAGCTCGTGTTTTACCTGCAGTCATTGATAAGAATGGATCATACAGGATCATAAAACTGAAAAGCGTAAAAAGTAAAGGAGCTTCAGGCACTTCTGAAAGTCAGTCTCATCTTTCCAAGCAAACCAGTAGAAGCAGGCCTGTGATATACTATTTATGGACAAGAAAAGATCAGTAGGGGTCTTAGAGAGATGACCAGTGATTCATCTCACCAAAAAAACCTGTAAGACTTTAGAGCATTTTTTTGACAATGGAATCCCACATGTCCATCAGTCTGTGATGAAACCTTTGGCTACAGCCTTTTCATACCTCCTTATTTCAGTTCCCATTTAGGGATATCAGTTACTGCTTGGAAGCTGCTAATCAACGGTGCCATGCAAATATAGCTTTTATGAATTTCGTTTTTTAACCATTCCTATCCATTCCATGGCCTGTGGATATATATAGGTAGAGAACCATTACTCAGAAGCAATATGTGAAGGAAGATACACAGAAGTTTTCTTCCACAGAGGCTGTGCAGCCATCTAGCCATGTCCACATCATGTCCTGCTGCCTCCTGTCCTAAAATAAGCAGCCTCAGCAAAGAGACTATTTTATGCTTGTGTCCACAATAAAAACACACATAATCATTGTGTACTTGCCAGATGTTGAATCACAAGCATAGCTTTAATCAGATTGTTCTTCTTAAACTCCTTACAATCAGGAATCATTTTTTTTGGTATCGCAATACAGATTTGTTGATGTCTTCACTAATGTGATGAGAAACCTGAGTTAGGTGATCAGTCCAGATACACACTTAGACCAGAATGAAAAATCCACTCGGCAAGAGACAACTAATTAGTAGATGTCTAATGGTAGAAAAGCTGCTTAAAGCTTCTGTAATAATCAACAGGAAAAGTAGTAGGTTTCTGACAAGTGCTGAATGTCCCTTTATCAGTAGCCATCCTGTGCTATTGGAGATGTAACAAATCTGGATTTGAAGCCCAAAGGTTAGGCAGGATGAAGCTTGGTTTTATTGTCAATGGATTAAAGGTAGAGAAGCCATCAATCTGGACACGAGATAGCTCTTTGGAAATGTGAGGATACATCATGAAGCTGAATGGCCACTATGAGCGTGGATTACCTTGGAAAGAAAGGAAATGTAGGTCCTCTACCCTTTAGCTCATGATTTATGCTTTTCTGCAGCAAAATTGGAATTTTGCAACCAGATCAGTCATCTCTGTTCTAAATTGTACACAGAAAAACTGCAACTGCAGAGGAAAGTCATGCAGTTATTTAAAAACAAGCAAAAATGCTTCTTAGTCAGGCACTCTGGGAGTACCATCTGCTTAATTTATCAGAAAGTGTACTGAGAGTTAATTGAGTATCTTTAGAGGGAGAAAATGTCAAAACTCTTAAAAAACAGCACAAAGGGCTTAGCAAAACTACCAGACAAATTCAAAAGAGAAGTTAGGCACAGATGTCCTGTGTTTTGAGTTTGGGTTTTTTGTTTCTTTGTTCTTTGTTTTGCTTTCTTCCTTTTTTTTTTTTTTTTTTTTTTCAAATTCTTGTTACTCCCTAATCTTTCTTTCAGCCAGGAAAGGCAAACCAGCAACTGAAGCATTGACTCCTCCAGCTCTTAGCCTATAGATTACAACTAGACATGTTTCTAGAAGGCATATTTTCTGTCAAACACAAATTATACATTAGGATAACCACCAGTTACCTGGTTCAGCTCCAATTATCTTGCTGAAGAGTGCAGTGAGCACTGGAAGTCAACAGCGATGACCTTCTTCTGGCTCATGCAGACAACCAGAAAACCTTCTCCATTGTGATTCGTATGACACAGTCCCAGCCCAGATGAACAGGAGCAGGTTTCTTAGAGTTATCTGCACTGGATGTATTCTACCTGAGACAGTCCCCTGATAGTTGGCAAATTTTTTGGCCAGCCATCAGGGGACTGAAAGAACAAACCAAGATCTGGGGGGAGAAATCAAAAAGGGAAGAAAATCCTACAGAGATTGAAATCGATAAAAAGGGAAGTTGAAACCACTAAAGCACTTTCTTTCTGTTCCCAGCCCCCTTTTCTTTTGGCTTTTCTTTTAATCTCTCTTAAATGTGAAGCTTCACAAAGTGGAAGCAGAAGAAATGCAGAAGAAATATTGAAGGGATGAAGGTGAGAATTCAGGACGTGAAGAAGAGCTGGAGCAATGTGAAAAACAAACAAAAAAAAAAAAAACAAAGAAACAAAACACATTTTACAAAACATTCTGTAGCTGCTACTTCCTATAGCAGAGTACTTCCAGTCCAGGCATATATTACAGTGAGGGACAGTAAAGTATGGCACTGATGCCATAATTCCTGTAGTAGCTGGGATTTGCACAGGAACTTATTTCCAGTTTGGTGATTATTTGAGACTTTTGATGGCTATTAGGAGGATAATTAGGGGATAAATGGATATTAAATCAGTATTTGCAACCAAAGGCTCTCATGTGTGTGACCATCTGTATTTTTGTCCTAATTCAAAAATAGGATAAATCTCTTCCTTTAAAACCTTGTTATTTCCCTCCAAAAGAACATTTTTTGTCTCATCTTGCTGCACTAAAAACACCTTATTTCCATTTCAAAGCATTTTTTTATTAGTTTCCTTTATTCTTAATGGCTACATTTGTGTAGGAGGGAAGCTCTGCTAGGTGTCCAGAGGAGAGCAGCTCACTGTGATGAGATGAAATCTCAGAGATAAATCATTTACTGATGCAAATCAAAAAACCTCCCTGATCCAGACTAAAGCAAACAGGGGTTTTGAGGCATGAATCTGCTTAAAATCAGCTCTGGCTGCTCTGCACATTTGGATAGCCTGCATTTTGCTGGGCAGGCATTTTTTAATAATGACCCTGGGCTCCCTGAGCTTTCTAAACATCCTTTCAGGGGATACCATCATCTGCTGCATACATTTCAATACTGCCTCCTCGTAGTGTGCATTTAAAATAAAGCATTTTACTATAAAAAGAAGACAGACTGGATAACACAGAGATGCTTGGCTAAATGGAGCAACTGCTTTTGGCCTGAATAGCTGTTCAGTGTAAATAAGCCAGGACAGTGCTTCAATTGGATTTGGAACTGATGCAATAAGGCAAGAGAAGAAGAAAACTAATCAGGTAATTAAGAAAACAAAATATCAGGGAGAGGAGAGAGGGTTGCGATCTGTGAAATATCATGAAATGTAACCAAGAAGTCCCTCCTGGGCTTTCATTTGAGAAGGGTGGATTGTGCTTCCCCCCAGCCCCTCCAAACCCATGGTCTAAAGAAGATGTCTGTGCTGTCAGGGCCTGATGAAGTGCTTCCAAGCCACAGGGCAGGGCTTCACGCTGCCTTCACACGGAGAAAGTTTTCCGCGCTTGTCTGTGCAGCAACACACATTCACATGGATTAATTCCAGCTGTGCAGTGCCTTGCTGGCAGAGTCGTTATATATTAGTAATGCTATCCGATTTGAGCAAACGGGTTCCCCCCGCTCGGATCTCTCGCTCACCAATGCTCTTCCTCTTGCACACACAAGCCTTGATTATCTACTTTCCTTCATATCTTTTTTTTCTTTTCCTTAAGCAAAAGAGGCCTTGTGGGTTTTTTTTGTTTCTTTCTTTTGTTTGTTTGTTTTGTTTTTTTCTCTAGCTGCTTTCTTCTAAAACTTGTCTGCTTTCCTTATTCATGCAGAATCCTCATTTGCTCCACCTGGAAGCAGCACTGAGCAGGATGGTGCTGACAGTTTGGTCATTTGCAGGCAGGAGACTGTAAGCATTATCCTGATGGCACAAAGCAGGAGTAATTTCACATCAGATCTTCTGAGTGAAAAGCCAGGTGAGATTAGCACATAGATACAGAACTTCAGGATGAGGCCACGATCCTTTATTTCTCAGCATTTTGGGATCAAGTGTCAATTTACCCAGAGCTGATATCTTCAAACGTCTTTGCTTCTTCACCTTTCTTAGATATGTTACTTTTAGTGCTTTCTTCTTATCTGGACGTAGGTACCCCTTCTTCAGAACCACAAACCAGAAGCTATTCCTGTGTCCCAAAGTACTTTGCAAAGCAGTGTAGGAACCCACATGCTAAACCAGGGTGTACATCAGATATATCTTGCCTCAAGGTAGTTTTCCAAATAGCTTTCCAATTTCCCTCTTTGAGTGTTGCATCAGTTTGCAAGCCTGTACATAGAGAAGTTATTTGTCTCAATCAAAGAAAATACGGCAAAATAGCCTGAAAATATATTAAAATTATAAGGCATTATTTTGTCATGTTACAGAATTGACTTCCAACTGATTTCATCCTTTCCCTTCTCAGCAAAAAGAAACAAGGGCTTAAGGCTAACAGGAAGCTTGTTCCAATTTTATTCAAACTGTCCACCCTCACTGCTTCATTTATTTTGTTTATTCCTTCACTCTTCCAGCATTCTCCATATCCTCCTCACTTTAAAACAGCCAAAAATCTGTTAAAATATGTATTTGATATACATATTTGAAAACCCACCAAAAACAATTTTGAAAATGGGAAAATGAGTTGCAATGCCCTAGTTCCATGTCCTGGTACATTTTTGTGACCTCACATGTAAGTTATTCTCCCCAGGCATGGGAAACAAATAAATTTGAGGAATGATCTTGGGCAATTCACCTGGATGTGGCTCTCTAAAGATTTTCATGGTAAAATACAATACAGTTTTATGCTTTGGTTCTTCATTGAGTCTGACTTCAGCAAACACTGTGTTGGAATAAAAGTACACAGAAAATCTGTGCTTGTAATGGTGAGAATCATGTTGCTGCAAGGGCAGCTGTGTGTGGTTCATAAACGCCTCAAGCATGTTTTAACTGTTGGAGTAGATGCATATCCTGTATCAGACTTAAAATTCACCTCTGAATCTGTATAGTAGCAACAAACTGCTCAGGAAACCAGAAAAATCAGAGCAGAGTCATTGTGTAATGTACCCGTATCCTGCCCCCTGCAAGTTCCTTGTGAAAGCTCAGTTTGGAGTCAACATATCTTCAGGCTGTACTGAGAAACCTTATCATACTGCAGGGAATACAATAGAGGTGGTGGTACTTTGTGGGGTCCCTGTGGTTCGTGTAGCTGTGACTTGCCAGCCATGTGGTTCTGGTTAGCATTTAGGAAAGCTCTCCAAAGTGGAAAAGTACTATAAAAACACAAAGTATTACTGAAGAGCTGGCCAGCTATTTTATCTTGTCTGTGTGACTGCTCTGGGGGACTCATGTCTCATTGTTTTAGTGTATGCATCCCCCTTGGGCAGGTCAGCTTGCACATTTTATATCTGATACTGAACAGGGAATTGCAGAGCATCCACTTGGTGTCAAGGCTTCTCAGGTGCTGTTGTTTGAGACAGTTGTTTGTCCACACTGGCTCTGAAGCATACTTGTCCCTCTTGTCTTGATTTATAATCTTCGTATCTCCAGACCTTTTAATTCTCATCTGAAAATATTCATCCCTCCTGCCTTCTAGGTCTAGTCTGTATGAGTGCATTGCTAATGTCTACTGCTAAAGTTCTGTTTGCCTTTTAAGTTTACCATTGCATAAAGTACACCAGATGCATTAAGTGTATGGATGTTGTTAAAAGATAACTGAAGTTCAGTGGCGTAAAATTACAGACACAGAACAATAGGTAAAAATGTTTCAACTAGAGATGATGACGAATTCTTCAGCAGTGTAAATCTTTGTAGACTGGCTGTTTTCCTTGACCAGAGAAAGCTAATCTTCCATATCGTAAAAGGTTGTGTAAAATATGCTCACAACTATTTGGTTGGAAGAAGTATTTTGCCTTTCATCCATCAGTATCTCTTTGCTTTCTTTGGAGCACATTATAATGTATCTTCTCTATTTAATTCTAGAAACATCCCTGCTATTTGTTTCTTATGAGGATAAGAGAGTCTCTGGTGATAGTTTTTGTTTCTGTGATAAAGCTTTTCGGGAAGTCAGAGCCAGGGAGCTCTGTACCTCCAGCAAGATCCTATGTAACTTTCTGCAGGAATTCATTTGAGCTGAAGCAATACAAGATGGATAAATAAATAAATAAATAAATAGGCAGTTCTACAGGGTAGGAAGAAAAGGAGAAAATAGTTTTCTGAAGAACGGGTTATTTCATGACAAAATAGCAAGTTTACAGTACCTAAAGAGCAAGAGTAAAAATGTTGATAAAAATAGTGGCAAAATAAAATTTTCCAACTTCTTGGCATTGTATTTGGTCAGAAATAATTTAAAATATCATAAAAGAAGGAAGCACAAAGAGAACTAAAGGTGAAGAGTAAAGATAAGAATGACTCATAAATTGAAATGATTTTTTTCCCCTCTTCTAAGGAATAATGCATCCAGTAATGTAACAAGTACTTCTTCAAGGGCACTGAAGGACTGCTGCTCTTTAGATATTGAAAATAGAAAATCCAAGAAGAATGTGGCCAAAATGCTTGAAGATGGGAGTAATAATATTTTATTTCTTTAGTAATTGTCATGCATTGAAGTTCACATTGACTCTGAAGATGTCTTGGAAACAGGAACAAAAGGATAAATAGAAGTAATCCACAGAAATGAGCTGAGGAGGAGTTTGCTCATAACAGTAGGAAAAGAAGAATGAAAATTGGAGGAGCGGAGGAACATATCTCTTGCTTTCATGCTCTCTAAATAGACTCTTGGCACTTCCACCTCCTTGAAAGATATGTCAGAAGTGTAAAAAAGGTTGTTGAAAGCACTCATGAACTGCTAGTTAAAATATGTCTTATTGAACAGAATTATTACTTCTACTTTCATTATAAATGTACTTCCTGTCCAGATCTTTGCAAAATAACAGAACATAAAATTGACTCTCGGTTGATCTTCAGCATAAACAGCCTCAATATTTGCATAAGGGTTGAAACTAGAATAATTTGAGCCAAGACTCCAAGATTTAGTCCATCCTTTCCATGTTCACCTGTACATCAGAGTCCTCTTAATGTTTCATATGCAGGCAGCTATCGTGTCAAACAAACTGTCCATCCTACCTTGAAGGGTTTTGATATCTCAGGAATCACCTCTTCACTGTGTTGCAAGCAACCAACACTCTGCAACTTCATTATTGTTTATAAAATGAAGGAATACCATTTCACTAATGAGACAGTGTATTTTATCCTGTTTTCAAGAAGAACCTCAAATTTCCAACTTCTTAATCTGTAATCTCCATAGATAATGTACAACATTCGTGTTTCCTTACAAGTATATGGGAGATAAACATTTTCAGGTTGAAGTTATACGAAACATGAAATGGCTCCAGCGATACTGCCTGAGGATCAGAAACAGAAAATAAGAGACATATAACACATTTCTACATCTTTGCCCTGCATGTTGCATCTGATGGTCACAGATACTCAAGTGCAGTTCAGTTTGTCCCTTTGAAAGACTCATTTCCCATTCAGAATTAATTGTATAGAAATACTGAACATTTTTTTCTCAATTAGCCCTACAAATTTGAGCATGCTGGTTTGAACACAAAATGCTGGCACGGGATCAAATTTTTTACTTCCTCAAGAACCTAAACAATAATGTGCAATCTGGCTCCTGACAGACATTGCCTGTTGGTTACGTGTGCTGTGACCATGACAGCATAACGTTTTGTGTTTCCTCACACCCACAAAACACAATTTTCATGACTTCCCCCCCCCCCCCCCCAATACAGTAGTATAAACAGTAATGGTGAAAAACAATTTTTTAGAGTGCCCTTCAAGTGAGAATTAGAAAATTTTTTGGAAAAGTGTTGGTAAAGCTGCTGAAATAATTGGACTTTTAAGTTCAATGCCCTGCTCAGTTACAGACTTTATGCCATGTATGAGTGCAAAAGGAAGTGTTTTCTCTCTGAGTTATTTTGACTAATAATTACAAAGTCCTGCAATGCTGCAAATTGAGGCCATTATTTGAAAAATCTGTTTTCTTTGTGCGTAACTAATACCTGTCCATTTAGAAACTAGTCACTCAAGTTTGAGTAGAGTTTGAGGAAATAACTTTTGAGTAGCTAGAGCCACAACATGGGAGGCAAAGGAAAGAAACCTCCAACTTGCTGATGAAATAAATGGGTAGTCTACAGTTGTAGATTTTGTAGGCTTTTTTTTTTCATTATTAAGCAACTTCTAAAATATGATTGAGACAAGCCCCAAAAGGAGTTGTAAAATAAGTGATAGATTGTCTAATAAAAATAAAAAAAAAAAAAAGGCAACTCAAACAATACACATTAAAGAGGTTAACATATATAAAGTGAGGTGTGTATCTTAATATCATTTTTGTTAGACGGAATAAAGCAGAGGAATCATTTTCATGTAAATGATCAGTAGGATTAAAGACAACAAAATCGCAATTATAAAAAGTACTGGAACAAAAAATAATCAGTCTTTGAAGTTCAGTATTAAATGTTCATATAGTTATGCCAGAAAGAGTTTTCAAGGATATGACAAAAGTCAGTATAGTAATATGAATTGAAACATCCTGTTTGGTCCTGTGAATGATGTGATGCAGACAACATATCATCTAAGATAAAGAAAGAATGGTATGGAGCACTGTCCAGCTGATAAAAACATGAATCACTTTGAAATAATTAGAAAAATGATTTAGAGCCCTGATGTCCAGAGATCTGAAAGGAACTATCTGATTTTCCTCTGAACCAGATCTTAACATGTTTTCTGAAAGTTGAGGAAATTTCCTAAAGATTGGAAGACTGCCAGTAAAATTCCAGCTTTTGAAATGAGCAGAAGAGATGACTCAGTAAACTGGTTAGTCAGATGTCAATCTGGCCAAACTAATGGAACAGTTAATTCGGGACTCTGTCAACAAAGAATTAGAGTCTAAAAACATAATTAATGCTAGTCAACATGTTTGCATGAAAAGTAGGTCTTGTCAAACAAACATGTTATATTTTTTTTGACAACATTACAGGTCTATTTGATAAAGACAATGGTGTTGACATAATATGCTTGGATTTCTCCAATGAGTTTGATTTAGTACCACATGACATTTAGATTAAAAAACCTACATTGTATGTAATTAACAGGGCATGTATTAGATGGATTAAAACTCCATGTTTGACAGGTCTTGAAACAGAGCTTTTAATGGGGAGAAATCAATGAGTTGAGTTGTTACTAATGCAGTCTCCCATGGATTATAGACTTAATTCAGCTCTGTTCATCAATGAGATGAAACTTTGCCAGTTAAGTCTGAAGATAGCACAATGGTTTTCAGTTGACCAGTGCTGAATGCAGTGATGATTGTGTTTGGATTTGTAAGAGAATGAATTCATAAACTAAATTGAAGGTGTAACACCTCACAAGAGGAGCTACAGATCAGACTTACCGGATAGAAGACACTGAACTGAAAGTAAAAGCTACAGAAAACTAATCTTACAAGAAGGAAATATAAGGATTTTTGTGTAATGCTCTAACTAATATGGTACTAGGCAGCTACCAGGGAAAATATGTAGTATTGTCACTGTATTGTAATTATAGGAATAACACATGTTTTTCGAATTTCCAAACAAAATGATACTTGGAAACAAAAATGGAAATCTTTTCTTCAGAAAATGTCAACACAAAATATTAGATATTTCCAAATGTTCTTTCAGCTCTTTTGGCCACAACAACGATTTATACTGATTTTGACCACACTTCATGAATAATACTCAACCCTCTGAAACTTTTTTTTTCCCCCCTAAAGAATGTAATGAATGTATTCATTCATTCATTCATTAAAAAAAAAAAAAAAAAAGTCATTCAGCTCAGTTCATTACTCAGCATTAGTAGAAAGGCTACTGAATTTCTTGTGTTTGCTTGAAATAAAATGGAGTAAGGAAAAGAACAAGTTCTGCAGATGAAGGAAAGTATTATGATCTTGCATTTGGAAAAAAAAAAAAAAAAAGTCTATGTGCTTTGAGCACTGTACAGAGCTGCTGACACATGGAAAACTTCTTTAACAGAGGAATGGGCAGAAAAGTTTATTTTATTTTTCCAGACATAAGCATAAGACTGTCCAAGAACTAACACTAAGAGAAAACCAAATGTAAAACACAATTCAGCTGTCTACTAGAGGCTGCATGTTTGATGAGCTCATCAGCCACCATATTGGATTCTCTGTTATTTGGAATGTTTCAGGTGAGACTAGATACCTATCCAAAAACTACGTAATTTAATCCACCTTCATAAAAATAAAAAATAAAAAGTAAAAAATCAGGCAGTGAGCTCAGTTTTTGATAGGTCATCATTTTTGTCATGGTTTTATGATTTTTGGTCATCAGTATTCCACACCATAACATCATGTAATGCATTGGGGGTGGGGTTTGATTTCTGCCGAATGTTTGTCCATCGGAGAAGAACTACATTTCCCCAGGAGACTTTGCGGTCAGCAAGGGGATATAACTCCAAGCAAGGTCACCTGATCCTTCTTCTTCGCCCGCTCTTCGCTGTCTGCGCTTCGCTGTCTGCGCTTCGCTGCTATCTGCGCTTCGCCGCCTGCGCTTCGCCATCTGTACTTCAGTCACCAACTGGACTGCACTTCTCACCCCAGCATTGTGGTCAGGTCTATACAATTCAAACAGACTCTCTCTCTCTCTCTCTACTATATTTAGTAAAATCATTTGTTCCACCTCAGATCAGTGCTGTTGTTTTCAAGTATTTTGGGGTCCCCTGCTTCCCCTTTCCCAGAGGCGCGGATCCGCAGATCCCTCCGCCCTGCTGGTCACGGAACTGGGCCGGACCAGCCCATAAACCGTTGACAATTTTGTTCCATCCATGGAAGCTAAATAATCAGATCAAATAATATCAAATTAAATCAATCTCTCATGGTCAGATAATTCAGAATACTTCAGATTTCTTCTGAAAGAGAACTCCCGACATCCTCCAAACTTTCATCTTGAGCACCACCACCTCCCACTCAACAATTTCTTCTTTTCTGACTGCCAGATCCCTTCAAGCACTGATCTCCTGGCACGTATTTCCTTACAGCTTCATAGCAATCTACTGTATTTGCTTTGTCTTTCATTTCTTTGCACTGCCTGTGTTTAATTCCAAGTCATTATTCTGAATGTAACCGTAAGTACATACACTGTGCATCCAATTTGGTCATTTTGTTATGTGCACCCATTGCATTCTATACATTCTTTTAACTTGGATCCCAACACGAGGCTCGTTACTTCATTCTTTCTATACCTGACTTGTTCACTAATTCTCTTACTCCAGAAGATAGCATGCCATGTTGATAAAAAGTGATCTACTGAAATGTGGTGTTTTTTCTTTCCCCTTTTTGTTTTTAAATACTAGACATCAAAATGTAGAAGGGTTTGGACACGTTGCAATTTCCTGTTTCCATATTCTTTCAAACCGAAGTGTTACCACTACTATTTGAATGTATGTTACAAATATTTGGCAGGTGCTTTTTTCTCCTTTTCCCTACTGCATACATACTCAGTCGTGGATTCAGAAAATGAAATTCTTGACAGATAAAAGTCCCATCAGACTCCGACTTGTGTTAATACATAGCATTATCTTTATATAAATGTTTAGAGAAAGAATATATGTGAAAGACTTTGCAACAGCTAGCTATAGACCTGAAAAATTAGAATTACATTTCCCCAAGTAACTCCTAATTTAATGTAGCTCTAAGTATGTATATACTCTTAAGACAGCACAGTAAATCAGAAAAGCAAGTAAGCTTTCTACCTTGTTTCTGTTTTCATACTATAATATTGAATTCTGTTGAAAATCAAACCAAATTTCAAGAAACATATAAATTAGCCATTTCCAATTCTTCCTTTCTAATATTATTTTATACTGTTTTTTTGCTGTCTGCCAATTTCTCAATCCACCATCAAAACAAGATGAAAAGTAGCAAAGACTAAGGCAAGTTGTTTTTGTAAAGTTCCTAAAAAGTCCATGGAAAAGACGAATTCTCAGATTTCTTCAGGAAGGACTACATTTCAAGAGCAGGAAGACTTGATGGGTTTTCATTTGTTTACTCTCTCAAAAAAGAGAGCCTGATTTGTAACAGTGGTTTTTTTTTTTTTTCATATTTGTTGTGCAAATGCTTTCCACTTCCATGGGTGCTTCTCCCTTAGGCTGTTCTATTTCCTGGGAATTGTTCTGCAGCTGCAGCGGCTCTTTGGGTCAGTAGAAGTCCTCATGGTTTCCATTGCTTAAACAGCACTATTTTCTTGAAAATTGAACATACTGAGCAGTTGCTGAGAAAGTGTTCACGATGTCTGGCTGAATCTAAGTGGGGAAAAAAAAAAAACAACAACACAAACCTTTGCTTATAAATTAATATATTCCTTTCTGTCCATCTGAGATTAAACCTGCTGCTTCTCCGCTGGTCGGCATTTCCAGCGCATTTAAGCTATAGGGATAGAAAACTTGCCCTCAGAGCCTATTTCCTTGATTCTTTCCATCTCCAGTGAAGTGCCTAATCCAGGATGGGAATAACCCAAGTTCTTTGCTTTAGCTAGAATTTCGAGTTTTCTGTTTTAACTGACTACTTCTTAAGTGACAGCCCCACTCTTTCTGTTTATTTCTTTCACTATCAAGTAGTTCTGCAAATTTACATCAACTAGTTGATCTCAGTAACCCACTTCCCTCTGAGTCCTAAACTGGGCTTGGTACAATACACAGGAAAGCAAGAGAAGGTGAGCAAGATCTTAATACCGGACTCTGCTCTGATGATTTAGGCAGCTAGAATTCTTCTTTTCAAAGTATGATCAGAATCTGATTTTAAAAAAACAAAATATTTTTTCCCATTAATTACTCCAGAGAAAAGAGTCTGTACTGGTTAGGCAAGAGCATTTCCCACTGAAATCAATAGGAGTGTTTAAGAAGTGAAGAAAACAAGTCTGGTACCCAGTCTAACCTGTATATGATTGCTAAGGTGTGTGTGTGTACCTTTGTGTTAATAATCCTTTGTGGCTTATTTTTTATTTTTATTTTTATTTTTTATTTTTTTCCAACAAGGACAAAGATCATCACATGGTTCTATGTGTGCTATTTTATATAATGGATATTCACCCTCAAGAGACAGCGTGGGGATGGAGATGATGAAAAGTGTATGCCAACTTAACAAACACTGTGCATGCATTATGATTTACCTGTGACTTTCCAAACAGATACTTGGGGAAAAAAGAAAAAAAAAGACAGGTGTGTGTTGATTTATTGAACAGGTTGTCCAGCCTATGTGCAAAATCTTTGTGACAGCAAAGTACACCATGACATCCTGCAGCTATCCCTTGGCTTACTCATCACCTACTGGGAAATGCAGTCCTTGTTCATTACTGCCTCATCTTGCAGGAGATATATATTTGCAAGTTGTCTTCCTTTTGTAAAAAAAATAATTTAAAAAAATGGAAATAAAATCCTTTGTCAGGTCTATTTCCTCAAATATAGCTCAATATATTCTTTCTTTGCATGTGCTCTGAACTGTTTTCTCTCTTCTATCATAACAGCTGTGCACAAGCATTCAAAACTTGAAATGAGGAAGGAATCTTCTTCTGGTGGGCTTTTACTGGCTAAATAAGGATGCTTTGGACTTTAAACACTACATAACCAAAAGCATTGCCTTCTGCTTGAAGAGTCCTCTCATGGCAATAAGGGTGACCCCAGCCAGTCTCTTCAGATTTACTTGAACTGACAAAGAGAAGTCTGCTGGCAATTAAACAGTCAGTCTTTACCATCAGAGGGTTATCTCCAGATTTGCTGAGAACCTTGCTAAAAGAGATTTCATTCAAAACAAGATTAGAAAAACAAGAAACAAAGAACATGAATGGCTTTCAGCCAGATGGAAATGTATTTTGTAAACGTTTGTTTATGACAGTATTTTCCCAGTTTTCATCAGCTTTCGTCATCTGTTTAACTTATTTCTTGTCTGAAAACCTTTGAAAGAAAGTGTTTTCACAAGTGTGAAAACTTTCCATCTCCAGTTTTCCTTGTCTTTCAGAAGGAAAATAAAAGCTATTCCCTCTGTGATCTAGATGCTATCCTGCACTTTAAATCACTTTCAATGAACAATGTGCCCACTTCTCTATGGACTTAGGCAACAGGCTACCACAAAGTGGAGAAGAAGAAGAGATTATTGGAGAAATATATATAAAATTAAAAAGGGGGAGAGAAAGAGAGATTCTTGTGTTCAAGAAACATGTGGATATTGTAAGAAGAAACATGATTTTGTGGGAAATATTTTTGGCAGTTGAAATATTGGACTGGATGATCTTAGATTTCTTTGCCACCTTTGCTGATTCTATGATTCTACAATTCTGTGAAAAGGAGAGGGAAGAAGGACTGTGATACTTCATAAAAAAGCAAAAAAATTAATCTTTTTGCCCACCGCTGCATCCCACATCCTCAGCTAGCCAAATGTGTGGTCCCAAGTGCTCCTGTTTGGTGCAACTGGCCTTAGTGGAGCAGATATACACAGATATAACTTATTAAAACCCTTTTTTTCTCTATGCCAGTCAGTTCTGTGTGTCTGGCTGGATGTTGTTAACTAGAACAAGTGCAATATTTAAAATATGAGCTAAAGTCATGGTGGAGCTGCAGTTTATTTGCTTGCTCACATTCCAAAGAGCAGATGTATTCTATACACCAAGGATCTTGCCCAGGATGATGAAGTAGTTTAGTGGTGGTTGCAAAAACACACAAGAAAACTGTCATGACATAGTTGCAGACAGATTCCCTAGCACAGGAGTAGAAACTCAGCAATAAGGCTACAATGGGCAGCTCAGCTCTCTGCTTCATTAATGCTGAAGTGATGCTGAAGTTGCTTCAGTGAATGCGCCCTTCTTCCAGGCCAGGGAAAAGCAATGACGTGCCAAATCTCTGTGTTCAAACCAGAGATGCTTGTTGAATAATTTTGACTACTGCTTCCTTCCTCAGCTGTGACAGAAATTTATGATAACATGGGTACAGTGACAGCTACACAGAGCTTCAAGTCAGCTTGCATTTTCAAGAGCATAAAATTTACATTTCTACCAAAAAAAAAAAACATCTTAAGCATTCAATCTATTGATAGGGTAGCTGAGTATCTATTGGGTATTTTGCATCTAATCTACATGGACAGAACTGTATTAAATTGCATTAGATTATATTTAATTGTACTAAACTGTGTTAATGCACCCCAGAAGGCCAACTGTATCCTGGGTTGCATCTAGAGAAGTGTGACCAGCCAGTTGAGGGTGGGAGGTGATTCTGCCTCTCTACTCAGCTCTAATGAGAGCCCACCTGGAGTACTGCATCCATTTCTGGGTCTCCCAAAACGAGAAGGACATGGAGTAGTTGAAGACATTCTAAAGGATGGACATGAAGATTATCAGAAGGCTGGAACAATTCCTATATGAGGACATAGAGAGAGAGATGTTTCTTCATCCTGAAGAGAAGGCTCCTAGGAGATCTTATAGCAGTTTTCCAGTACCTGAAGAGTCCTACAGGAAAACTGGGGAAGAACTTTTTATAAGAGCATATAGTGACAGGATGAAGGCAACAGGCTTTAAACTGGGAGAGAGTAGATTTAGACTAGATAATAGGAAGAAATTATTTTCTGTGAGGATGGTGAAATACTAGAATAGGTTGCCCAGAGATGTTGTGGATGTCCATTCCCTGAAAGCATTCAAGGCCAGTCCGGATGGGACTGTAAGCAACCTGATCTGGGGAGAGGTGTCCCTGCCTATAGCAGGGGTGTTAGATCAAGATGATCTTAAAGGTCCTTTCCAACCTAAAACTTTCGATGACTCTACGAAATCTATATAATCTATACCATCTTTGTAGGAAACATGTAAGTCTCCTCTTTTGTATGTATTAACTCTCTGTTTTATATACGGCCATGGTTAAAAGAAAGACAGCATTTTTGCCTTCACCAGGAACTCTGGCAAGATTTGGAAGGTTTATGCCTAAGCTCTCATTACAATATCAAATTCTTAATTAGGTTGTCTGTTCGTAAGCATTTGATATGTCCTTCCCATCTTGTCTCCATCTAATGCTTTAGATGGATATAAGAAGAGTTTGTCTTTTTTTATGAGTCATGTAATGTACTGTCATCTCTATGTGGAAGTCTTAGATATCCTGGGACACTTCAAACAGCACAAGGCACCAACAAAACAGAGACTAGTAATCTGCCTGATGCAGTCAACAGAGCCTCCAGACTTAGTCACCTCTACCCATTTTAAAGTCTAGAATAAGTGAGCTGAAGATTGCACTGTATATCTTCTAATTATAAAGAAGCTGTGTGGGACATTTACATGTGTATGCCCTCAATGGGGAACTCTGTGCTCTTCCAGAGTATGTGTGCAACCTTCACTGTCCTTGGCTTTTGAGGATAAGAAAAAAGTGAAAGGAGTCAAAGGGACAAAGGGAACTTCAGCAGAGAAAGAGGAAGGAGAGAAGGAAGGAAGGAAGGAAGGAAGGAAGGAAGGAAGGAAGGAAGGAA
>JAPSGF010000003.1:35516636-35544703 GCA_035772895.1 Perdix hodgsoniae
GAAGGAAGGAAGGAAGGAAGGAAGGAAGGAAGGAAGGAAGGAAGGAAAAATGTTCTTTCAAACAGCTTTGAGATGTTTTCTGCTGCTGAGGACCTCAAATCCAAACCTCTCAATCACCCAAATATTCCTGTTCCTGCACTCATGACCAAGGCTGAATCAAATGCTGGAAGTCTGACTACACTTATAATGGGATTAATCAAATTTTGAATGGATAATTTATCGCTGATCAAATGCTGTTCAGATTGGATGCTGAGCCAAAATGTTCTAGCAGACATGTTTAAAGGAAAATAATAATGACAAAAAACTTTCATTTCCATTTATAATTTACCTTTGCTTGACCTTAATTCAGTTAGTTTATGCAATATTCATACCAGCAAAAAATCTTTCCTATATCTTTTTAAATTGTTCCACTGTAAGCTTGAGTGGATAGTAAAAGGAAATAGTAATAATGAATAGAATCTTTTGAAATATTCATAGGGAAATTCAAGGGGCTGAGAATCTGATCTTTTTCCATTGCTTCAACTTTGTAAAATTGTTCCAATTTTGCAGAATTTCCTGTTATATATCATATATTTTTTGCAGCCAGAAAAATAAGGTAACTTTCACTCTATGTTCTGTTTTTAGGGCTAAATTAGATCATGACTACTTTTAAAAACACAACATAACAGTGTGACTCTAAGTACACAATACTTTTTTTTTTTTTAATTTCCTGGTAAAGTCATAAAAACAAGTATTGCAGGGATGCAGAATTTACCAGGCTGTTGCACGTAAGAATATATTTATTTACCCATGCAAAAAGCACAGTCTTTGTCCTACATAAAAGCTAGTCTACAGAGAACTTACAAAAAATAACAATTAACACTTTGGAATACAGAGAACATGTCTGAAGTTTCCCCTCTTATTCTTGAGCCCATTGGAATATCTTATTAATATCTTCAAGTTTATTTAAACTATTGCAGTGTAGATGGAATCTGTGAAAATGAAGGTTTACATCAACTGAAAATCCGGCCTTGAGACTTTAGTAAACATCACATATCTTCAGTCAACCTAACCTTTGCTCTACTGGTATTTAGAGTGTAGTTATGACCACAATGCTGAGCATGGCCAATTTTGTGAAAAGCAATCAGTTCACAAGGCAAATATTTTCCCTGGTGCTTTGTTCTGCCAAGTTGGAGGGTCAGAACAAAACGTTGGTGGCTGTTGTAATGTGGTTGTTATTAGGTAAATCATCATGAGCTCTGGCTATAGAACTAATAGTTTTGTTTCTTTCATCACTTTTCTGTGCTTTAAGATAATCGTTCTGGAGAACTCTCAACACAGTTCATCAGCTGGTCTCCTGCAAATTCTGATTGACTTTAGACAAAAAAGTGAAAAAACATATGATTCAGAACAATCCAATTTATGATAAATAAATTAAAAATAAATAAATGAATAAATGAATGCATAAAAAAACAAAGTGAAAACCAAGATCATAGAATCGTAGAATCGTAGAATCGTGGAATCATAGAATCATGGAATCATAGAATCATAGAATCACAGAATGGCCTGGGTTGAAAAGGACCACAGTGCTCATCTAGATTCAACCCCCCTGCTATGTGCAGGGTTGCCAACCACCAGACCAGGCTGCCCAGAGCCACATCCAGCCTGGCCTTGAATGCCTGCAGGGATGGGGCATCCACAACCTTTCACTGGAGAAACAAAAAATCAATCTTGACAGAGAGAAGAAAGCAGACCCTAATCACCATGCAGTTGGCTACTGCACTCATATTGACACATGGCCATGTTATGCCTCTCTAAGCTCAGCACCATGGGGTGACCAGGTTTTGACTTGTTCAAGGGGAAGGAGATTCTGGAACAGAATTATAGATGAGTAGAAGATGTTTAGAGGATAACCTACCTGCCTCAGTATGAAACTGGACTCATGCTGTCCATGAAATACATTGAGAGTCAAAAGTTTCCACAGTAGGAAAGAGTAGTCCTCCCAGTCTCACTCCCCAGGGTAGGCAGGGAGGATCCTGCCCAACTCACTGCATCAGAGCCCTGGGAACAAGATGTTTTGTTTTGATTTTTTCAGATTTTTAATTAAAATGTTTATCATTCCACAGGAGATAAGAAGATGTACACAGTGTGAGGACATTTTTCTTCCCTTAGTCTTATTTATTTTTCTCCAGTGCTTCCTCCCTTGTGAATAGCACCACTTCAAGTGAAATAAAATTCCCCTCTTGGTGAAACACACTGGAGTTTTGTTGGAAACAAAGCATCTGAAGTTGTTTCCATTTCTTTCTCTTTAAATGGTTTGCCCACACACTTTAAGAAGGCAATCCCTTTCATGTCTCTTAGCACATCCTCACTGGCAGCTACAGTGTGTGCACTTTATTAGAGCATTTTTTCCCCCTAGATATAATGGCACCAATTAAATTACCTTGCAGTCTGACCTTAATCTGGCAGGAATGATTATTCCATGAAACAGTTAGGGCTCTAATTGACATGAAGTGCCTGCAAAATATGTCTTTTGCAGCAGACCCTGTCAAAGTCACATTGATATGCTAATACCTATAGCTGGCAGAATCACTTCATAAAGAGAGACACTGAAAATTGAATTATTTCAATTTCAGTACCTAGGAATCTAGTGATCTGTCTGTATATGTAACTAAGTAGGTGCAGTACTTTATATGGGTAAACAGCTGTACTAGGGCGTTGCCATGGAAACTGCTTGACTCATGACAATTGTGTTAGTGATGAAGTCATTAGTGGTGTGAAATGTACTTTGAGGTTGTCAAGTGTACACTCCAGGAATATTTCAACAGTATTAGTGGAGCCTTTTCATTTGCATAATTTAGGCTTTCACATATGATCTTGTTATGGTGCAGGGAAAAGGGATGCCACAGCCATGGCACGGTTGTGTGCAAATACGAGCATTGCTCTTGTGTGGCTCTGCAGTGAAATGCAATCAGTTCCTGAATGCAAAATAAAACTCTCTTTCTAGCTGAACATTTCTTCTCATTTTCTTTCTTTTTAAATAACAATAATAATAATAATAACCCGTTTAAGACTGCTCAAAGTATGAACAGCTTAAAATTTTATGGTGACAAGTTAACTTTGAAGGTTTGGACATCTGAGGGTTTTCGTTGCTGTTGTTGGTTGTTGTTGTTCTTAAGGAAACAGCTCCAAATTTACACTGGAGAAAATGAGTTGGTTAAGAATCAAAGAGTTCTATTTCTTCCGCTTCTTAGATTCTCACTATTTATTACAGTTTGTAAGACTTCCTATGCTATAAAGCTTAATGCCAGGATTTTCCTTGGAGTCACTTGTCCATATTTCTACTTTGAAGTATTTCAGTATTTCAGTTTTAGACTATGAGAAGATTTTTCTTAACTCTGCCAGCAGGAGAAAACAAAGAAGAACTTAGCAAGTCCTAGTTGAGGACTCTGCAGGCACTTCTCCATTTTTTTGGACAGTGTTTGCTATTATGGCATTAGTTAACGATGCAGTGTGTATTCTTTTCTACAATCTGCCTTTCTTGTGGGCAGGCAGGCAGTGGGGAAGGCTTGCAGATCTGCTTCCATTGGCTGGACTGGGCAAACCACCTCTACTGTAAGACCATTTCCAAAGGAATCATAGGAATCCTCTGTGTGACATGGCTTAGAAATTAATTTAAAAAAAAAAAAAGAAAGAAAATAGGAGGGAAAGATCATCTATTTAGTCCTCTATGCAGGTACAAGATATGCCCATGCTGGAGATGTCAGTGGTAGTAGGAGATCCATGCAAATGCTCAAGATTGTCACCAAGATAAGTCAGCAGCCAGCTAATGCCAGACCTCATGAGTTGATCTTATTTCTTTACAGTGTTTGATCTATTGAAATGCAATCTAATGCTGTATGTTCACTCTATATGTTCAGCCTAATACTGTATAATCACCAGGCTCTTATGTATTAATTACAGCTTAGCTTTACAATTGGGATGAGCAGAAAAGTAAGCATGAAATCAAAGCTGGATTTGATTAGCATAGTTTGACAGGATCCTTACTAGTCAAGGGTATCTTTAATATTGTATTTAAAGTATGTGCATCTGTGTCTGAGGTGCAGGAAGAGACATTTTAGCAGTCTCTGGCAGCATAATAACAAACTATTGCAAATCATCACCTATTTGAAGAGCTTTGAGTTATTCATAGAGTTCAAGGGCTTTCTGAATCAATTTGTTTTCCTGTCCAATGTCCTTCAATTCCACCTGGGGGAAAAAAAAAAGAAAAGAAAAGAAAAGAAAAGAAAAGAAAAAAAAATCTCTTTTTCTTCTCAGAAACAGATTTTTATTTTTTTTTAATGATGACAGAAAATTTATCTTTCCTCTTCTCTCCGAAAATGTGAGATGATCTCTTGGTGTGAGTAGGCTAATAGAAAAGAGAACAGGACAAGCAGATGAGACTCTCATAGTGTGACAATCACTTCATACTGAGGAAAAAGATTATACATCAAACTTCATGGTGAAATCCCACATTTCTTTTAATGCCAGATTTCACAACTTCTTAGTTCTTTTTTTTTTTTTCTTTTTTATGAATTTTTTTCCATCTAATCCACTGACTCCTTAGAAGTTTAATATTTTGCACTGGCCAAGATGGAAAATTTTGCATGGCTGATCCCTAATTAACTCTTTTCCATCACAGTACGGAAAAGCTGAAAACATCTATAGGGAGGGAGCTGCCTGGAGAAATTAAAATTGTCTTCATAAAAAACTGTGAATGAAAAAGGTGAAATTTTACGATTATTTCTTCCACAATTTCATCATACGCTTTCTGTGACAAATGTCTTACCTTATTTTTTCAACAGCAAGAACGACAACATCATCCACACATGTCTCCAGTTCCCTTTGCTTGATTTCTTGACCATAGGGATGCATAGTTCTTGAGCATGGAGGAAGTCAACCTTGGCTATAAGCAAAGTTCTTTGTCATTACTACTGCATAGCACAATTTATTTTGGTTGAACTCTCAAATGGAAGAACTGGAAAATTAAAAAAAAAAAAATAAGGATTGAACATCTTCTTTTATCCACCTGGACTTTCAGATTAACTGAGTAAAATGGCAAGCTTATTTTTTACGCCAAAGAAGGCTGCCAAAACTGATACAATCAAAAAATGTAGGGAGTAACTAATTTGGTTATCTACCTAAAATCTGTCACAGTTCTGTCCTGTGAAAGAAGTAACTGGCTAAAATTGTTCCGAGTGTTTCTATCTATATCAGATGAAGCAGATGAGCCTGGGACAAAACAAAAATTCCCATCTCTAGTTCTACTCCTCATGATCACAAATCAGCCCAGTGGAATCTGTTTGTCTTCTGAATTAGGAGATCTGTCCATGAAGAGAGCAGAGCATAGCCCTGCTGAACCATCAGCCAAGAGCTCCATGACTTCTCTAAGCTCTCTAAAGAGCCCTCCCAGGACCTCTCTGATGACCCTTTCCTGTTCTCTAGCTAATACAAATTGTGAGCTGGCCTTGTTCAGTAGTGCCTGCTTACACATGCTACAACTTCTTGCTGGCAATGGTTCGCTCTGGTAACACAATTCTTCCAGTCACATTTCTGCCTTGAAGACATAAAAGCAAACTCATGCAACCAGCCCAAACCATTCTTGCTTTCTGCGTTAGAAACGAGTGGCAGGGAGGATTTAAAGATTGTGGCTCTTGTCTCTTTTATCTACAATTGTTATTTCTTGCAAAAGCGTTACATGTTAATGCACTGTAACCTGCATACACCAAAGGCATCTCCAACCACTTTGAATTCGGATTTGATTTAGCACAGCTACAGACCAGGGCACAGAAAAGAGGGGAGAAAATGCATAAAAGGGAGACAGACTGTTTTGTGATGGACAAATAAGAGAAGAACTCCAAACTAAAGATTTCAAGCAGGTACGAAATGACACTTCTGGCAGATTTTTTCCTGGCTTCCTTGTCAGCAAAAGCCTGATGGGTAAGTGAAAGTGAGCACAGAGAAGCTTGATCATCTTTGTTCAATCCTCCGGAGGACAGCTCCCCGCAGTACCAACGTGGGTTTTTTTCTCCCTAGAAGAAGCAGCCGCAGAATGTTAACAAGGTTCATTTTCCGTTCCCAACAACTAGGAAGAGACCTTTGACTCCTTCCCTGGCTGTTTGTGTTCTTGATGCTGATAGAGCCAGATTTTCACAAGACAGACCCAGGTAATTTTCATGGCAGCCACACTGTTGCAAACCAATTAGCAAGCTAGCTTGATAGGGTAAGGTTGCAGAGATGCCCATGGCTACTTTAATAAAGTTTCTTGTGTATCAGTATGATACTATTGATTTTTCTTCCTTTGGACCAGAAGACTAAAGTTCAAACTCTGTAGCAGATAAGTGAAAACTATGGAGATTCCACATCATGTATACTAATTTAACCTTTTTTGGGGAAGAAAAAAAATAAAAGATATTTTACACAGGCTCCCTTTTGCTTTTGTACACATCATTTAACATTACTGCAAATTAAGCTGTGGCTGCACTGAGGATTCTGCTGGCATAAAGGTCAGCATTTTATTACAGACCAAGTCACAAGCTAGATGCCTTACAGAGGCAGATATGAAAACATGATTCCTGCATGCAGAAGTAGACTGGGAAGTCATCAGAGGCAAACGGATGCTGGAAGTACACTGGAAGTACAAAAGCACTGGGACTGAGGTCCCCTCTGCTTAGTGAGTTCCTGCCCATCAGTTAAGGCAGAATAGAAGTTGTGTGGGTGTTTAGCCCACAGAGTGGAGGGTTTCAACCACTTTGGCTTAAGACATTTTCTGTGAGATATTTAGCACTTGACTGAAAGAATGGTATCTCCAGGAGAGTGATCCCATCAAAATGGGGTGGGGACACTACATCATGTCACTGGCACTTAAGGTGACTGATAGTTTGATCTTTTTGGAAGTATTTAGTACTGGTTGAAAAGAGGAAGAGCAAAAGATGCAAGATTCCTTTCCCCTGTGTCAGTTAGCAGCATTCTGAAGCACCAGCAAGCACGTGTCTTATCGACACTGGTTTCCATGACTATCCACATTATTCAGTCCCGCTGAACCCAGACCTTCAAAAGTCATATGCTAGATTCCATAGGTCTTGAGTTAAGTGTAGAAAGCAATAATAAAGACTTTTATTTTCTTTGCCTTCTCTGGCATATGGGCTTCTAAGACAGTCCCCTTTGTCTACATCTTTCATCTCCTTTCATGAACATGAAACCCATGGTATGCCTTAAAATAAAAGAGATTTGCTGTGATGTAGTGCTTTCGTTAAAGTTTGTGGGCTCCTTCCCAAAACAGCTTCTTTCACTTTCAGTTGCAGGAATCAAGAAGGATGCTTAGCTTGGACAAATAGGACTATTTGTTTAGTGTGATCCATTTAATTTTCATTCTACTGTCTGGAAACTCACTTAGCCCTGCTTTCTTTCAAGGAAGTGAATTAATTCTGCTTTTTAATGAGTGTTCCAATAGGTAACTGGTTGGCAAAATGCCAGTTTTACAATCTACCAGGTACAGTATGCAGTGCTTAATGCCATTAATAATAATAATGAACTCTGTGGATTTGGGGTAATTCCTGTAAGATATTGATTCCATAAACAGAAGTCAAATTGACAGCAGCTGAATAATCCTACTCTATATATTTCAGCCGACTTGGTGGCTCTTTGCTTTGGATTACTTTCTCAAGTTTTGAGGAGGAAATGCCTTTCGGCATGAATATCTCATAAATTTGTATCTAATGTAGTTTTGCATTTGCCTCTGCTGCTTGAAGTCGAGGATCATCAAAAGGAATAAATTGGCTTCACTCCCATCATTTTAATGATGCTAAGAAGCACAAAGTGAGGAGAATCTTCCGAGCTGTCCACAGTCTCTACACTGACATGAAGTTGCCATTTACAAAAAGCAATGGAGGAAAAGCAGTCAGATGTCACTTGTACCACCCTCCTTACCTGTGTGCAATATAACTTGTGTGCCAACCAAGCTGAAATCTATCAGAAACAAACGTTCATTTGCTGCTCTATGAAATAAAAAGTCACATGCCACCCATATGTAGATTTATGTAGGCAGCTTATTCTTAAAACTGAGGATGCACAAAATAGGGAGAAAGTGACCAATTTCATAATTCACTGACCCCACTGTCAAGGCAGCATATGAAAGGGCACATTAGACACACCTCACTAGGTTTACTCTTCTGTCTTACAATAACACCTCAGGTCCTCATACAAACAAATATCAATGTGCATGACTCAGGGTGAGGTCTCACAGTAAAACAGGATGTTACAGAGTTCAACCTCCTTCTTTGTCTTGGACTTCTCCAAAGAAAACTGCACAACAGCACCAAGTGGTTACCTGCCTATCACTTTGGATACTATACAGGAGAAATATGCTCTGTTTTCAGGAATATTTCTCTATGCTTGGATACATTCCAATAGAGGACTGTTGATCTGCTAGACTTCTCTGAATAAAGTTCAGAAGGTTCTGATGAAACAAAGCATGCCCTGAAATGGCATTGAAAAGTCTTTATCAGGCTTTTCCTTCCTTCTGTTTTGCTGTGGTTTAACCTGGCAGGCAGCTAAGCACCACAAAATCCATCTTAGTGGAATGGGGAAGAGAATTGGGAAAAAAAGCAATGGAGAACTCTTGAGATGAGATTTAAAATAAATAAATAGATAAATAAATAAATGAAATTATTTATACAGGAAGATAAAAGGAAAATAATAATAATATTCTTACAACACTATCTCGAATCAACCCAGAACACCATCTTTTGGTGCCAGTGGTGTTCTGCAGTGATGTGCCCATTTCAAAGAAAGGAAGTAGGAGTCAGAGGCACAAGCCTTTTTCCTTCCTCCAACATCACAGTACTCATCAGTGGAGATTAGTTAGTTGGATGGTACATAAAGGCAGTATTTTATAAGGGGTCTCAAAGCAAGTTAGTACCTACTGGCTAGTAATGCTGAGACACTGGGATTTAATTTAAAAGTGATCTCTTATGCATTTCGTATGCTGGTTTTGAATAATAATGGCCATGCTGAGAAAGTTTTCAACATGGTTTTATCAAGAGCCATATACACCTCCTGATCCAGTACAGAGATAGCAAAAGGCATAGGAATGGTGCAGTACCCTACTGGAGACTTATTAAACTGTACTTGTGACCCAGTATTTGTCTTTTGCAAGAAGCTACTATGAAATGTCTAGTTCTTTACTGGATAGGTTACTTTGACTGGCAGGAAATTCAGATCACAGAATCATAGAATCTCCATGGTTGGAAAAGACTCACAGGATCACCCAGTCCAACCACCAATGGAGAACCCAACCCACTGAGAGCTTCAGGAAAAGCCAGGGGAAGCTCTGCCTTTAATAGTGAGCATGCTAGCTGAGTCACAAGACAAATACTATCTGAGCTGACTTATTTCTTGATCTGCTAAGAACATCAAAAGGTCTTCTGGAAAACATGAGTAAAGGCACTAAGATATTTTTAGATTCTCCATTTCCATCAGTACCAAATAAAAGAATGAGTTAGCCCGATTCAAAGAATGCATTAATGGTGAGTTACTTATGAAATAACTTGAGAAAGCGAACTTCAAAATACTGGTTGCCTGTTTGTTGTTTCCCTTTATCTTGCAAGTTCCTCAAAGACAAATAACCAAGACAGAAAATGGTTTAATTTTCCAAGTCATGAAAAGAGCATAGATATATAGATAGCTTAGTGATTTTGCCAAGGCATGAAGCCTTCTGGATTGAAGGCAGAGAATAATCGCTCAGCAGATGGATTCGTGCCAGAGCTGCAATTATGTGTTACACATGAAGGCAGAAGATGCATGAGGTTTACAGTGATAATGCTGGTGATGTATTTCCAGACTGGTACCCTACCCCACAACGATTAATACAGAAGGAGCAGAATTGTCCTCAGGAATAAACTATCCCGACACAGAAGACCACGGTGAATGGGATTAACAGAAAGGCAATGAGAAGTAGAAAAAGGGGAGGGAAAAATAAATAATTAAATAATTCTTTTCCTCTCTTTTTGCACTATTTGCCAAATGCCTGAGCATTTCTGAGATGGCATAATTCTACTGATCTCATATGCAAATTTCTCAGCAAGTCCTGGATGGTGTTTCTGCCTTGATGGCACTTCCAAGTCAGCTTTGCAAGCTACCTTTGAATTCCTCTCAGTACTGCAAAGACTGAGGACCCTGTACGAGTGAAGAAATGTAGAGGTGACAAAAATGTCATGCTGTGTA
This sequence comes from Perdix hodgsoniae, assembly GCA_035772895.1. NCBI lineage: Eukaryota > Metazoa > Chordata > Aves > Galliformes > Phasianidae > Perdix > Perdix hodgsoniae. The sequence continues at coordinate 35,526,879 of JAPSGF010000003.1, forward strand.
TAATGAAGTCATTTTGAGAACACAGAAATCTCAGATTCTTTCTTTGAAACTCTGAGAGTTGGACAGACAAATTCTTTTATCACTTCATAAATTTCCTTCTTTGTCCAAAAATATGCATACTAGAATATTTTGAGTTTTTAACGTTGTTAAGCATTGCTGTTGTTCACAAGAGAAGTTTCTCGTGAATTTCATCCTTCTTCTCTGTACCTCATACCCCTTAGCACACAACTATTTTGCCTATGCCAAGAACTGAGCACTGATATTGCCTGTGCCCACAAATGTTGTCAGAGGGATGTTCAGTGAACATCTGACAAGTCCTTTTGTCAGATTTTGTGTTCACAGAACACCTTAGTGTTGCTTCTTTTGATACAAGAATAATAATATTGTATTGATCTCTTTTAGAACCAACATTGTGCTTTGTAATTGTACAAGCTACACAGAAGGAAGCAATCCCTAGACAGGCATTATACCCTGACTAGCAGAGGAAGCACAGCCTGTTCTGAATCAAGAGCTGGAGAATGTATAAATCATGTGAACCAGTATGAAATTAAATGACTGACCTCTGTACAGTTCAGAGACACAGTTCCTAGGCCCTGCCAATCCACGAAGATGAATTCCTGAGCTGTCACTTGAGCCCTTTGAAAACAATGTCTCTGACAGTTAAAACGAATTGGCAGAGGAGACATATGAGTATTGTAGCTTTCAGATTGATGAGGTATTCGAGACAGAGCAAGTTACTCATGTAGGTTACTTATAATGCTCTGCAATTCTACAACTGACTTAAATTTCTTACCTTCATCTTCACACAGTGCACAAGATTTGGTGTTTTTCTTCAGCACACTGCACAATCTCAAACAAAAGTACAAAAAGTATTAATTATGCAGGTGTGATATTGAAGTGATACATATCTGAGTTCCATCAGAATGTACCTCAAGAGAAAATAGGTTTCCCCTTTCCCCAAGGAGACCCACCCTAAATTTGCTGACAGTGACAAATTTTCTTTTGACTGCCTCTTACGTGTCGCTGACAAATTATTGCCTTTTGGATTGGCTGTTTTTACATCACTGATTTTAATATCAGTGATTTGCTGTGGGTCCCTTCAGACCATTGGTTGGGAAGCATTTAAGCAGATATTAGAATTGGGCACAGGAGAAAATGTTGCCCAACCTGCAAAGACAGAAATTCTTGTACCAGCCCTGCCATTGCATTTGGGTTGATGCAAAGTTGTAGCTCATTTTTCCACCACTGTGCAGCAGTTTTTATTTTGATTTCCACGCCTGTAAAAATCAAGTCAGTGAGCAACCATTCAAGACTGGAGAAACAGGATCCAGTCCTGCCATCTGCAGCGTACCAATAGTGTAGTGTTCTATTAACTCTTTGGACTTCATGAATTCTCTTTTGCTACTTGTATGAAAAATAAAAATAGAGATCCAAAGATTGCTATTATCTCTTATAGAATCATAGAAACATAGAACTGTTCAGGTTGGAAAAGACCCTAAAGATCATCAAGTCCAACCATGACCTAACCATACTACCTAACTCTAACAACCCTCCATTAAATCACATCCCTGAGCACCACATCCATAGGATAAACAATAATCTCCACGGCTACAAAGTGTCCTGGAGATCTCTCTTCCGGATCACTCCAAAACCCTACATAGGATGTGCTCAAACTGCTCGAGTGACTTCCTCAGATTGAATGATCACATCCACCAGAAATACAGCTGTCAACATGAAGTATACAGCTGCCTGGTAAGCAATTTTCCTCTTCCATGAAAATGTGAATATAAAAGCACTTTTTCCAGCAAAAATAAAGATAAAATGTCAATCTTTTTCATTTAATCCCTCAATGTAGGGAGAGACTCCAGTCTCTCCAGAAAAGTTTAGACAGGTCTTTCAGTACAGGTTAGCTCCAGCCCTACTATTGCTTTAGTTTTCCATTTTCATCAGTGTTTAAGTGCCCCTTTTAAAATCTTAGTTATACTAAAGTTTTTTTTCCAGTGGAGAGAGAGGGAAAAAGTCTGAAAAATATTACTATGTCTATTTAAAAATCAAACTTGTTTAGGTCAGGGAGAAAGCTTTCCTGGCAAATGCCTAAACCATATCTCAGTTCCAAAAGGTAACAGGTCAGCCACAATGTTCAAGAAATTCAAGCGAATATCTTCCCTTTTGTAGTCATTATTTCATTGGTGGGCCTTGTAATAAAGAAGGACCTCTTCCTGTTTTTGTACAAGAGTTAATGCGATGGACATGTGAGCTATTAATAATTAGTAATTTCTTTTTTTTTTTTAGTAGTTCATGCCTCATTTTTCTTTTTTCTTCTCTCTTAGTAATATCCCTACTCTATGTTGGTCTTAGGTGGAGCTGAAAATGACATTTCTATGAGACAAATAATTATGTGAAATTTGGTCCAATACAACAAAGGCTTTTTGTAAAAGGCAATAAGGATTCTTTAATAAGTTAAAAAATCTTTAAACATCCTTGACAGAAAGGTTATTAAACTGGAATAGGCTCCCCAGGGAGGTGATTGAGTCACCATCCCTAGATGTGTTTAAAAACCGTTTGGATGTGGTGCTCAGGGACATGACTTAGCAGAGAGTAGTTAGAGTTAGGGTAGTATGGTTAGGTCATGGTTGGACTTGATGCTCTTTAAAGTCTTTTCCAACCTGACCAATTCTATGACTCTGTGATTCTAAATAATATGTTCATAACTGCAAAATGGGAGATATTATTTTAAAAGGCTAGAAGAATTTTATTAAAATTGGCTACTTAAAAAGGCACCCCTCACCCGCTTTCTCTTTCCTATTTTTTTTTTTTTTTTCTAGTAAAGGAGAAAATGAAAGTTTTGACACAATGGAGGGAAGGCAAAATAATCTGAAACCTTTTTTTTCTCATGAAAATGTAAAAATTGCCTTGAGTCTGAATAAATATTACTTTTTCTCCAAACATTTTTCCCTTGGAGATTTTGTTTTCTTTTATGTGTTTTCCCCTTTCCACCAAGTAAGGTTTTGCTTTGGCTTCAAACTATTCAAACTATTTTATTTTCCCCTGATTGTTTCCTGAATCTATCATTTGTCAAGTTCCTGTTCTGGATTGCAGTTAGTATGTCAGGTTGGCAGTCTGGCAATATCTTGTGTCTGAAACACTTTCTCCATTGGTTCTTTTTTGTTAATACTCTCTATTTGCCAGCCAAAAGAACCAATAAAAAGAAATAATTGGCTTGTGTTTATGGTACATGTCACTAGGATGGGATTTCTTTTTTTTTTTTTTTTTTTTCCTTTGTTTTTAATTTAGAGATAATCAGTTGAAGATTTTTTTCAAATTAATTGCATTAGGGAGGGAGTGATGACACTTTCCCTCACTGACAGATTTCCCCCCAGTCTTACTATTGTTCCAAAGCTCTAAAGCATAAAACTGCATTTTTATGACTACATATGACCTTCAAAATTCAAGACAAGGCTGACTTCTGCTTGACTGTAATATTTTGGATCATTAATTTCAGTAGAGATATTCCAATTTGTAATTTTATTAAGTTTCAGAGCATAACCACTCTTAATACTGCATTTCTAAATATGACGGGCCGTATGCTCAACTGGTGCAAATCAGCACAGCTTTAATGACTTCTGCAGTGCTCCACATCAGTTAAGATGTGCATGTTCTTTCTTTGCATTTGGTTTCAGCCCCTCTTCAACATCCACAAATAATTCTTGCTGTGATGCATATTAAACATCTCTAATAGTTGATTAAGATATTTTTGTTAGGAAGGGCCAGATGGTCTTGTGGATGGTGTGTTATTATTATCCTTCTTGTCAGAATCAATTTGCAGAGCACTGGCAGCATATATCCACTTTATCAAAATAATGGTAGGATCCTACGACATGATGTATTTGTTCCTCACTGGGCTGGTCTGCGTGGCTATGCAATGACAGCCCGCTTAACCTCAAGGGGGATCACCTTACAGTGGGAATGAACAAGCCACATCATGCACTCATTTAGCTTTCTGCATCATTCCTGCACAGTTTAAGCACTGTAGACTCTGGACACCTCATAGGTTTCCCATGAAAGGTGAAGAACTGAGGCAAAGGGAATGAGGAAATCTTCTGAAAAGAAGGGGAAAAAGTTCAAAGCGTGGATGTGGATGAACAACTCCCACGTTTGCAATGAATGTCCTAATCAGAGGTTACAGAGCATGAAGAGGGCTGGCCTTTCATCATCTTGTCCACTGAAGCCATTTCAGCAGACGAACTGAGCTAAGGAGAGGCTGAATGACTCTGTGCCCCGGCAGTTCAAGGCTGTTTGCAAGCCAGAGCGCTCCTGCTCCAGTTCCAACTATTTATACAATGTAAAACAACACCTGCAGCAGAAAGCTGGACAGCGTGGAGAAGGGGCCAAGTGTCTCACCAGCAGGCAACCCGCAGAGCAACATAATTAATTCAATGACCTGCAGTACACAAGTTCAAATCATCAGCAGCAGAAAAGGATATTGATTTAGACTTTTCACAGCACCAGTAGATATCCCAGGCTTTGGCCATGAGGTGATAGAAGACCACTTCTGTTGCCCACAGTTACTCTTAGTGAAGTTAACTTCATCTCTGCACTGTACAGCAAACCTGAGCCAAAGTAATAGACGGGGGCAAAAATTGTACAAGGCAATCCTTAATCTAACTTTCTCAAGTCTTCGTCCAAAACTTTTATTCTCATCAGGATTTGCACTCAAAGTTTCTATCTTTTAATATAGTTGGATTTTTTTGGCGGTCACAAAGTATTTTTTTCTGCTGATCTAAATTGGACGTGATTTTTCCAAAGAAGTCCACAGAAATTAACATTCTTCATATTACTGTGTGACCAATCATGTTTCAAATGAGGATTATTCATATAGTCTAATCGTAGCTAGTCAATAGGTTTCCAAAGCTGACAGTCTGATGAAATGTTTCTCAGGTGGAAGATGAGTAATGATAGAAACTTTTCTAATCTGGTTGAATTGGTCATTTTGTTCTGATCAACTGACATCTCACTTCCTGTTTTGATGGGTTCAGACAGCACATGTAGATTTCTCTTATTTTCTCAGCTATGTGATCAGGCTTTGTTGTGTTCACCATTACTTCTTCCTCCTGGCCAGTCAAATGTCCTCATTACTTCCCAAGTTGTAGGGTTTCTCTTACAGATAATATCAAAGGAAGCACTTTAAATGTGCAGATACATTTCAGATAAGTCATGAAGGGTTTTGTATATTTTCTGGCTTTGAAAAAGAGCTTTCTTCTCATCCAAAGATCTCAAAGCACCTTCTAGAGTGCTGTTTCAGGAGCTGTTTGCCAGCATGGGCACAAAACGTGAAAAAAACATTCCTTCTGAATGCTATAGACTGGGGAGATTGTGCATTCCACTTAAAAAGCTTCTACAGTTGGTAAGAATTTGTGCTGGCCATAGTCTGTAATGATGAAGAGTGTACAATTAAAGCTGATGATCTGGAAAATAAGGAATGAATTCAAAACTACTTCATCTGTAGAAAGCCTGAAATTATGAGAATTTTAGCACCCAAAGCCTCATGTTGCATTCCTCTTATTTCAACTGATATTGGCTTGATCTGTAATACTACAGAGAGATTATAATGATTTTTTTGTGTTTTTTTTTTTTTTTAAAGCAGTCCCTCTGCTTGTAATCTAGCTGGCTGAGAGAACCGATTTAATGTGTAATTGTATATGGGCAGCCAGATTGTGAAATAAACTGAAGTTCCAAGGTAGAAGAATGTTGCAGTTACAAAAGTAGATATTTTGATATTTGGAAGAACAAACAAAATTTGCAGACTAAACCAACATTTTCTATACTGATAGAAACAGAGGAACACTGACTGCATGAGAATCAAGGAAAAAGAGAGCTGATTTGGGACAAACAGTACTTGATTCTGCAAAATCATTGATGGAGTACCGGGTGTAACACAGGCTGAAGTAATGAATGCTCCTTCCATGCTGAACACTTCAGTCCTATGCTTTCAGTGTAATTGTTATCTGTCTGCACTGCTGGTAACGTCTAGACATGTTTACATACCTAGATATGTAAAAGTGAAAAGTGAAAAGAGATAAAGTGCAGAGGACAGGGGGCAAGTGTTGGGGAGAAAAAGGAGGCTATCTGAGCTCAAATATATAAATGTAATATTAAAGGCAGTTGTATAAGAAATAATGGGCAAAATGGAATGCAGGTAACTTGAAAATTTATATCATTATATGCTACAGATCTCCTGGATGACTGAATTCAGTCTTGAGAACTACTGGTTTCCCATATAATCTGCTACAGAAACTAATCAAATTTCCCTGTTCTTCTTAAAGAGAAACATCTCAGAAATTATCTGTTTTACAGTTGCAAGAATTCATTCGTCATATTGACCTATATTTTCCTGCACAGATAGCCCATCACTCTTGAGCATTTCTTCTGAGGTCTTCTCACCGGTAGAACTTCTAATGAGCTTTCTTCTATTTGCCCATTTTGAATAAAACCTCCTTTTGTAAATCATTAGATGGTGTTTGTCATTCACAACTGCACCCTTCACCCTACGTCATTTTCTCTTCAATTGTCCTAAAAGATGAACACTGAAATTATCAGGATGTCAAAATATTGAGACGTTTGCCCTTGAGTTTCATGATCTTGCACTATGCTACTGAACGTTATGGCATTTCTCTTAATCAAGTCTCTAAGATGATATCATATTCCAGCTTCCAATATTCTTAAGTATTAATGGAGAAAGGTGGTTTCCTCTGCCAGCATGCGGTAAAAAAAGAGGGGTCCAAGATCATTTTTCTCCCTATAGAGCAGTGATTCGTCCTTTAGCATTACCCTCTGGTGTCTCCTCTTTAGACAGCATCTCTCCCAACCAAAAATTTCTCTACAGCTCTCCATTTATACTAAGTAACTGGATAGTGCCTTGGGTAGTATTTTACCAAACACAGTAAGAGTATCCAAATAGCTTTTCATATCTCTTCTCTCATATTATCAGGAAGCTGGTGGAGTAGTCTAGCAAAATTTCCTCTTTTGTGTGCTTTTTTGTTGTTGTTGTTTTGTTTTGTTTTTTTGTTTTTCCAAAACATCTAAACAATGTTTTTTTCCTACCTTCTCATTGGCACTACTGAGAGCATCATTAATTTAAATGTTGTTTGATGCAATGGCAAAAGACTTTGTGACTCATGAGGTTCTTTGCAGAAATATATTTCTAATACAGATGATAAAGTCACTGGCAATTACAGCAAGTTTTATTGATGTGTTTACTTCAGGCATTACTGAAAGTGCAAACATGCTTCATAAATAAGAAATGGTTTCCTCTTTTTCTCTGGTTTTCATCTAGTTATATCTGGTCAGACTTTTAATTAGCGTGGCATATTGGATCCCTTCTCAGTTGCTTTCCACAGTGGCTGGCTATTTACATCTGTACACAGTGGGTGTTAAACAGCACGACTCTGATGTGCTGTACTTTTAGTGACCTTTCACAGGTGTGAATGATTATACAAGGTACCAGAGACTGGTAAATCAGCCTATCTTTGGACAGTAGGCAGATTAGCAGCTGGTGTCTGTTTGAGTGGCCTCCTAAAGGAAAATGTCTCTGCAGCATGAAACAGGATGGGATGCAATATGACTGTTTTGGTGCGCCAGACTTTTGACTCTGTCCTGCCTTTTAAAAATCCCTTTTCCAGCTACACAGGCTAATGTAGCTATACACACAGTCATGAAAATACTGTCTTTCTGCCAAAGTCAGTTGTTAACCAGGTTAACACAGCATAGGCAGCTACTTATCATCACATGAAGTGACTTTGTTGTCATTTTGCATCACAATATGAATGTGTCAAGTGTCATGGACATGAAATGGTAACAGCAGATATTGGCTTGATCAAATGCCATGTTTGTCACCACTCTCTCTCCTACACTGAACAAGAGCTTTGCAAACTTTGCGAGGGGGAGAGATCAAAACCAGTTTAACACTGTGCTTAACCATAAACAAAGAGCAGTGTGTTAGTAGAGAGACCCTGTTTAGATAATTGTAGGGATATAGTCTTGCATTTCCCAGCTATGACAAGATATTTTCATCTTTTTAAAATACTTAAACGTAGACATCAAGATGGTAGCTGAGGATATATATATCATTAGTTTTCTCTGATCTGTCAGGCAATTAATCAATCTACTGCTGGATGTCCTGCATTCATGCTGCCTTTCCCATCTTAATATTGCCATCTACAACAGCTGTTTAGGTCATCTTTTCATCTGTGGCACCTAACCTAGTTTCTTAATGGTTCTTGCTTCCAAGAGACATGTTCTATGTAGGATAGGCAGAGCTTGTTTTGCTAAACTGCTACTGTCAGCCATCACCAATATTATGAAAACTGTGGTTTTATCTGTATCCGACTACAAGGGACAGAGTCTTTGAAATCCTGAACTTGCATAAATTGTTTACATTTTGATCAGGTGAATAAATCACTTTATTTAAATATGAGTTGTAAAAAATTTTGAGACCCTGGCACCCCCTCAGACCTAGGATGAGTCTGGGCCTCGTGGCTACATTTTGCATTTATTTATTAATAACAGATAAACAGATATAGACTTATAGCAAGAAAAGTCTGGAACGTGGTTTCTGAGGAGCAGGGTAAAGTTTGTGCAAAAGCAATAACTCTTTGGGAGATTTCTGGGTGAAGATGTTATCGAGATCTCCCCCAAAACTGTCTTTCTCATCACTGAAATAATAGAAAAGCACAGAAAATATCTCTCCTATATGTTGGGTTTTTCTGCTTTCTGCTGCCTTTGGACATTTCCTGGTCTGCCTTTGGCTTGCTGTCCTTGGTTTCCTCTATACCTCAGCTACAAGGACAAATGCATCCATGATATTCCCAGACAGTTGTTGCAAACCTATAATGAGTGGAGTAAAAAGAAGTTGCAAAACCCATTTTCTGTTCTCACACTTCCACTCACACTTAACAGCTCCTTACCAGCTCCTTTCAGCAAATGGAAAGGTGGCCTTCAAGTCTGCTCTCCCTTTAGCAGGGATTCAGTGCAGTGCAGAGGAGCAGCAGCCTTTTCCTTGAAGCAGCACTAAGTTGCCCTGAGAAGAGTGACTCCATGATTGCGACAGAATGTTCTCTCTCCCTCTTTGCTGTTCTCAGGTCTCACAAGAATTTCCAATTGAGAGTTTAATAAGACTGTGTTCACTGGTATGTGTGATGGCAAAAAAAATTCCTCTGCACTCAGAATAGTAAATTAATGTGGCGAGAGCCATTGAGCAACATTTTAATGGAAGCCACCATCATTATAAATATCATAAACTGTCAGCATCTTGAGTTTCTTGAGATGATTTGCCCACTGCAGTTTTACTACTGCTCTGTCTCATTCCCACTCAGATGTGTGAAGAAACCTCTGTTAACTGCTGAGGTAAAGTTGTACAAAACTTGGCCTAAACCAGTCAGAGACTTCTTGTTTGTGGATGTGTAGTGGATATCAGAACAAAACATTCCCAAGTAGCTTGCAGATGTAAAATGAGACTGTAGGAACTGAGAGGATTAGGGAAAGAATTTGTTATTTATCCAAATACCCAAGACATAGACACAGACATGTCAAGAACTCATGTAGGATAATTTTAGGCTGCTTTGACTAATTTTTTTTTTTTTCTATCTGGTAGGGAACACACACAGTCACACATCAACTAAGATTGAGAGGGACCTCTGGATAACATTTAGTCCTAACCATGCTCAATAAAAATCAGCCAGAGCAGGTTGTTGAAGACCAATTCCATCTGGGTTTCGAGCATCTCCGAGGATGGTGACATTCAAGAGACATTTAGATGTTGTACTGAGGGACATGGTTTAGTATCCAGAAATACCAGTGATAGGTGGATGGTTGGACTGGAGGATCTTAGAGGTCTTCCCCAGCCTCAGTGATTCTTTGAGTCTATGATTCACAAGTTCTCTGGGCAACCTGCCTCACTGTTTGACCACCCTCTCCAGACAGACATTTTTATAAGATCCCTCCAAGCTGTCCAGCTCCTTCTGTGAGGCAGCACACCTATCTCCTGTATCAGCCTCCCAGTTTTGTGTCTCCTCCAGATTTACCACATCCCATTCTCCTGCTCATCAGTGAAGATACTTAATATTACTGTCCCCAGCACAGGTACCCCAGCAACGCTGTAGTACACCAGTAATGGCTAATTTCCTGCTGGATTTTGTACTTCTGATTGCAACAACAGGCAGCAATAAACTCTTGCAGAGGATAATTCAGAGCTGGCATCTCAGAGGATCATTTTCTTGGGAAGAGAAGCTTTCTCCACAGAAGGAGGGCAAACTCTTTACACTGCACTCATGAACATTTCCTATAGCAACATTTTCCACCACTTTAAGCACCATTTTTATCACAACAAAAAAGTCCAAATGATCAAAGGTACTCACATAATAATTTAAGAACAACAGTAGCTCCTCTCCTCAAGAACTGGTCCTACATGTGGTGGGGACCATAAGGGTGGATGTACACAGAGTTTTATGGATCCAGCATTTCTTATCTTTTAATTGAGAGGCAGAATAAGAGTTAAACATCCTATTTTCTTCAACCCTCACTGTTCTTAACACTGTTGTCAGCTAAAAAGTATATATTCGTATTTAATTTTTGTCTCATCTTCATTCCTCTGAGGAAGTAAGTATCCCTTCTCTTATTCTCCCATGACTCATCTATAAAACTTCCCACTTCTAAACTATTTTATTTTGTCTTGTCTCATACTTGTTTATCTTGGATAAAATCCTAACCTCACTGAAGTCAGTGGCAAAAATCCCATTGACTCAAACAGAGCCAGGATTTCTTCTTTTTTTCTTGATTAGATTGTGGGTGTGTTTGCCTTGTATACACTTAATCTTGTCCTGATTTTGCTGTAGTTTTTGGGAAAGGGCCATGATGCATCTTTGTGCATTAAGCTTTGAGTAAGCATATGCTGTGACTTACAGGATAATAATTAGTCTGAAGGATTTACTGTAGCAGTTCACAGAGATGTGGATGGGGGCAAATAAAGGAAATTAAACATAAGTTTCCACATTTCAGGCCTAGAACTTATTTGCAGTGAAGGCAGGGATCACAGAAACAAAAACATTGCTTCCATTATTAGAGGCTCAGGGCTTATAAAGCACATCCATGGAGTTATAGTGTGCTGCAAGAGCTACTGCAGGGAAATGCTGATGCCACAGAAAGCAAAAGGGGCTGAGTGACTGCAATGCAACAATAACTCAGACAGGCTTAATGTGAGGAGAAAGCAACACCACTGCCAACGAGCCAGCACTTCCACAGTTCAAACAGCATAGGAAAAATGTACAGGTTGATAACCACAAAACAAAACAAAACTGAAGCCCACTGAAAAGCAAAGGAATTAAGACAGAGTAAGAGGGTTGTGTTCAGACCTGCCTTGTTGCAGCACAGCAGCCTCATGCAAGAAGCCCAGCACATATGGCCCCAGAAGGTACTGTGAGGACTTGATGGGTAAACTTGGTGGATTGAATGCCACATGGGATTCATAGGAGTTGTTGAATCATAGAAGTGACTTCCCAAAAGATGGGGCCTTTAAAGGACATCTAATCCAACTCGTCTGCAATGCTCAAGGCATGCACAGTTCTGTCCAGCACTCAGAGCCCTGTCCAGCCTGAACTGTGTGTGTGCCTACAGGAATGGGGCATCGCCACATTTCTAGGCAGCCTGTGCCAGTTCCTCATTGTCCTTATTGTAAAGAACTTCTTTATATCCAATCTAAATCTCCCAGAACTTCTTCTTTATATCCAGTCTTAATCTCCACTCTTTAAGTCTGAAGTCTTTTCCCTTTGTCCTGACACCACCGACCTTTCAAAGGAGTCTGTCCCCTTCTTTCTTACAGACACCTTCACATACTTAAGGCCTCTCTCAGGTCTCCCCAGGGCTTTCTCTTCTCCAGGCTGCACAGCCCCAGTTCTCAGCCTGTCCTTATAGGGGAAGTGTTCCATCCCTTGGATCCTTTTGTGGCCCTCCTCTAGACACACTCCAACAGCTCCATGGCTCTCCTGCACTGAGCACTCCCCATCTGGATGCAGTGTTCCAGGTGAGGTCTCACAGCACAGAGCAGAGGGGCAGGATCACTCCATCACCCTGCTGGCCACACTGTTTTGGATGCAACCCAGGGTACAGTTTGCTTTCTGTGCTGTGAGGACACATTGCTACCTCATGTACAGCTTCCAATGACCAGTACCCCCAGTTCCTTTTTTGGCAGAGCTGTGCTTATCCTCATCCTCTTATCTCCACGCTCTGCCCTCTGAATAAGGAAAGCAGTTCCTTTTCCCCATATGTTATATATAGTGTCACTAATTTGGGAACAGAATTGTCCTTTGCAATGCTCCTTTCTTTCATTGTAGGGTGTGACTTCCCAAAAGATAAGCACTTCTTCAGTTGCAAAGAAGGTTCTTGATGAAAATGGTAGAAATTTGTTTTCTTGAATCCTCTATAACTAGACTGAAGAACACATTAAGAAGGCTGGTGGATGAAATTGCTAAAAATGTATGCTGTTTTTGAACATAATGACTTTTAAACTTCCTATACTGACAAATCATACACGGTTTGGCTGCCAGCATCTGATAAGGTCATCTGGAGTAAGTAGTGTCTCTTTATCCTCTGAAGTTACTAGAAATATGCAGAGTTTGACTTATGACTATTTGCCCAACACTATCCTATAAAAGAAATCTATAATATTTAAATCCTGGGACAAGGCAATGATTCTGCAACATGTTAAACACATCATCATGACATGGAAAAGGTGAACTGGGTCTTTTTAGTGGAATTACCATCTAAAAGCTTTCTTCTGCTTTTTGGCCAGCCTGACAGATAATTTTTGAAATATTCATACTTTAGTAATAAAATAAATGACTTATATGGTCATCTGGAGAAGTATGAAGTGAAGCTCTGCATTTATCACAGCTGATGATGCTACCAGTAGATGTGGGATACACTCGATCAGGAAAAACATTGGTGCCATTCCTTTGACCCCAAAAAAAGGCCCCATTGCCTTTTTTGAGGAGATGTGAGAGATGGAGAGGTCAGCTTGGCCTCACTGAGTCTCGACTTGTTGGTAATGAGGATCTGGAAAGGAGATGGAGGGTCTGAAGAAACAGGGTGTTTTGTACCTAGCCATAAGATAAACTCTCTGCTGATTATGAAGACTTGTTGTGTAATTTGCTTGCTTTCTAGCCAGTGGATTGTTAGTAGAAAACTACTGAATATGTGTGTTAGAATATAAAAGGTTTGCTTTAGGAAGTAGAGAGATTGAAACACACGTCATGATCATGATCATTATGGCAATAAAGAAATCTTCCTGGCAGAAGAACCCTGTGTCGTGTGACTAACTCGCGACAATTTTTTTACTAGATTGCCCCAAAATATTCAGAATTGATGAGTATTTCCTAGCAGAGGATAAATCCCTTCTATTACCCACTTTTACTCAGTGCCTCGCATTTATGTGAAATACTCACTGGTCTAGGCTGTGCTTTCTAAGGTTTGCTATAAATTCCAAGATATGAGAAGGCTCTATCAGATAAAAAGCAAATCTACTGCATAGGTGAAAAAGTTCGCAAGCCAGTCTAAAATTCTGAACCATGCTCCAGCAGAAAGCAAGTCCTACAGATGTGAAAACCAGTCATTATTAGTAACTTGGCACTTGGAATATTTTTATGTTTACTTTCCTCAAGGACAAAACATTATTTAGCTAACCTAACATTACTTTATGTTTTTTATGTTCAGGAAACTCTTGATCTTCTATATTCTTCAAAAATATTATTCATTGTGGATATTTCAGCCTTATAGGGCTATTTATGTATATACACTCTTCAGTGGCATTTCCTTTCATATTAGAAAATTTCAGAAAATAACTAGCAAACTTGCATTTCACATATTGCGTGTTTGAGTGCAGCTTTTGCAAATGAGAGTTTGAGATTAAAATCAATTAAAGCTGATTTCCAGCAATGCTTGTGGAAAGTGAGTGCAAAGGGAGGAAAGAATCCACCAAAGGAGGATCTGTGATTTTTTCATACTGTCTACACATAGGCGTAGAAAATGTCTTTGAGATGCATGCTCCATACTCAGCTACCAGCAACTAAGCAGCCTTCAAATCCGCACTCTTAAATTTTGCATCAGCTTTTATTTATCTGGTAAGAAAAACAAAGGAAAAAGTTAAAATTTTCAAATAGTTCGTTATGAATCTAAGCACGAACTGATTTTTATTTATTTTATTTTATTTTTGCAATATTTAAAAATCAGCAAGAAAATGTATCCTTTCCTAAAGAGGGATTTTCAGATGTCAAACACAGAGGGGGATGATGAGCAAAAAATAAAATATGATCTTTAGATTGAGATACCCAGGGTCACAATACATTGAAGTATGTTTCAATACAGTAACTTGATATATATTTACTAAATTGCTTGGCACATTCAGCATGTCTCCAGGGAACTGTTGGAGGGAACTCACAGTACATTTTTCACTCCTTCCCTGTGCATTAGCAGACATAAGGTCACACTAGCATAGCAAAGATGGGTGCAGCCTCAGGCTCATTAGCTCTCAGCAAGCTAGCCAGATGAGGCAGCGTGGTGTTTTCCTTTCATCATTCAAGCTTGAAAGGAAACTGTCGGCAGCCACTTGCTTTTAAAACAATGAAAATTTAGGTGACAGCAATCTCATTAGCTGAAAGGTAGCATTTAGTGGAGATTAAGATTTCTAGGTAAAGATTTCCCTCTTCTGCAAAACACAGGCACAAACTTATTATAAAATCATATATTTTAGATGCAAAAATCTGTGTATGAGAAGAACTAATAGAGCTCGTTAAATAACAGCAATTGTGCACCAGTGAATCATACTTTTTGCAGGAAAATCAATGTCTGATTGACTGGCTTCCTTTCAGAATAATGTGTACATCTTAGACATGTACATACTTACAGAGCAGCAGTTTAATCCCTAACTCTTGCCGCAGAATTGGTACTTTCCATGCAGATGCTTCCTTTGTCTTGTGCAGAATCTAAACCCAGAAAATGCAAAGGGATATAAATGCTCTTATTCTCAGAGTTTTCCAAGCTTCAGCCATGATATATGATATGCTTGAGGATTAAATACCTTTTGCATTCCAATTACTGTATGTGAAAGTTTATTGATGATGTTTTATTGGTAATATTTCATTGCTGTAAGCTTTTAAGCTGAGCAGGGCTCTATGTTTATGTAGATTTCCTGAAGTGCAGGAGTTCTAGAGCTGAGAACATATTTAAACTCTATTTTCTATTTTTTTCTGGGCTTCAGTTCAAAACTGACCTAACACAGAGATGTTCTCCTGCTTGTTACATTGCAAGTGAGAACTTGATGGTCTAATGATCATTTCTGAATTCCCTGGTGGAGGCAGTTGGTGTGATCTTTTCTTAGTGATGGTGTTCTACTGCATTAGCAAGCACTGGAAGAAGGGCACTTGCTCTGAGCCTAGCTCTCAGAAATGAAAAGGTTGATTACCAGAGGTATAAGAGGCTTGCAAATTTCAAGCATCCTGTAGAACTTCGTAGCATTTCACTCCCTAGGACTGTTTTGAAAATCTCTGATTTAGAGGGCTCAGTTTGCCTTTCAAGTTTACATTTCAGCTTCCAATATATTTTCTTAGACTTCCTCCCACTCACAGTATTAACTTCCCTTTAATGATTCCCCACCTCAACCGTTGCCTTCCCATCTTTTATGATCTCCCTGATTCCTATCTCTCCCAAGCTCCGTAGGGCATGTTCTCTCTCCAGGAAGCAGAAATTCAATCATCTCTATTATTGCTCTTGCAATAGCACTGGTGAGTCCAAACTGCCTGTCAGTGCAACCAGAAAAGGGTCTCCAGAAAATATCCCTGGGCCCAGCTGTTGTTAATTTACCGTCTGTGATCCATCAGGGGACTGAACACCAAGTGATGGTCTCTGAACCCTGCGTAGGTGACCTTCTCTTGCCTCCAGACTACCCCTTCAATTTGTGACCCACCACAAAACCCAGTGGATGCTGGGCTGTGTTTGTGATGCACTTCTGCATTCCTGTGTAGAAGTTTCTGTGCCTGCTGCCCTTTTTTATTTTGTCCTCCAAGCCAGGCTCTTTCCTTCAGCCCACAAATAATTATCGCCCAGTTGCTTTCTCATATGCAAGTTTACACAATGCTGAGGCCCAAACCTGACGCAGTCACTCTCTCAGCCCTCTACTTTACATTAGAACTCTTGCCAGAGTTTGAACTAAGAGCAGCATCCTGCACCACGCTCTTTTTTTTTTTTTTTTTTACCGAAAATTTCTTTCTCCTGATTTTTTTTCTTTAGCTTATTTAAGAAAATTATCCCAGGTAATACACCACTATAAAATATCCCTCACCTCCCTTTTGTATAAACAATAACTAGCTTAGATGGAGTTTGCAGCTAGGAAAAGTAGGTCAAAACAATGTGACTAAATCATTCCAAAATAATCATCGGAAAGAATCAAATTCTCACCCATGGGGTTTATGTGAACAGATTCAAACCTGCCAGGACTTTGGCACCTATCACTGTCTCTAATATTTAAGGGCAGGATTCACCAATGCTTTATGAGTCAAGGAAACAAAACAAAGAGTCCAAAGCTGAGAAAACAGTTTTCATCTGCATTTTTTAAGGTTTATTTGATCTTCAGAGCTCTCTATTTTCAGTTTTGCTTACCAGATTGTAAATAGCCACATCAGCTTTTTAGCATGGATAAATCTGAGCTCCTATGGAGAGGAAAGAAAAGAAAAAAATAAAGAGAAGAAATGGGAAAATATCTTGTTCACTGGTACTTTCTACTTTTTGCAAACTGAACAGAAGCTCCAAGTAGCTATTAGTTGTAATCCCTGCAACCGCTATTCCCACTTTCTCTAAGGAAAGCCTAAGCAGGGAGCTGTCAGGTCCCTGTGGTGGCAGCACATAGCCCAGGGGAACCAGCAACACTGTGTCTGATGGATGGTCCTCAGCAGGATAAGTATTCAACCTCATACCTACAGGCCTATCTGCTGTGAAAAACAAAGCCCCAGAAGAAACAAGTAAATAAAAAATCTCTGCTTCCCAATTCCTACCACCTAATTTGAGCCATTTGCATCACGGTTTGGAAGCATGCTTCACAGTTGGCACTATTTTCTGCAGAGACAAAATAAAACTCTGCACACAAATACTCCTACATGTAGGAAAGTCTGAAGCTGGAAATGTGGGACATACCCTGAATTAACATAGCACCTTTCCCTTGGAGATCTCCATTGTTTTGCTGATGGAAACTCCACAGCACCACGGTGTGGCAGCACCTTGCTGGCAGGGAAACTGAGGCAAGTTTTCTAAAAGCAGAGTGAGACAGGAAAAGGAGACTTTGGAGACCCAAACTGTCACTAACTGAAGAAGAAAACGGAGAATCCAAAGTCTTCTTCATTTTTTTATCAAGTACTTTGCTTTTGAGCTAACAACTGTCACATGCCATCATCATTTTCACCTCTAAAAGAGTCTTCTTCAAAAAAGCACATCCCTATACTCTTTGCTTTTTTCAGATGAAACATTTTCCAATCCAAAGAAATAGATTTTTATATTTTTAAGGAAAAATACAGAATAAAAGTATATTACTTAAAAAGAAAGAAAAGAAAAAAGGGGAGGGAAGGGAAAAGGGAAGGGAAAAAAAGGGAAGGGAAAAGGGAAGGGAAAAAAAGGGAAGGGAAGAGGGAAGGGAAGAGGGAAGGGAAAAGGGAAGGGAAAAGGGAAGGGAAAAAGGAAGGGAAAAAGGAAGGGAAGGGAAAAGGGAAGGGAAGGGAAGGGAAGGGAAGGGA
>JAPSGF010000003.1:35544803-35700611 GCA_035772895.1 Perdix hodgsoniae
GAGGGAAGGGAAGGGAAGGGAAGGGAAGGGAAGGGAAGGGAAGGGAAGGGAAGGGAAGGGAAGGGAAGGGAAGGGAAGGGAAGGGGAAAAAAGCTACAGATCTTCTGTGAATCCTACCCTGTATTTCATATTTCTCCAGTGAGGCTCACATTCCTTTATTCAGATTCCAAAAGTAGAGATAATTTGTTCCAAATGTTTTCAAAAGCAATCAGCAGCATCGACTTACATTCTTTCCAGGGTTGGGAGAAAACTGTGAAATCTTCTAAACACTAATGGAGGAGTGAGCAAGGAGGAGGGATGGGGGAGAAGGGGAGCAGGAAGATAGTAAGAGGGGAAAATGAGAGAGAAGGAGGAGAGGAAAGAAAGAGAAAAAAAATTGCAGAAATAAATATGCTGATGATCTATTTGCTTATATTTTTACAGTTATGACCCCTTGAGCAGATCTGGGGAGGCTTACCGATTGCCAGCAACGTATTTCCATTGGCAAGGTAGCTAGCAATTCTTAGTGTGATATTATGTAGCAGACTATGATTGAGAAATAGGCCATAAAGTCATATATTTATTGCGAGACTGTCAGTGAGTTTTTTGCAAGGAAGCTAAACATATAACTCCCTGTGTGTTGTATGTCTGTTTTGTCTGCTACAGATCTTTACTGAACTACTCATCAGTCATTGTGCAGTCTTAGAAGTCTGGACAGATGTTACTAGTGAAAATAAAGACAAAAATGCTGCAATTTGTCTTCCATTTAAACATATCTACAAGCCACAGAGTTGCTGAATGGCTGCCTTCAGATGCAGTGTGGTC
Source organism: Perdix hodgsoniae (assembly GCA_035772895.1). Classification (NCBI taxonomy): domain Eukaryota; kingdom Metazoa; phylum Chordata; class Aves; order Galliformes; family Phasianidae; genus Perdix; species Perdix hodgsoniae. The sequence continues at coordinate 35,545,608 of JAPSGF010000003.1, forward strand.
TGTGAGCTGCCTGCCTTCCCAGAGGCTCCCAGCACACTGCCAGCTTTGCCACTGGCTCTCTGTGTGGCCTTTGACATCTCTTTTAATCCGTGGCTTCCCAAATCTATAAAGCAGTGACAATAACTCTTGCAGTATTTCCTGCATAAGGTCTACTGAAGGATTTCATCCTGTGCAGTTTCCTCTCCCGATCCTTGCCAGGTACAAGTCACCATGATACCGTTGACTTGCAGTTCTGAAGACTTGGCCAGCACAATACATAGTAGTGTTGGTCTACTGGTGACCACTCACTGCCAAGGCTTTTCTCTACCTCCCTGCAAGCCCAAAACCCAAAGCAGATCCAACAGAGAGACACACTTACCCTCACGGTGTTTCCAAGCTGGAGTCATGGTGTTTTCAAACTGGAGACATTTCTCCAGCCCTCTAAGACCAGGCCAGGCACTGTGCCACAGACATGATTCTCCCTTCTCCTCAGCAGTAGGATGGTCCCTGCTAATGCAATCCTCCATCCCACATGTCAGCATGCCTGCAGGCACTGCAGCACCTTATTGCTAGCAAACAGACTGTAAAAGGTTGGTGGTTACTTTTAATGGATGTGTATTAACTCTTATGCTTTCTAAAGCTCTAATTAACTCCACTTTCATTTGAAATTTACCTGAAGTGGGAGAGTTGGCTATTTGTTTTTATGCAGTTGAGTTTGCATTTAACTATTTCAGGAAGGAAAAAGAAATGAAAACCACTTGGAAAGCTGGTGAACTCAACCACCCATATTCCTTCAGCCAACTGGGAAGCTCCTCATCCACATCGTAGATCAGATCGTTTGAACGCCAATGTCTGGTGTTAAATTTGAGTGTTATACACATTTTGTTGCAAATCTGAGCAGGATTTAGAGTTTTAACCAGAATTCTGTGGTTGCCCTCCCAGTGCTAACAAATTTATCTGCACCATAGCTGCGTATCATAAGGAACATTTCCCTCTGCATTCCTGCTCCCCAGAGGTCCAGATACTAAATAAGACATCTAGACAAAGCTGTGCAAAATCAGCTTTGTCTGACTAACTGTTTGGACAGGTTTATTTTAATCATAAACAGTATAGTAAATTAACGCTAGCCACGCTGAGTTGTTTTAATGGCTGTGTGCTTTCTGCTCCATGCCCAAAATAGTGCTGTTTTTTCTTTTGCCAATTACAACAGCCTCTAAAAATTTCTCCTACAGTTTGGGGAAACACATTTTAAGAGGTGCTAAAGACACCCCAATTTTAGGGTATGGAAAGTCTAACAGTTAGTCTATGTGTACTTACACAAAGAGAATTCAGAATGAACTACTTGCAGGCTCACAGTACTCTGCCTTTAGAGCATGGGTGAAGCTGGTGAACTGGTCCTAGTCAATAAGGTAAATGTTTGTGAGATTTTTCTATTGAGCACACTAAAAGACAAGTTTTAAATGTAAAATATGAAATAAAATAAAATATGGAAATAATGTAGAAATGAGGAGATTGTATAAAAAATTTGAGTTGAAAATCAGAAAAATATTACTTGAGTTTCATCAATAATTGAAAATATTGGTTAAAATAGAAAGTTATGAAAATAAACTTTAAAATTATTATGACTTATTTATTGGAAAAAAAAATGAAAGCAATAAAACAACAGCTAAATTAAAGGAGAATTATATTTTCAATTAAAAGTCAGTTCATAACATTATAGGCAGAAGGCTTGAGATTTGGAAGAACTCATCTCTTCCAGGGACTTCTCTGTTATCCAGAAAGCTCTCCTAGTTATCACACACAGTGACCAGTGTGTTGCTCTTTGAGAGTCTTGTTTTCCAGATCTTCAGAGGAAGGGAATAGCTTTCACATGCATTGAGCAACAGCATGCAGGAAATATTGCAAGCTGTGCTTCCAGAATTCCTTTCTTCCTACCTCCTTTTGCAAACCTACTTTTATTTCTGTAACTAAAGAAGTAAACTGTTCTGTAACTGTTAAAAAAGTAAAAAGAAAATGAGGACAGTGAAGAAGACTCAGCTTTTTCCAAGCAGTTTCCTTCTCTAGGAGCAACTAGTTGATCCCAATCCTTCTTAGGACAGTATTTGCAGTTCATTTCCCAATAATATCATCTGGAAGAGCATCAGACTTACTATGTTTTCACACTGAGGCCTCAGTATGACCATGAAATCTAAACAAAGGAGTCTTTCCAACCACCTGGCAACGTTCCACAGGATTTCTGAATTAAAAGAGACAATGCAAGAAACTTTGGCTAGATTCAACCACAGCTATGCTGTGTTGCAGGCCACGGCTAAAATGTCCTACAGATTTAACCACAACCAAAATTTCCTTTTCTCAAGGCTTTTTCCTTTGGAAACTTTTCTTCACAAGGCACCAACATGCCATGTCTGTTGTGCTCTCCCTCCAGTCCTTAGCAATGTTGTCTGTGAGCAGTATTGAAAGAAATATTGAAAGCAGTAGGAGGGTAGAACAGAAGAAAGAATCTCACCCAGATGATGTAACTGGATTGTAGCCCTGGCAGTGGATGGACAAACTGGGAATTTTCAGTCTGCTTTGCTCTATTCTCATTTGAATGGATTCTTCCTACTGGAGCAGCATTTCTCACCTTGTTTTAAGCTCCAGTTCCACATCCCTATCCATAGCTGGTTATAAGACTCTTATCATTTATTCAAAAAAACAGAGCAGATTCCAGCACTTTTTCCTCTATCTTCCAAAGAAAATTTGTTCCTACTGGTATTTTGGCCAAAAGTATTGTGAGATTCTGGGACATGTTGATCACTATTTCATGCCATGCTGGTGCCTTTCCCCTGTGAGTTGTCCTCAGTCTATTCATGTTGGTACTGTGACATCATGGAGTAGCTGCTCAGTATGCACTGCTGTGCCAGGTTGATCAACATCATCCATATTTTCACTATGCCTGAGACCATAAATCTGGAATTGAATCCAGAATCTTTTAGGACATGAATAATTATTGTTATTATAATAATAGTAACAATCCTAAGTAGTTAGAAACAAAAGCTTGCACTTAGCTAGTGACTTTAAAGAGCTTGCCTACAGATTCAATTTGTTGGCCACCTCTCCTGATGTTTATAACACAATTACTACTAAAAAGGAAATTAAACTGAGCATTTGCTCATGTGGACAGACTTCTGAGTAAACTCCAACACTTAGGTTTTCCCCTCCTTTTTTTGCTGCCTATCTCTGTCTCCATTTGTGATGGGCTTGTGTTCTACTTTGTCTAAAATAGCTTGCAATTTGACTAGTTATTCCTGCAACATTCACAGATTTCTGTTTCTTTGTTTTTCCTTGCTTCTTTTTGTACTGCCCCTATTTAAACACACCTTAAAGACATCTTTCTAACTCTGAATCAAGTCTCTAGCTGATGATCTGCAAGTTCAAACAACCAGTTGGGTGATGCTCACTGGGAAATGAAAGGTTTTGTCCTGTCCAGCCTTAAATTTATGAAATCTCTTTTGGTTGTGTCACTACTAAATAGATTCTTCTAGCAAAATTTCGTTTTCCAGTTGCCTGCTTCCCTCCTTTATACATGAAAGTTACTCCTGTTAGTATTTCAGTATTTTCATGAATCATGTTAAATGAATTCACCCAACACACTGAATTGTGTTTCCATGGGTTACGGTGACCCACTTTCATTATGAGTAGCCCCTTCTTTTTCTGCTAGTCTGCACCAAAGAATGCTCTGTGTTCTTTGGTCAATTCAAGAACCTCCACTGCAGTTCGCAGCATGGGCCTTATTTTGCTGATCTTAAGTGGCCACCTCCCATTGAGCTGTGTCTTTTTTTCAGCTGCTCTATCTGATGTACCAGCGTGCCAGGAAGACCAGTCTCCACAGGTGCTTTGCGGGTTCAAATAGGATCTCTTTGGGTGTGCTCTGGCAAGCTAAGTCAAATCCTTGGCATCATATGCCAAACACAGAACTTCTACCTGATTTGGATAATGCAACTTCTTTGCTGGGAACACAGTGCTGCAACATGACTGCAGATGAGCTAATTGACTTTGCTGTGCAAAAATGCTCTGCTTCTTCCCTCTCGCCCTTACACACTTTCTATCAACTCTCCAAGTCCTTCGCTTGGACTACAGAATTAAACAGAAGCGAGAACTCCAAGGGAGTTTTTTCCCTCTAAAGTAATTGGCTTCTGTGTTACTCAAGCTGGGATTATCCAGGCTTTCTGTTCCAGCTCTCTGTTGGTTACAGACAATGTGGAAGTTATATGTGCCCAGTCTTACCAAATCTTCCAGCTGGCTCAGTTCCTCAACCACTGACTCATTCGGACATGTTGGTTTAAGTCCATGTTGCAGCCCATCTTGTGTAGTACATCCCAGATTGGGCCATGGTTTTCTTCATGTCCTCTACTAGGTTTGAGGAGAGTTTGCACATCTCTGATCTTTCATGCCAGACTAGAATAAGAGTTCTACCAGAGAGGTCTTATGCCTGATTAGTCTATGTGTAGCTTTCGCCCTAGCAAATAATTTTTTCTCTCTAAGTACATCTCAACTCTAAGCTCATTCAGGGATGGTTCCAGATATTCTTTCAAGCCTTTCTTGTTTCGTCTTCAGCCCTTGTTTTAGATTATCTGGTCTGCACAATCATTTCCATTATTTGTTCCAGCTTGGATCAAGAGGAATTACCAGAGTGCAATTTCTCTCCCAGGGAAGCGGACCCTGCTGCTGATGCTAACACGAGTCCTTATGTCATGAGCAATTAATCAGCATACAGGGCCTCCAGGGTTGCTCTGTCAAGAGGTAGTGCTACTGCTGCAGCCAAGTAATGCATGAGTGTCATCCTTTTAAATCATAAAGAATATGTAAAAATATGCCTCATTTTCCTAAGCAGAGCAGGAGGCACCCAGAGCAGTTTCCAGGCTTCCAAGCATCCTTATGGTGGGGACTTCTTCATCGGGACAGAGCTACATAAGCTTTTATCATGTCATGCTGCTCTTCATTCTCCAGCCTAAATAGGCACTGTCTGATCTCGCCATAAAACTGTTTCTATACTTAATTGAATTTAGAAATTGAGGCCAAGATTAAAACCTTTTGCCTGAATATCCAAGGTTTTACTGGTTTACACTGTGTCTTGGTCATTTTGTTATGTCTGTGTGACAACACTAAATGTAATTCCCCCGAGAGTTACAAACAAATGAACAAACTGAAGACTGTATTTTTGCTGTTCTTTAGGAACTGGAATATGCCTGAAAAAATTCTGGTTACCTGGCTTTCAGTACTGAGTCATCCACTTCAGTTGAGTTTCCACCTGCCTCAGGTATACTGGGAAACTGAGTGTTTTTCATTGCATAGCAGTTTTACTGCAATTCCACTCTAATTACACTTAGGATATATATTTTTAAAGAATATAATTAGCCCTAAGTTTATTACTGGAGTTATTAACTTTCTCTTCTTAATGGAACAGAATTTAACCTGTAGACATACTGAAATTATTCTGAAAATTTTTGTAACACTTGCATACATATTAATGCAAAATAAAACTTTTTAAAATAATTATGATGTAAGGTAAGTTGCACAGTGGGATGCTAAAAATAAAATTTCTCAATCACAAAAATCCATGTGTAAATGAAATAATTACCCTTAATAGAGCCCTTTTTTCCATATATATTTGTCAAGAATTTTAACATCAAAGCAGGGACAGAGTGGTGTAATAAATTTGAGGACTGTGCTAATATGGATAACCTTCCTTCTAAAATGAATTTGTAGCAATTGTAGACATAAAAAAGTGGAACCATTTTGCAATTACATAGGACAAGAGTTGAGATCACAGTCAAGTAATTACACTGTAGATTTTGTCTTGTAGACGGATCTTCCTTTGGCCACTGGTTTTGTAATGAAAATAATTCCTTGAGACCTGGGTTCAAGAATGAAGGCAATGGGCAATTAAGTATACTACGGTCTAAAGTAAATTTAGAATGACTTACAATTATAGGGGGTTGAGTCAATACTCCATTATTTTCACACTTGCATAGTGTCTCTGATGTTGATGGAGCTAAACGACTGTAAAATTGGTCTGACAGACTGGATATCAAGACGCTTTAAGAACAAGCCTGGGAGGCTTTAGGTATTCCCTACCAATATCTACATTGTCAATACAGCTAAGAACAGGCTTTTGTCATGACTAAGAGCTGTTCATTGTTGGCACAGATATAGCTTTGATTTAGTTATCACAACCATTAAATTCCCAGTAAAAACAGAAGTGGAAAAATAGGAGAAAATCTGAGATATAATGAGGAACATTAATAGCCTGTCTTATTTGAACTGGAACAAAGATCTGTTCAGGCTTGCTCTGAGATAAGGGCAAGAGGCTGAATGCAGTTCTTCTTGAAATAATACTATCTGAATGGTTGAGATTCAGACATTGCTGTTAATTCTACTTTTCAAGTTGCAAAATACAGAAGCCTATAAAAATAAACAGCAGGTGGCCAAAAAAAGAGATACAGCGATTAACCAGGCATGAAGGGAACTCCAAATGATGTAGAAATAGACATTTTAATATAGAAATCTAGATTTTTTGTTTCAAAATGATTTTGTTCATAAGCTGTTTAATTACAAAAGAAAGTGACAAGTTAGAAGAAGAAACTAAAGACAAGTGTGTGAGATCTATTCTGTGAGAATATCCTAGATAATGAGTGACAGCTGGGAGGTTTTGGTCTCACTTTCATTTTAATGGCATCCTCCAGTGATATGCACTGGATTTCATGCCTTTGTGGCACTGTCAGCTCCTGTGATGATCCACAGAATATGGGCGTTTGACAGGTCTTTAATAAACAGTTTGCTGCTGGGATGAATTGAAGTTCAGCTGAATCTAGCCTGAGTTCAGCAGAAGAGACAGTGTTGTTAACTCACCTTTTTACTACAAAAGAAAAAAAAGGATGGAAAAAAATAAAATAAAATCCAGGCCCTGCTACCTGCTACCCTTTCAGTAACTAATTATGAGAGACCTCATTTTTTGAAGAGAATCAAAATGTAGCAGCAACCAACCAACTGAAAAGCGTCACCTGTAGCCAAAAAGCAGTAGAAAGCACTATTTTTTTCTTCGATTTAAACCTATTATTAGTCAATTAGAATCCCTCCAGGGAGCTCAGTCCAATGGCTTTTTGCAGGGATTTTTGGAGGTTTGTTTTGTTACTGTTGCATTAAGAATCTTCTGGTACTCGCTCACAAAATCAGTAATTGTGTGCTGTATGCAGCACCCATGTCAGGGCAGGGGCAAGGCAGGCAGCCACCCCAGAAATGAGGTTGCTAAGGAAAGGGGAAGAAGAACAAACAAGCTGTGGCCCAGTCACCTTGGACTAGATGATCTTTCCTGGTCCCTTCCAATCCCTGGCATTCTGTGTTTCTGTGTGATTCTGTGCTGCTTGTGCATGGAGAGAATTGGAGCTGGGCAATTTGGGGGGCAACAGCTGCCTCCATCTCTATTGTCCCTACTCCATCACATCAGAACTGGCAAACTCAGCTGCACCCTACTCCAGACTTCCTTTTCCCTTCACATTCTTGTTGCAGAGTGACTCAATACTTCTTTTTGTATTTTTCATACACATTTATTTGCCTTGTTACTCTTATTTAGGCTAGCTATACCTCAAATGGCACTGTAGTCACAATGAGAGGCCCAAATAGCTGTGATTTAGCAACAAGAAGTGCTTTTCTTGTATTGATTTAGCAGAAATAGCACTGCAAAAAAAAAATGGGAGCTTCTCCTATTTACTGAAATGCTTATTACCTTTTCTTCCCCGGATTTGTTCCTCTCAAATGTGACTATTTGGGGGAGCTAAAGGCAAACATGATGGTTCAGTCCTATCTCAAATTATGCATTTTATGTTGCATTCTACTGGAATACTTGCAGAAGCTATGCAAAAAAAAAAAAAAAAAAAAAAAAAAAAAAAAAAAAAAAAAAAAAAAAAAAAAAAAAAAAACACTAAAGAATGCTGTTGGCATGGAAAGGCATTGTGAGGACTTAAGCCAATTTAGAAAGGGTGAGGTGGTGTTCACAGACAAGACAGAACCTGATTTAATATATGTGATAGCACTCATAGAAGATGAAGCTTTGATATGCTATTTTCTGTGCTGGCTTTTGAATGTGACCATTTACTCAATTTTCATATCAAAAATCTGAAGTTAATGAAGGCTTTTGAAACTAAGAACACTGGAACTAAAATGGAGGAAATAGAGGTCTGTTTTTGTCATTCTTGTTGCTGGAAGAATAATATAAATCAAAAATTGATAGGTATAAAATAAGGTCCGTCCTCCATGATCTTTCTAGAACGAAAGAGATGGGAAAGAAAATAAAATTCATGAGCCAGTGCTCATTTGTCTATAGAATTTGAGGTCTTAATCTATTTACCTAAAAAGAAATATTAAAAAGAAATCTAGCATGCAAGAGGCACATACTCAAGTGACTAAACTTAAGGACATACCTGCTTCTAATTGTTCCATTTATGCATGACAGGAAAGATGTTTGTCCTAACATGTCAACATCCTAACATCCCAAAAATATCTGAACTGAGTAATGCTTATAGTGAATACAATTGAGAGTGACATCTTAGTAAAAGATAATTATGCAACACCTGTACTTAAATAAGATAGGAGACAAATATAAAAACAGCCCAACTGAATGAAATTGGACAGTGTATGCTATCATAAGTGACAGCAGATATGGTTTTTCCCTGCTCTATTCAGGGCTGTTAGCTGATTAGAGTTATCTCTCCAGGTTGTTTCCTCTCACAGCATACAGCAATAGCAGCTGCATGGCTCTTTCATGAGGCAGTTTGTGGTGAGCTTGTGGTTCTCTGCCTGATCCAGTGAGACTGATGGAAGAACTGACAGGGTTCCAGTTAGGCTAGTGTCCTAAGGAGGTGAGAATCATAGAACCAGTCATTAAAGTTGTAAAAGACCACTAGGATCATCTAGTCCAAACATCGTCCTATCACAACCGTGTCCCTCGGTGCCACATCTCCACTGTTTTTCAACATATCCAAGGACCACTCCATCACCTTCCTGGAAAGCATGTGCCAGTGTATTAGCACTGGTTTTGAGCAGAAATTTTTCCTAATATCCGACCTGAACCTGGAACACCTTGAGGCCATTACCTCTGGCCTGTGGAAGCTGTTAAGACTCCAACCCAACAATATGTCCAGTTCAGAGTCAAATACTTGCTTCTATCTCCTCTTTCATCTCCCCTATTTCGTCCTCTGTCCAAGATGAAACCGTGTTATCAGACTGCTCAACCACCATCTCTTACAAGAAATCTATCTGTGTGCTGTTGCACAATTCTGGGATGAATGGAGCTGGGCTGGATCTTTGATTTAGGTGGAATAATGGGCTGGCACCAGGCCCCAGAGCTGAAAGCATAGACAAACAAAAAGCTGTACTGAGCCGTAACCCAACAAAAAGATCAAATCCATAGGTCATTTCTCAGTAATAAAGAAGAAGTAAGCTCAGGAAAAATTGTATTCATAGTTTCTTCAAAAATAAGATGAGTGTAATTTTCATTTCTAATAATATAGAACACCTCAACTTACTTCATTACTTGACATACTTACCATCTCCATTGAGCAATTAGGATAATGATAGAAATAATATCTTACTTTTAATACTATACTTTGTTAATCCTTATTCTGTAAAACATCACTGGTCTTGTTTAGGATGTTTCTTCAGTAATTAATAAGCTTTCTGTTGCAGTGCCCAAGGCTTTTCCACTCCTTTTTTTTCTTACCTTTGTATATGGAAATCACATAATGTTTGGAGACAGGTTCTAAGGCTGCAGGACATAACTTAAGGAGATGGGGAGAGGCATAGAGTATATCCCGAGGGAATGGGGGAAATCCAGGAAAATTCCACTTTGCTTTTTTTCTCTTTCTCATTTTACTGTCTCTCTCCAACTATTATGAAGATAAAGTGGAGCAAACTGCAGGGTGAGTGATAGAACAAGGGAAAATAAAACTAAAATAGCTGTGGTGTCCCTGTGCACTGCAGGGAGTGGGATAACTTTTAGAGTCCCTTCCAAATCAGATGATTTTATAATGATTCTATGTTTCTTAGAGGGTCTCCTGAAACAAAAGATAAGACTGATCACCAATGCTTTGTAGTGCAGGGTTCATGGAAAGCCTTCTTGCTGAGGGTTCGGAGAAACAATCAGGCAAGGGAAAAGAAAAAAAGCATGCCAGGTACTGAAAGTTGGGTGCAAATTTCAGAGAATGGGACTTCAATTAAACAGAGTCCAGACTGGCTTTACTGAACATTTGGGTGTATTTTTTCTTTGGAAAGAACATTTTGTGAAGAAGCAGAAAATGGAAAAATGGGTAGTGTAAACCATGGTGTGGGAAGTTCATGATGTATGAGAGACCAAGCCAGAAATCATGCAGAGGTAATGGATGTACAAGACCATCCACAGACAGCACTGGGAGAGCAATTGTCAACCTGACTACCATGGAGAGAAACGAAAAAGGAGCATAAAAGCCACCAACTGTTGTTGAAAGGATGCAGGTGAGCTAAAAGGCTCTATGGATGATGGACAGTTGGAAAATTCAGAAGGTGGAGTTTATTTGGAAAACCAGGATGCTCTTCCCAATCTGTAAATGACTTTTTGTGTGATCTTTTAGAGTAATAGAGTCGTAGAATTGTTAAGGTTGGGAAAGACCACTAAGATCATCTCGTCTGTCAACCCAGCTCCACCATGCCCACTACAAAACGTTGTTCAGTAATGTCCCTCATAATTGGAAAAGTCAGATTGCTCATAGCAAGTAGAGCAGTGAGGTAAAACTTGGCCTTTTTAGAGGAGGATAACCAAGGCCTACAGGCTCCAATGCCTAGAACCAGGAGGACTTCTCAGATGCAGGCTTACATGTGCCCCCAATTTTATCTCATCTCCAAAATCTCATTCTCTTTTAAGTGAAAATAAATCACTGCAGTGAAAGGCAATAAGCATTTTAGATTCAGTATCTTCAAAGGGTGCTGTCTGTTGGCAGTTTTTATTTATGTGGTTTAATTTGAATAAAGATGGTAAATATCAGTGCTCAGCATTCCTTAGGGCTCAGCTGACAACTCCCCAGAACATACAGAGATTGAGGATAAGAAGTTATTAACATAATTGTCTCTTTCTCAACCACAATCTTTTCCACAGCTTTGCAGAACTATTGGTAAGTTTTTACTTCACATTCAGCAGATCCAGATCACTTTGTTCAGTGAACATCAAGAGAGATGTGGCCTCACTGAAAGCAGTCTAGAGCATATATATGAATAAATGAGCAGAGATCTTGAAAGCATGATCTAAGATGGCTGCTCTGAAAGTCATGCCTCCTATTTTATGTTGGCCCACTGTATCAAAGGAGATGTTGGTGCTATGCCAGTAGAGGTTGAACCTTCCCACCAATATCTCATTCCACTTTGTTGGTGTGTGACAGATGGCAGCAGAAGGGCAGTCTGACACGATGGTGTCTGACATAGAAGTGCATATGAAGCAAAGATGTGGAATTGAATTCCTCCATGCAAAAAGAAAGGGCACCCACTGATATTCATTGACTCTTTCTGAATGTTTATGGAGACCAAACTGTGTGTGTGAGCACACTGAGGCAATAGATGCTGCATTTCAAAAGAGACGGCAGTGACAGTGGATTACCTCTGATTGTGCAGATTATTACAAGCATGGAATGCAGGCTGCTTATCATAGCTGGTGAAAATGCACAGTTAATGGTGGTGACTGTATTGAAAAACAGTGTATTGTAGCTGAGAATTTGCCCTATCAAATAATGTTATCATGCTCTTTGTATCTGTTATAGTTTTGATAGAAATAAATTGGAGGTATTACTTTTCAATGGACCTGTGTTCAGAGGAGTATTGAAAAATTGGGCCTGCTTGATTTAAGGAAGACTGGAGGTTTAACAAACCCAAGACCCATGAAAGACCATGGCATATTTTCTGTTCTTCATTCTTCCTATGCACAGAGCAAGTAATGCTGAGCATTATTAAGTGCAGCAAGGGAAATTTCATCTAGACACTAGTGAGACAGTAATCTCCTTTAGTTGTTGGTGCCCATCCTAACGATTGCTGCAAGTAGTTGAATGACTCACTGAGCTGAAAAATTCCATATAGTCTCCTATCCCATGATTGCTTCTTCAAAACTGGAGAGAGACAAGCAGGGGAGGCTCCAGTGTCTTTGCTGAATAACATATGACATTCCAATACTCCTGTGGGTCCATCACCAGCTATTAGCATGAGGTGAGAACTGCACCTAAAGCATATGCAAAAGTTAGTGGTTAGGAAATGGAGATAGTCCTTTATAGTATAGTAGAGACTCAATAGCAAGGGAAAAACAGGCTTTTACTTCTAGGCTCTAGTAAGAACATTTTGTTTGGCTATTGTTTTGAAAACAGTTCTTCCTTTCATGAATCTTTCTGAGGGTCTTTCCTTTTCATTGCTTCAAAATGCTCTCCTTTCTGTCTGAGACTTTTTATGTTATATTGCCACTAAGTACAGTGTATATCACCAGAGTACAAGATGGCTCTTTGTGCCCTTCGCTCCTACTTGCAGTGCCAGAGTTAATATATTTTTATTAAATATCTCAATAAATAATTTTTTTCCTCACAGTCTCATAGTGGAACACAAGGCATTCCTTGAAAACTTCCTCAGAAACCAGTCTGTTCACCTTCACTGCTCTTTCCTTAAAATTCTCTCATGCTGTGAACCCTGAAAAAGAATGGTTGTGCTTACCAATAGGTGATTTTTCCTGTGTCTGTGGCTAATCACATATCTCAGAACCAATTCATTGTAAGCATGAATAACCTATTATGTTTGTAGCCCTTATTGAATGATTTCTTGAGGACTATTGACTCTCTTTTGGACAGGTTTACTCTCACAAAATGATAGTTGTCTTTAGTGGTTCTTTCTCTAAATTAGGTGTTTAGATTTCCTCTATAATCAGTAAGGGGAAATGAGTACTTTAAAGGATAAAGCACTTCTAGGTCACCGTTTGGTGGTGATTTCCTCTCAATTTTTTCCAAAGGGACTTCAAGGTACGTAGCTCGGATCAGTCCATAGTCAATATCTAGAGATTTCTGAGATTAATTCTCACTTAAATGCCTGTCATATTCAGGTCCCAAAAGGAACCTCTAGGAAGAGTTACAGAGCAAAATATAATGACAGCTTGTAGAAAACTTCACCAGTATAATAATATAATGAAAATAGTATTGAAGAAAAAAAATAAATAAATAAAATAAATAAAGCCTGAAAAAACCTACCCCAAAACACCAAAATTCAATGTCAATAATTCAGCATCCACAAGCTGTAAGAAAATTCCTTTGGCAAATGACATCTATAATGTTCTTTGACTTGCTGCCATCTGTTATTGCTGCCTTATAATCAGGGCTGTTTTCAGGCAGACTGTGCCTGATTTCTTCAAGATAAGCAGGGTCTGTATTTTAACATAAGTCACTAGCAGCTAGATCCTTAGCTCAGGCAGGGCAAAAAAAAGACTGAACAGATTTATGTATATTTGTGTAATACTGGCTTCCAGACAGAGGGTTTGCTAGTCTTTAGGGCTGGTGGTGATAGTGCTTGCAATTACCTACAGGAAGGGGAAAGAACTTGTGAGATTGAATGACCTTTATGGTGGAGAAGGAAGGGTACTGCTGAAAAAGGAACCGATGTCAATATGTCTCCCTGCAGTTCATCTCATGGGCAGTCACGGTAGTTTAGAATGATTATAAGGGAAAATTTTACTTGAAAATAATAAGGTCTATATAGAAGCTTGTGTTCAAGGTACTACAAATAAGCTCAGAGTGGCAAAGAGGAGATCTGGGGACTTTGACATGGATAAGAAATAGAGAAACACAGATAAAAATCAGAGTTATAGTTACAGATGTAATTATTTCATCATCTTCAGATCCTCTGGTATAAATTTGGAGGTGCATGTATTTCAGAAAATTGTCTTAAGTTTACATACTTATATCACGAGTCTTCTTCACCATCAAGGTAAAAAGATGCAAGCAAAATAAAAGTATTGGAAGTGACCACTTCAGTTACTTGCTCTCTTTTTCCTAATGGCATTTTAAATTACATAGGAAAAAAATATTCTCCAAAATGTCTTAGTATTACCAACTACTTGAGGAAGTTAAGGAAGACTGACCTTTCAGCCCCGTGAGGAGAACAAGCATTTTCCCAAAAAGCAAAGCAGTCAGCTCTCTAGCATTCCAAAATGGATCAAGCAGGTTATGAATTGGTCATACTATGAGTGCAAAGATGATGTGTGCCACTTAATGTACAGCAAAGCACATTGCTACATCGCTGGGACATACAAAGTTGGGGGCTCTGCTTTTGGTGTCAGAGTGGTTGTATGTGGAGGCAGAACAGATGAGCACTGAGATTTAAAATTTAGGCCAGAACATTATGAAAATGCAAGTATACTCTTTCAATTTTTCCTTTCCTAGTTCATGTCAGAAGAGTTTTATGTTCTTTCTAAGAGGATATTCTGAGAGGGAAAGATGGAAGAAGGCCCCAGATTTCCAATGTAAAAGAAGACCATAGTATTTGCATTGTAGTCATATGGATTAGAAGGGCATTTATGCTGTAGGCAACATCTTTATAATATCCATTATGGGCATGAGCATTTATAGCCTTTCCTTGGAAGAACTAACATCAGCAGCTTCACTGGTTGAACCATCAAACCTGGTATGTCTGTTTCGATTTTCCTGCAGTCCTTCCAGTAAAACTTATTCAGGTCCACCAGCAGAACCTATGGAGTCAGGTGTGGGTCTGCATTGCAGTGACAGGTCTGAGAAAGTGCATCATTTAAAAGGTAAATAGTTTCCCACAAACACAACCCAGCAGCAAAGGAATTTAATTCAAGGTATATATCCTAGCTTCAGAGTCTTGTCAGATGTTCGGCTGCTCCCTCAGATTCAAGACACATGCCTTAACCTGAATTATAGAAGTATATTAAAGAAGGATATTGTAGAAAGCCAAACTGGAGAAAAATGGATTTGGTGGAAGAACGACTCATTGAGTGAGGAATTGACTGAAGTTGCACACAGAGAGCTGTGGAGACTGGTGATGTGCAGTGCTTCTCAAGGATTTATGCTGGGACCGGTGTTGTCTAGCATCTTCGTAGGAGACATGGACAGTGGGATCCAGTGCACCCTCACCAAGTTTGCAGATGACAATAAGCTGAGTGGTGCAGCTAACAGGCTAGAGGAAAGGGATACTATCCAGGGAGACCTGGACAGGCTTGAGAGGGGGACCCATGGCAACCTCATGAAGTTCAACAAGGTCAAGTGCAAGATCCTACGCATGGCTTGAGGTAATCAAGCACAGATACAAGTTAGATGAAGAATGGCTTGAGAGCAGCCTAGAGGAGAAGGATTTGGGTGGGTGTTGGTTGATGAAGGGGTGTTGGTTGATGAAAGACTTAACATGAGCAGGCACTGTGCTCCAAAAGGCCGACTGTATCCTGGGTTGCATCAAGAGGAACATGATCAGCAGGTTGAGGGAGGTGATTCTGCCTCTCTATTCTGTTCTTCTGAGAACCCACCTGAAGTTCTGAATCCAGTTCTGGATCCCCCAAAATGAGAAGGACATGTCCAGAACAGGGCCACAAAGATGATCAGAGGAGCGTACAGGAAAGTTGGGGAAGAACTTTTCATAAGGGCATATAGCAACAGGATGAAGGGAAATGGCTTTCAACTGGAAGAGGGTAGGTTTAGACTAGATAATAGGAAGAAATTCTTTCCTGTGAGGGTGGTGAAACACTGGAATAGATTGCACAGAAATGTTGTGGATCACCCCTCCCTAAAAGCATTTGAGGCCAGGCTGGATGGGACTGTGAGCAACCTTGTCTGGTGAGAGATGTCTCTGCCTATAGCAGGGGCGTTGGAGCTGGTTCCTTCCAACCCAAACCATTCTATCATTCAATATACCAGGTGACACACTCCTATATTCACAGTGGATGAGCAAGGAGATTTGATAGACGATCTTATTTCTATGAGTGAAGTTCTGGCATCTTTGAAATCTTTGTAAGTTTTGTCATCACATTTACCCTGTAATTTGAATGCCAGCATCCAGTGGCTCAGAATATACCATAAAATAATCTATACAAAACAATTTTGAGGAATGCTCAGGTTTGGGTGCATTTAAATTTTAAGTCTTTCTACATGTAAAACAGGTTAGTTTACCTTAGCAGGGCTTAAATAATTGCTGCTTGCTACACTTAGAAGGAATCTTGTCCACTGGATATTTGAAATAATATCAAAAACTAAAAAAAATTGAGCTTTTCTAATCTGAAGTATCAACAGGGCTGTTTCACCTTGCTTACATGAAAGAGCAGACTCTCTCCTCTTTCTCCACTGCAGTATCTTACACAAATAATGATGGTAATAATGATATAATAGCCCTGAACAACATGTCCTTTTCACCACAGAAAGCCCTGCAAACAAAATGATATCAAACCTTTAGTACCTGCTGCTGAGGGTTTTCACACTAAATAAAGCTGACAAAAGAGATGAGCAATTTTGTTTTGGCCACATTCTGAATGTCAGTATCTCTATTTACTGCCTCTCAAAGTAATCAATTGCACCAGAGGTCCATCAGCTCTCATTGGCCCTATTGATTGAAAAACTGAGCCATGGTTGCTGTTTCTGTTTTTAAGCCACCTTACATCCCTTTCTACAGTGACCTCTGCCTGTACACTTGTAGTGCTATGGCTTTTGAAGCATGTGTCTAGCGAACATGTATTCAGTATGATTTCCATCTAATTAAAATTCTTTACTATTATCTCCTCTTATCTGACCTTTGTACTCAGATTCCCAGTTTCTCAGTTTTCGTGCTAGCAATGCAGAAAATGATAGCAAGTTTTTGATTAAAAATAACAATAAACTATGATTTTTTTTTAATAGTTATTTCTTTTGCTGAGTTTCCGGAGGGAAAATAATGACTTCTGCAATCATGCTATCTTTTGTCCATCTGTGTTCTCCATTTGATAACTCTAGAATCTTTTGGCATTTTCAGACAGATGTGAAAATGGATTTATACCTTTATATCAATATCCTGTTGACCCTAACCTCCTGAAAAGTGTGTAAATTTGGCAGGTGGGTAGAAAAAAAAGGTCTAAAGGCAGCACAGAGAAAATTCTGAGGAGTGAGTAGGAGTCACTCCAAACTGAGTACCTTGATCAAACTGGGTACCTTGGGAGCTGTTAGAGAGGGTCTAGAGGAGAGCCACAAAGACAATTAGAGGGCTGGAGCACCTCCCCTGTGAAGATAGGCTAAAGGGTATGGGCTTGTTCAGCCTGGAGGAGAGAAGGCTGCAGGGTGACCTCACTGCAGCCTTCCAGCACCTAAAGGGAGCCTACAGACAGGAGGGTAGTCAGTTCTTTGAAAGGGTGGATAACAGCAGGACAAGGGGAAATGGTTTTAAGTTGAAGGTGGGAAGATTTAGGTTAGATGTCTGGGAGAAGTTCTTTACAGAGAGAGTTGTGAGGTGCTGGAACAGCTGCCCAGAGAGGCTGCAGATGCCCCGTCCCTGGAGATGTTCAAGGCCAGGCTGGATGGGGCCCTGGGCAGCCAGCCTGGTCTAGTATTAGATATTAAGGTGTAAAATTTTGCCATTGAGAGAACTTTGGAAATGATTGAAAGCCAATATTCTACAAGCTGTGCCTCTAATATTTGGAATTAAAGAAATCATCCAGTAAGTCTGATCTTACATTTAACCTCACATAGTATTTCTCTTGATTGATATTCCAAAGTCCATGGCAGGAATCCTCAGATGACATCACTAGCGTGGAACAACAAGGTAGCTGCTATGTTTTCTCCCTCATGTAATTGAAGAAACCTGTGAAGTTGCTACTCAGCAGCAGAACTCTACTGCACCAATTATGAAACTATTAAAAGATCCGATATTTTTGATAAGCATCCACAGAATGTCAAGAACTAGGAGTTTCAAATGTGGTGGAATACTTGTGACGTTAATTGCAAGGAGAAGATGAGTATCTTGCAAACTTGAGCTATTATCCTTACAATAATATGAATCACTCCATGTCTTTCTTCCCTATTCAGTGAGGTTCTGGATAGCCTTTTGATAACAGGAAAGTCAAATAAATGGAATAGAAGGTAAAAGCAACTAAATAATTGCAACTTGGCAAATAGGGATATGCAACATGATAATTGTCTGTAAGTATGTGAAGGGAGGGATAAGAATAGTCTCACATTGCTCAGGGGAGTGTAATTAGATATAATAGGATGAAATTAAGCAGTGGAAAATATTATGTTCAGTATTAGGAAGGAAAATCCTATTGAAACCTCATCCAAAATCTGCAATAGACTCCAAAGGTAGCTCTACTGGTGAAAGCTTCTGTTCTTGCAGTAAAAGAGCATGGAAAGAAGAATTTTGAAAATGCACCAGTTCTGCACTGGGAGGATAACAGGGCAATCTTTAAAGGATTTTCTGTCTTTAGTTTAATCTAATCCCATACCTATTGCTTTAGAATAACTGTAAAATGAAAAATATTTCTTTGAAGATGATTTTGTCTCTTTTTGGTGTTACAATCACCATTATCACATCTAGGCTTTCTAAACATTGCTTTTATTTGGGTTAGTTAAAAATACATAATCAAAAGCAGTATAAGCAATTTCTCCCAACTTTTGTCTCCGTTTGTCTGCCTTTCACACTCTCCTAGCAATATTTTACCAGTACTGTATTCAGTTTCCATTTCAAATTCTCTGAAAAGAAGATGTGAAAAGGAATAATTTTATTATTTGGATTCATGTGCCATGACTCAACATTGTATGCAATTTCTTGTTGGTGTTGCTTCCATTAAAGCTGTTCTTATACACCTTGTATAGTTTATATCTAGAACATATTACAGACCAGACCAGGACATGGAGGATTAGTCTCTTCCATACATTTATTAGCTTACTTACCTTGAGCAGAAAAACTGGATCAAGTGGATGAACAGTGATGAAGTTGTCCCTCTGTTTTGGTATGCACAGATTCATATGGTTGATTGATGGTGGCAATCTTCCAGTACCTATAGAGGGCCTGCAAGAAAGATGGAGAGAAATTCTTCAAACATTATAGTGATAGGAAAAGGGAGATTTTTAAACCTAGAAGAGGGGAGATTTAGGTTAGCTGTTAGGAGGAAATTATTTACTCAGAGGGAGGTGAGGTCCTGGCACTGTTGCCCAGAGAAATTGTGGTTGTCCTTTCCCTGGAGGTGCTCAAGGCCATGGGTGGGGTCATGGGCAGCCAGAGCTGGTGGGAGCAGCCAGCCCACAGAAGGGGGTTGGAACTGGATAGACTTTAAGGTCCTTTCCAACACAAGTAATTCCATGATTCTGGGAAGTCAACAAATTTTTTTAGCTTAGCTTTAATCAAACATCCATTATTTTGTCTATCTATTTGTTGGAGCTGTTCTTATTCCAGTTTCTGTACTTGCCATGGATCTTTCCCACCACTCCAGAGACGACGTGCATTTGGAAAGAATGCTTAATTTTCATAGAATCATGGAATCACAGAATCATAGAATGGGTTGAAAAGGACCATGGTGATCACCTAGTTTCAACCCCCTGCTATGTGCAGGGTTGCCAAGCACCAGACCAGGCTGCCCAGAGACACGTCCAGCCTGGCCTTGAATGCCTCCAAGGATGGGGCATCCACAACCTCCTTGGGCAACATGTTCCACTGTGTCACCACCCTTTGTGTGAAAAACTTCCTCCTAATTTCCATACTTCCTCTTCTATCTTTCTGAAGAACACCTCTTACCCTTGGTTTTTCAAAGGCAGCTCAACACTGAAATGTTTCTGAAAGTAAAAACTTTCTTTTTACCTTTCCTGCCTTCATGCAGACCATGTTACAATGAGAGCTATGTGAGTAGGATTCCTTCCCAACCCTACTATTGCACATCTTGGCTCTGTCAGTCTTTACTGGTATGCAGAATCTGTGTATAATGTTTACCCCAGACAAACATGATTAGCAATATCTGTGAATATATGATCTACTTTCTCAAACCTGTTCTTCACTCAGAGTCATGGTGGTCATGCTTTAGTGAGCCCATGACTCATTTGCAGAGCTATGGATCATGTTTGCAGTGTCAGGAGTGGGATTTAATGCCACCTGACTACTATTTGTAATACAAAACATAGAAAACCATCTCAAAATCACAAGGGCTGCACAAAATGAATTAGCCAGCTCTGCACTGAGAATAGTTGAGAAGAAAAAAAAAAATAGATTCGAAGGGAATTTTCTATTCAAGTCAAAATGAATATTTGTAACCACAGTCACTCAATTTCAGTGTTATTTAACACGTTCAAAGCACATTTTACTTGGTACAGGAGACTTTCTTAAGACAATCACAATGGAACATTTTTTGATCTAATAGAAACAAGAGGACACACAATGACTGAAATTCTCGGATAACATTGTGGCACAGATGAGATATATTTTCATTCCTCATCCTTTTCTGTTGCTTGCAAAACAATGTTCTTAATTCCTTAAAACTGCAGATATCTGCCAGATGGCATTCTCTTAAAACAGCATTGTGTGTGTGCAGGTAGGGATTTATTCATTCATGAGTTATTGCAGTATACAGGCTTGCAGATGTAAAATTACCACATGAATGTGACTGTATGGACAGCAGATTCCTGACATAAGAGTTTGCCTGTTTGATAGATGATTTATCTCCAGTGGCCTTTAAGCAAGCCGACAATAGAAGGCTGAGCTTGTTGAAACTTTTGAAATTCAGTTATTATTTTTGTGCAAGGACCACTAGATCATTTTTCTCCTCTGCGTTAAAAAGAAAGGAGCTAGCCACAACCTTTCAAAAGGACTCAGCAGGAGGAGGCAGAGCATGGACAAAGATGAAGGCTCAGATGAGCTGATTTCTCCTCACAGTTCCAATGCTTGTGTAACCTACAGTTAACTATTTAACCATTTCTTTTTTCCTTCCCCTTTGTCTGTGTTGGATTTGTTGTCTGCGCTCTGTCTTACGACATTACTGAGGTCTAAAATATCTCTTCATTCTAAATTTTTCCCTGCTTTGCTCAGACACATGCATAAGGCAATTTAAGATCCTTCCTGGAAGTGACTGTATTCTTCCACCTTCAATCAGGCTGCTGCATCCAGCACTTCACTGAAATTCTTCAAAGCAGAGAGGCAAAGCAGGACCTTACACACCCTGCCATAATGAACCCTTCTTTCTTACTGAAGCTGTGTACTTCTGTAATCTCAGCATCAGTAGAACTCAGTCTTTTTTACGTGTAGACAATGCAGCAGGGTCTGGCAGTCCCCACCAACCATGGCTCTTTCATGAAGGCTCCTTCAAGTCCTTCCTTCTGTCCTAACTACTCTCCTGGTCTGGAGACCATCTCTTGGAGGTCATGGATGCAATTAGTTTGAATACTTCCTAGGTGTTATGAAGACCTCCATGTTCCTTCTTAGTCATCTTTTGACCACAAACTCTTGGTAACTTGATGTCTGAGAGCAAGGCAGCTGATTCCTAAGACCGTAGTTCCCCAACTGCAGCAGAGTCACTTCCAACTGAGTGCCATGTAATTCTCCAATCAAGGTAATTGAATCTGAATACATTTAGAAAAAAAAAAACATATCAAATCAGACAGCTCAGCAATAGAATCAGGCTAGTAGTTAGGACTTCTGGATAAAGGATTATATTATTGAGTTACTCTTTTATTTTGATGCCCCGTTTAGTTACCAATTTGTTCTACTGTATTTCAGTCAGGTCTATTGCTAACTCCCTGAAGGGTTTATTCTAATAAGTAATGCAATTTGAAAAGGTAGAAAATCACAGAAACTCATTTAGTTTCACTCATTTTTACTAGTTTACTATTCCACATTGATTTTTCTCCTTCGTATTATACTTAGGCTTTGTTCTCTAATGGACTTACAAGTCTACTGATTAATGTGAGTAAAAATAATACTTGTTTTATTGTACGGGTAAATAATGTCTTAACTGCTTCCAGTCCTACAGCCCTCTCAGAGCACTAATCTGACATGGCACTATCACAATGACTTCACCTGCCTCTTTTCCAAACCCTCCTAAAGCCGTTTTCACTCATTTTATTCTCATTTCCTATGAATATTTGCTCAACATATTTTAATGGATTTGCTTTCACACTGACTACACCTTTTGTGAGCAAACACTTCAGTATTCCACCTTATCCTGTAGGGAATATTTACAGAAAGGAAATTTTTAAGTCCCTATGCAAATATTTAAAGAATGAATTTGAATTCAAGGCACAGATATTTAGACCAGAATTGCTATTGAGTTTATCTACTGAAGGCACAGTGGAAAAATTTGTTGGTGAATTTTCAATAAGTTATTTATAAACCTTTCTGCTCCCTCCTTTTGTTTGAGAGTGCTGATTTATCTCATTTCTCAGTATCTTTCTTAAAACCTACAACAGCAGTTTTTCTGCCATATTTCTACTTCCTCCAAATGATCAGGTTAGTATTGTTAGTATGCCAGTATTTCAAGTTCCTTCATGTTTCTATCCAAAACCTTTGCATATGGGTAATCCATTCAGTTCCCAATAACAATATCCAACTCCACTGTCTCTCCTCCTTCCTCTCCCCAGCAGCAAATGTTCACTTAGAATGAACAGTTATCTTTATTCTGAAAGCAGAGATAATCAAAAGGCAAAGGTTAAGAACTAACTAAGAAACTTTTTGAAGGGTTGAACTGATCAACAATTTAAAGGTAAATAATCTAGTTAAAAATAATTATCTTGGTTGTGGAAGCAGCTCAGTAATGGTAGTGATGAATTCCAGACAGGGTAATTTATTCTGCTTTTCAGACTCTATAGAGCTAGGAGCCTCTTGTAACCAAGTGTGGATGATTACAGTAAAAGAAAGCATCTCTGCATCATGATTGTGCTGGGGGTGGCTTGCTTGCCTTAGTAAGCTGGTATCCAGAAACCAAATGCCACAAGCTTCATTCACTTCTACTGTCTCCATGTCTCCTGAGAATGATATCACACATTTTCTGGCAATCTTTTCTTCCTCTCAACCCATTCTGGGCCTTGAACCCAGTTCGCCCTCTGCTTCTCGCAAACCCATCATCACAGTTCATTGTTAGTCTAGGCACTTATACCTTTCCTCAAACCATTAAACCCACAGCACAGTTCAAGCTTTTTCTTCTGTCTCCCTTCTACATGAATGTTTTAAGAAAAGATGATATTTATACTGTTCTGAACTGACAAAAGGTTTGTATAGTTGAATCCAATATGAAGTAGCTGGAAAAATTTTCACACTTTTTTTTTTTCCTGTTTTCACAATGTTTTAAGGATGTGTTGACAAATTTGACAAAAATCATTCAGAAGTCTGAAATGTTATATTAAATGTTTTCTTATCTCATTCTAAAGCAATTTTTCCTTTCAACAATTCCATAACATTTTTAATTCAAAATAATAACAATTCAAAACCTCATGCCAATATGACTTTTTTTTTTTCCCATACCATCCCCCCCCCCCCCAAAAAAAAAACAGATCACCATGCACATGATTAAAGGTGTGATGCCCAAATTATTGCCTCTCTTTGAAAAAAAAAAAAATATATATATATATATATATATATATATATATATGTATGTATGTGACTGTGCATGTACTTTAGACACCAGAGAATTCAAATAGAGGGAACAAGAGCTGAGCAAGTGGCACTTCTTGCTGAACTGCAAAAACTTTCATGGTGACAAATGGCTATGTTCCATCTCTTTGTTTTGTTTTCCCATTATTCCACCTCTGTAAATATCTGTTGGGATGCCAGGAGCAGAATTCTCCTTCCTGATTCACCTCGTTGATAGCTCAGGTGAGAAGGCTGAAATACACTGATTGATTTAGCAATTCAGTCGATGTGAGCGTGCACTCACCACCTTGAAAGCAGCGTGGTGTGCTGGTGTAACTGAAGTGACAGCCGCCCTCTCCCATAGCCCTGGCTTGCATGCTTAGCTGAGGAAAATCAGCATGACTGTAGCCAGTAGAAATCTCTCTGTCTGCGTGAGCTGAAGATTTAGCTCCTGAAATACCCTTGGTGAAAGAGAGCTGCTTCCTTAACGTGTCTTGGGATTAAAATGTAGATAGGGTAAAAGAAAGAGAAGGCTTGCTACCAGGCATCTCTTTATGTATTTAAAAATTCAATTAAGACCAGGATTCTGCTCAGGGATGGGACTGCAGAGGCAGCTGCGGTGTGTGTGGTGCAAGAACAGAAAGCTGGCATGACACAAACCAGCAGCCGGAGCTGACCAGTCTCATTTCCTTCACCAGGCAGCGCCAAAAGTAAACAAAGAGCGTAACTGCTGCAACATCACTTGGCTTCCAAAACCCGTGCCTCCTTTTTAGCATCTTGAAGATTTCAGGCAGATAGGAGGGGAAGGGTTTTTTTTGTGGTTTTTTTTTTTTTGCCCATGAGATGTTTTAAGTGCTGGGTGTGATCTTTATCTTGGCAATGTCCTTTCAAAGTTTGATATCTAGCATTCAGGATGTGCAAAGGAATGCATTTCAAATTTCTGCATTTCAGATTATCTCTGAGCAAAAAAAAAAAAAAAAAAAAAAAAGTAAAAAGCTGCCTTCCTGTTTGAATATGCATCCTGCTCGCTGTGCCTCAGACACGGAGTATTAGCAACAGCACCACTGATTCTGTTATCCTCTTTGGTGATAGGACTTTTTTTCACTTTTTCTCTTTTTGCTCTCCACTACTGTTTCCCCCCCCCAAAAAAAGGAAGAAGGATAGAGGGTGTATTTCCAAAACCCATCTCACGGCTTCTTTATTTTATACATTCTCCCCTCCCCACCCAAAATACTTTGAATAGCCCTTTATGTAACTTCAATTAAAAAAAAAATACAGCTGCTCCTCTGAAGCCATCCAAATCTAATTAACTACAGAAGCCTAAGTTATATTAAGCTTCTCACTTTCTTCATCTTAGCATCTCCATTCATACCTTCATTCAATGTGTTCACAAAAAAAGGAATTTCTAATAAATGTATCTATAGTCTTTGAAAAAAGAAAGCCACTAATCAGGAGGCCTGTGAAAGAGGAGGGATTGGAACTCGCTTGAACTTGGCAGTCTGGCCCCAAAACTTGCAGACAAAGGGGCGAAGGGAACCGAGGAGCTTAGCCCTACGTCTAAGGAAGCTGGTGAGAATTTGTTCAGCCTCTGAATAGAGATCTTCATTTCAGGCCTAAATGGTGCCCACATGGATTCATTGAAATGCCTTCTTGGAAGGAAGAGGGGGTGGGAGGAGAGAGGGGGAAGGCAAGGAAAGTTTGTTGAATATAAATGAGGTTACGTGTGGCTGAAGAGAGAGATAGAAGCTTTGCAGAGATTTATTCCTGACTGACACACGGTAACATGAAGGCAATAAAACGTGTCCTTGGCAAGTAGCATTAACAAACAGGAAACCTTAGGCTTCAGAGAGCTGAGATGATGCAACGCTCACCTCGGTGGGAAAAAATTTCTCGCTTGTGCAGGGCAATATTTAAAATACCTTTATCCAGTTCTGAAGAAATGAAAACAGGTTATCTTACTATGCCACAAGCCTGTGATTCAGGCTCTGCAGAGGCACAAGTTCACTAATAGTAATGACTCTTGGCATTCTCTCCATGGGAAATCCAGGAATGGTACTGTAAATTGTGTCTTGTCTAGGGGAACCTCCATGGCTCTCCCCAGTGGAAAGTCCTGATGGAAATGAGTTAAGCTACACCTCAGATGTTTTTTTTTCAGGAGCATCTAACATTTTTGCATATGCATTTTTGGTTCAGCAGTCTCAAGGATGTGCTCTGGTCTGATTATCCGCTTTAATGTCTTCACTTATATTCATATCTTCTCCTGGAAAAAAAAAAAACCTCCTGAAACTGCAACATTACCCAACAAAAGCAGAGTAACTTAAGCCAGACCATTAAGTTAAAACAATTGAAACTGTTCCACAGGCAGAGGAAGCACTTCGTATATTAAAATAAGTATAATTAAAGCTTAAAAAAATGTGGATAGTGTATAAAATCCCTTGGGCAAATACCATCAACCCTGACCCAGAGAAAAGGAGACTCATTCAAAGTGATAGAGAAATCACTTTTTTTGCAGTCCTGGCTGCTTTTATTGCTAATTTTCTAGCTGTCCACCACAGGCTACTGATTAGAAAAGAGTATGACCTGTTCCCAGACACGGCACAACAAAGAGTGGTCTGGCATTGGGTCTTTGCAGGGAGTAATGTTCCTTGGCCATTAATCTGAGGCACAGCACTGCAGATTTCAAGTGATAAGAAATTACCTGACCCCAAAGCAATCTTCTCCTTTCCCCGCCTCTGAACTGGAAAACATCACATTGCTGGAGGCTGAGAGCAGCTTCCCAGTTGGCCTCACACTCTACAGCCCTCCACATGATGAATGGAAAGCTATTTTTACTCCTCAGCTTAAACAAAAAGTAAATATTTTGTGAGGTTTATATACCGTCAGCTATCTCTTTCATCATAAACTAAAAAAGAAGTTACAAGTTTCCCGCACTGCTCATTTTGGAGCTGTTTTTAGCTCAACCGTATCTGGATTTTCAGATATGTAGCTAAGGACATTTACAACAGATACAAATTGCATTATTGGGCCATAATTTCATTTGTTTTGCCCTGCTTTGATGTTAAATGTAAAGAACCCTGAGGCTACTTCATCTAACATAAGGTTGTTAGCGATGACTTCTGCTCAGGGATGGCAGAAGGCTGTACACAGCCTAATCTGGACTCTGTTTATCAGAGCTCCTAAATGAAGGAAGGCCCCATTTTCAGGGTTATATACTAATCCTGATACCATCAACTGTATGAGTTTCAATGGGGCTAAATGTTGGGTCCTGCATTTTGGTCACAACAACCTCAGGCAGCCCTACAGGCTTGGGGAAGAGTGGCTGGAAAGCTGCCTGATGGAAAGGGACCTTGGTGTACTGATGGACAGTTGTCTGAATATGAACCAGCAGTGTGCCCAGGTGGCCAAGAAGGCCAATGACATCAGGCTTGTTTCAGGAATAGAGTGGTAAGCAGTATTAGGGAAGTCATCCTGCCCCTGTACTCAACACTGGTGAGCCTCACCTTGAGTGCTGTGTTCAGTTTTGTGCACCTCAGTACAGAAAGGACATTTTGGTGCTGGAGTAGGTTCAAAGAAGGGCAACAAGTCTTGTGAAGGGCTTGGAGAATATGCCCCACAAGGAGAGACTGAAGAACTGGGGCTGTTTAGTCTGAAGAAAACGAGGCTGAGGGGAGACCTTATTGCTCTCTGCCAATACCTGAAAGGTGCTTAAGAGAGAGTGGGGTTGGTCTCTTCTCACTGGTGACAGGTGACAGGACGAGGGGAAATGACCTCAAGTTGTGCCAGAGTAAGTTTAGATTAGGTAACAGGAACTATTTCATTACATGAAGGATTGTTAAGCACTGGAATAGGCTTCCCTTCCCAGGGAGGTGGTTGGGTCACCATGCCTGGATGTGTTTAAAAACCACTTAAATTTGGTGCTCAGGGACATTATTTAACAGAGGATTGTTAGAGTTAGGGTAGTATGGTTAGGTCGTGGTTGAACTCAATGGTTTTTAAGATCTTTTCCAACCTGAGCGATTCTATGATTTGCACACTGAATAGGCCTCAGGATCTCCAAGCTCTTCAGATATCTCTGCACAGGGTGAAACAAGAACGTTTCCCTTCTGCCTTATTGCTTCTCTATCGATTATATCTCCTAGCAAATCCAATGGAAGAGCGTAGTTGCTATTTCTTATGACTTTAATGAGGGTCTTGCTTATGGAGATAGAAAGAAAAGCTTTTATTTTGATTCCGCCTGCCATCACCTTTCTCTGGGACAGTTGAGAATTTCCTCTTTAAAAACCCTACATGTTCCAAAGTCATATAAGCTTACAAATAAAAAAAGCCTTTAACCATGTTCTTGTAAACTATACAACAAGAGGTTTTGATTATTTATTTTCAAGTATACGAATATTTAAGGGAAACCTTTACATGGAGGAAAAAAATGATATCTACACACCTTTCACTGAAGATACAGAGATGTGTCTCAAGAACGAAAGCACAACGGACGGAGAAAATATTTTAAAAAGGTGTTGAAAGCATAACAGAAGAAGCATAAGTATCAACAATGTGCCAAACAGACTTCCATCTTCCTTTTCTCAGGGAGTTGGACTGGAATCAAATCTACACTAGTGTGGAGTAAATTAAATGATCCTGCTCTTTTCCTGCTTCCAGTTTGTATGATACAATTTAATTTTCTGACTGCTAGCAAGGTAATCACAAGGACTTCCTAATCTATAAGCACTTGTACCTGGGTCAGGCTCATTAAACCAAATCAGGTTTAGTATTAAAACACCACTGTCAATTTGGTTCCCTGGATGAAGCATGCCTTGTCTGCAGGTTTGGAAGGCATGCTGCTGGGTAACACCATTAGTCCAGGGGCTTTGGACTTCAAGTAGAATCTCTCTTTTAAAGCTGGGGACAGCAAGAAAGCAATTAAAGTGGGAAAATTCACCCCTCACCCCAGCAAAGCGACCAAACACTCTTCTGTTGGGTTTAACTAGCACAGCCATTTTAGGGGCAGCCTGGCCTAGTGGTTGACAACACTGCACATGGTAAGGGGGTTGAAACTAGATGATCACAGTGGTCATTTCCAACACCATTCTAT
Organism: Perdix hodgsoniae; assembly: GCA_035772895.1. Classification (NCBI taxonomy): domain Eukaryota; kingdom Metazoa; phylum Chordata; class Aves; order Galliformes; family Phasianidae; genus Perdix; species Perdix hodgsoniae. The sequence continues at coordinate 35,574,277 of JAPSGF010000003.1, forward strand.
GATTCTATGATTATGCCCGCAGATTTCACCACATGTTCATGCATATACCGATAAGTATTATATAGATCAAAAACACTTTTGTTGGTGTTACTTGTCAGTACAATATTTACTATCATGCTCATAAGCAATTTATCTTTGGCTGCACTAACCTTTAGCCTGACTTTTGACTCTAGCACTTCACATGTGTGGTCTCTCCTTACTTGGGGGAAGGAGATGCAAAGGTTGCAATGCAGCCAGAAATCTTGTGTGTCTTCAAGGCTGAGTCATCTCTGCTTTCTTTTTGTCTGTGTTGATTCACACAGCATCTTGAGCACAAACAGAGAAGACTCCAGATGAGAGGGGATGGCTATTTACCTGGTGGATACAACCTGCCTTTCACATAACCAGGAGGCAGGAGGGATTGACTACAGCATGGTGATCTCCTTGTCCTTCACATCCCTCCTCCGCAACCAGTCAAAGCATGTAACCTCATTTTATAGATAAGAAAACGTAGATCACAGCACTAGAAGCTCTGATATTTTTCCTGCTATAGGTGCCTGAGTCCTCCTTGCTTTCAGTTTGCTACATGCAGGGAATGCTGTGCCAATGCAGGCAGACCCTACAAAGTCAGCTAGGAAGCCCAAGGTGGCATGGGACCTGTCAGTAGTCAGGAGCATCAGGTCTGCTGCGGTATTTCTCCCCCGTCTCTGAAATTGCCATCACAGAAGAGAATGGGACTCGCTTCTGCAGCTCATTTCCGTTATCTTTCACATGCTGATAAGTTGAATAAAATATAATTTCCTCAGCCAGTCAGTGTGCCTTTGTTCACTCTGATTTCTTAGAGGAAGTGAGAGGCTTCCCATCATCCCGGACCAATCCTTGCTGAGGACTTGTTTGACTCCTGTGACTGATTGTGTATAAGGTCATTTCAATCACAGCCTCTGCCCCCCCCTACCCAAGCTCAGGGAGCACCAAGTGATCACCTCTATTTCTGCTCTGAATGCAAGTGCTATCTGATTCTTGGTGATGCTTAATTAGATGTATCGTTACAGGCAAAGTGTGTGGTTTCGTGTTGAAATACTCAAAGCATCAGTAAAGAGTAGAGCACTCTCCTTTCCTGACCTTTAAGATGATTTTCTTTGCTCCTCATAAAAAAAGCTCTGTGCTCTATCCTGCAGTACCATTTGGCTTTACATCTCTCCATATGCAAAAGCTCTCCTTAGGCCTCAGTATGTGGAATCGGCTTACTTGAGATTACCAGATGTAATTGTAAAAAGCTTATAGGGTAGGGGAGCCTGGGACTCCTGTGGATGCAAGCAGTGAAGATAAACAAGGACAAGAAAAATTGCAAATTTTTCATGTCAGTCTCCAGACAAATTGTTCTCAGAGAGGTAAGATTTGAGCCATGACCTCTAGAGAAGAGCATTCAGCACTGGCAATTTCGCTATCCCAGATGATGAGAAATGTGAAGCTGAGCACAGGCAGATTTCTCAGAACAATTTCCCTTTCTAGACACAACCTGAAGAACTGAAATGCCCTGGTAGCTAAAACCAGTGGGTATCTCAGAAGTGCTTTTGTGTCCCCAGGGCAGTTGGCAAGACACCAAGGCTGAAACGAGGTACAAGAACAACTCCAAGAACTGCTCTACACCACTGCCTTTCCTATCAAAGCCATCCTTTAAGATGATTAAAGAGATAAAGAGATAAACCTCTCACAAATGTGCACACATAGAATTATAGAAAGGCTTGAGTTGGAAGGGATACTGAAGACAATCCAGTTCCTACCCCTGCCATGGGCAGGTTGCTCCCAACCCACTCAGACTGCCCAGGGCACCTTCCAAGCTGGCCTCAAGCACCGGGGGTATCTGAGCTCAGTGGAGCCCATGTTTCAAGTCTTGAAAAGCTGCAGTGAGGTCTCCCCAAACACATCCCCCCTCAAGGCAGAACACCCCCAGCTCCCTCAGACCATCTCCATAGCAGAGGTTCTCCAGCCCTCTGATCATCTTCACGGTCTCCTCTAGACCCGCCCCAATAGCTCTGCATCCTTCTTGTGCTGGGGGCCCCAGGACGGTATTTGGATGCGGGCTCACGAGGGCAGAGCAGAGGGGGGCAATCCTCTCTCTGCCCATTGCCACCCCCGTGTTGACACAGGCCAGGTAGCAGTTGGCCTTTTGGGCTGCAAACACACACTGCTTCTTCATGTCCAGCTCGCTGTCTACTAGGACCCCCACGACCCTCTCCACAGGGTTGTTCACATGTTATTCACCAGGTCATTTGTGAAATATAAAGGCTCATTTCACTGCTCTGCTCTATGCTTCCTGGGTGACCTTGCTGAGTCTCAAAGAGCAGCATTCATTCCAGCTGCTTTTAGCCCTACAGGATTAGAGATGTAATCCTATAAGACATCAGTGAGCTCCCTTTATAAGAAGTGGGAAGAGGGATATTCAAAAGCTAACTCACCTGGTCTACCTTAGATATATATTGTGCCTCCATCTCCCATCTGTGAAACAGAGTTGGCAGCAATGTCCCATCTTCCGGAGGGTACTATGAGAAGTGAATGAAATCCTTGGATGATACAGATCTGATTGTAGAAGCGTCAATAGACTGAAGTCACTGGGGAAAGAGGATTTTCAGCTGTTTAGCACGTCCAGAGAGAGAAATTTTTGTCCTGGTTAATTAAGGCGTTACTAAATTTCTGAGCAGAGCATCTGGATGTTTTAAATATTTCTCCCTGAAAATCAGTGGCTGGGGTTTTTGGGGAGGTTGTTTTGCTTTTCCCCAGTGTAGTGTGAGCAGTGAATGCTTTAGATAAATTAGACATTTGGAAAGATTTGAAGCAAGTCGGGAAGGATGGAAATAAAGTAAATCAAGCCACCAGTATCAGCTGCTCTGTGGGAGAGGAGGCTGGGGACATCTCCTGTGCTATTCTGTTAACAGATGCAAGAGATGGAGAAAAGGTCAGAGATAAATGTAGTGCTCACTCTGTACTGCGTACTCACTGGGGCTGGAATAAAGAGAGGCCAAAAAAACATGTGTGTACTTTCAACCTTTCACTGTAGGCAGTGAAGAGCATTACAGAGATGGAAACGACCAGCTATTTTTGTGCAAAGCCTGGAGACAGTCACTGGAGCAGAGTGGGTCCAAAATAATAAAACCCCAACCAGAAAATAATTTCCCTCTCCACTTTTATCCTCCCTGCCTCTCCCCAACCCTTCCCCTCTCACGCCTTGCAGAAGCTATAAATCTAGGCCATCAGAGAGGAGCTGGAGCAGCAGAATATTATCTTGAGAAATCACTCCCAGAAGGGAGCAGAAAGTTCACAAGTAGAGTGCCAAAAAAGGAGAAATCGCAGCACTGTCATTGGATCCGGCTGCGGCTGGAAGGCGTCCAAGCTGCTCACACTGCTGACATCCCTGCGCATAATCAGAAATTCCTTTCAATTATGTGGGAAAAGGAGCTTCTCATTGTCAGCCTAAATGCCCCCGTGAAGGAATAGGCTGCCGCAACACCACCATAGAAGGTCATCATGGAGCAGCATCCGCTCACCGCAGCGTGCAGAGAGGGACAAGGAGAGAGAGGGCACATGTGTGGTGGGGATTGCACTTTGCTCTTCCATTAGCACATTCAGTCTGAGGGTCCCTGAGTGCTCTGCGAGCATCGATTGACTAAAGCTGAAAGGAAATAGGTAGATACTGTTAGCCCTGTGTTATGCACCGCATAGGAGAAAACTCGGTGGCGCTACACAAGCTGCCCTCAAGTGCTGTGAGGCAGCCCTGATCTCTGTGATTCCTCTCAACTGCTGTAAGTGAAGGGTACTGCCCTTCTCAAAGGTGTGTGACCTGGGAGAGCAAGGGCTGGCTCACAGCTCGAGAAATCAGCTGCTTGGGCATCTGCCCTACAGTCAGACTGAAAGCACAGACCAGCCCCATGCTCAGCTGGCCCAGCACTGTGCTGGCTGGGACTTTGCAGTGTAATGCTGTAGGTGTGAATCACGGAGCTACCTGAAAGGAGATGGTAAATTTATGGAAATATTGGGTGTTTTTTTCTCGAGTATGTTTGGCTGAATTGTGGAAAGATGTTAGCTTTCCTATTAATGGACTCATCCCCTCCCTCTCATCATCACCCTTTGTTGTTTTTTTTTTTTTGGTCAGTTTATGTCCATTAATAAATTTAGTGGGCAACAGCACAAAGTTAAGCAACCATGTGCTGCTCATCCTGTTGGCTGCAAGGCTGTTATGAGGGGTCACTTATATCCCCAGCTTCCCCCTTTTTTGTCAGTAAAGAGAAAAGATTTCCATCAGGAGAAGGGAGAGCTCAACCCGAATGCTCTGAATCCCCTCATGTGCAGAAGTCTTTCTCATCCTGTTGGCAACAAAAGGAGCCTGGGGACACATATATGTTACATAAAGGGTAGTAATCATCCCTCATTTTCTTCTGATAACAGAGGGGTGATTTTAATTCAAGGACTGCACTAAAAGTAATATCTTCTGTTTTGCTATGTTGGCCCACTGAAGGAGGATATTGGTGCTATGACAGTAGAGGATGAACCTTCCCACCCCTATCTCATTCCATTTGGTTGCCATGCAACAGATGGCAGCAGAGGGGCAGTCTGACATGGCATCTGACATGGAAGTGTGCGAGAAGAAAAGGTGTGTCATTGGAATTCCTTCATGCAAAAAAAAATGGCACCCACTGACATTCATTGTCTCTTTCTGAATGTTTATGGGGACCAAATTGTGGGTGTGAGCAGAGTCAGGCTTTGGGTGGTGCATTTCAGCAGTGATAACAGCGTCAGAGGGTCACCTCCAATCCACATTTTTATGAGCATGGAATGCAGGCTCTTATTCATCACTGGCAAAAATGTTTAGCTCATGGTAATAACTATGTTGGAAAAAATGGTGTTTTGTAGCTGAGAATTTGCTCTGTCAGTGTTATTGTGCTCTTTGCATCTGTTGTAGCTTCCATGGGTATAAATGGGAGGCATTTATTACATTCAAAGCAAGGTGTGTCGCATATTAATTCTTGCCATGTAACTTAGGTGCTCTGAATCACTCTCTGAAAGAATCTTCCTTGGCCCATACAAAAACTTAGGCTATGACACACTGAAAATGGGTACACAAATAAATTATAATAGGTGGTGTGAATTACAGCCATTGTCTTCAGTGTCTCAGTGGTGAGGTCCCCAAGCCAGGGACCATTGTTTTACTGTTTGCACAACTCTTAGCACAACGGGGCATTTTTGTTGCCTCCCTGCTATACTCCTTTATTTCTGAGAGAACATTTTTCACAACATTATTAATCTATCATGATGCTTCCTTCTTACAAAAGAACAGGAGGGAAAGGCCTGAAAGCAAAGTAAGCAGTGTGTTCCAGCTACTTACCCAAGCTGTTGCATCATTTAGAGATTTGAAATCTACTGCAGTGGTGGCTTGGAGTTGGGAATTGCATCTCCAGGTCTCTCATCCCACTTATTTTGTGCATTTGCCCTAGTGAATAAAGAAGAAGGACCATCTGATGGGTATATTTTTGCTGGTGTCTCCTTTAGCTTAAGAGTGATGAAAGATCACCAACAATGAAAGCAGAAATTGCACATCTCATCAAAAGCTAAGCATGCCTGCAGAGTGCTCTGACTTGGACTTGAACTCTGCAAGGTACAGTCAGCCTTCAGATGAGTACCAAGGAGCATGTGGGAGGTGTGGACAAGGGGTGGTCCATATTGGCTCTGTCATTGCTATCCCACAGTTTCATGATGGACCCCGTCTCTCCACAGGGCTGTCACTCTGGTATCTTTCACCAGCCCTGTTGTTATTTTCAGTGAATAAATACACAGGAGACTAGCTACACTTTGGAATGACTGGAATGTCAATGCAGTGCTCATCTAATAATGATTCTATAGTGTAAATCAGCAGCATAGCGGGTCCCGGTTTCACTTGGCTGTGCTCCATGAACAGCAGAAGTGACACTGAGTAACAGTGAATTGAAAATCAGTTTAGAAAGAGGAAGAGGATAAACCCTGAAAATACTCTCTGCTACGGTGTGAACCATTTTTATAAGCTGAGAATTAAATCTTAAATGATTAACCCACAGAAAGTATCTTGTTCTGTGTCACATAGTTCTGGCAAGGAATGGCTTTGTAGTGAGTTTGTCCCGAGGAAATAACTTGGTGAAAATGCTTTGTCTTGACACTTACATGGCCCAGGACTGATCCAAAAGAATCATATTCATCAGGGAGAATGCTGAGTGCTGCTAAAATTATTTTGCATCATGACCTCTGATTGAAGCTCCTACTAGCACAAAGAAACAGCTGTTGACTCATATTAAGTAGCTGGCAGATTGGTTCATCTATTTATTTTTAACTTTGCTACGTATCTGTAGCCAGCAAGAACTTAGCAGAGAATTGGGGAACATCTTTTTGAATGATCATTCTGTGTGACTCCTTGAATCCATTTACGATGGGCTACTTGCAGTGAACTCTAGATGCTGCTGGCACAGCTCCTCTGGCTAAGAGCATGAAAAAAAATCAGATGTGCCCAGCCAGTGAATCTATGCCAACAATGTCCTACTGTAGACATAGATAAGCTGTTCTATGTGGTTTTCACAGCTACACTGGCAGGATATTTACTTCTGAGAGTTTTCACGTTCTCTCAGCTAAGAGATGGCCCTGTAGGGTAGAGACAGTGGAACAAAGATACCCTAGAGAGATCTTTCTCAAGGTCAGTATCATTTCACCTATTTCCTGCCACCAAACATACGTCTTTGTGTTTGGAGTGTGTCAAATTTGGATGCCTTGCTAGATAAAGAGGATATGGGAGTATGAGTCCTCTGCGGTTCAGATCTATGACGGACTGATTCACCTTTAAGAAGTGTTCTTTCCTGCCCTTTGTTTTTAGAGGGTGTATCTGTGGCTAGAAGGATAAAGATGGGTTCTGCTATACACTGGTCATTAAATCAAACTAGATATAAAAGAAGACTTGCTAGCAAAATTAATTTAAGAGCATCTGAAAAATAATTTCCTAGAGATATCTCCAAAAAGTGTTCATCTTTTTTATCCAAGGCTGGCTAGATAGATGTTTTGCATATTTTTGGAGCCTAGTAGGCCCCTGGCTGAGGGGAGGCCTTGAGACCTCAGTGCCTTCAGGATATAGAGCTGTTGGGTGCTCAGAGGCTGGAGGAGCTGTGCTATAGGGACAGGCTGAGAGATAAGGGAGAGAAGGCTTTGAGGGGGAATCTCAGGGGCTTTGTGATGCCTAAAGGGGCTGCAGGAGGGGTGGAAAGGGGGCTCTCTGTGGGCCTTCTCTTCTCGAGGCTGAACAAGCCCAGCTCCCTCAGCCTGTCTTCGTAGGGGAGAACCCCTGATCATCTCTGTGGCTTTTCTCTGGACCTTCTCCAACAGCTTCCTGTCTTTCTTTTACTGGGCGCTCCAGATCTGGATGCAGTACTCCAGATGGGGCCTCACAAGAGCAGAGTAGAGAGGGACAATCACCTCCCTGTCCCTGCTGGCCATCCCTCTTCTAATGGAGACTAGGATCCCATTTGCTTTCCAAGCTGCAAGAGCACACTGCTGGCTCATCCATCAGAACCCCCAGGTCCTTCTCTGCAGGGCCGCTCTCAAGGACCGCTCCTTCCAGTCTGTATGGATGCCTGGGATTCCTCTGGCCCAAGTGCAAAACCTTGCACTGTGCTGTGTTGAACTTCATTAGGTTCACCCAGGCCCACCTTTCCAGCCTGTTGAGGTCCCTCTGAATGGCATCCCTTCCTTCCACTGTGTCAACTGCACCACTTAGCTTGGTGTCATCAGCAAATTTGCTGAGGGTACAGTCAATTTCATTATTGATGTCATTGATAAAGATGTTACAGAGCACCAGCCCCAAGACAGACCCCTGGGGGACGCCACTCATTACTGGCCTCCACCTGGACATGGAGCCATCGATTACCACCCTCTGTCTGCGGCCTTTCAACCAATTTCTTATCCATCGAGTGGTCTACCCATCAAATCCATATCACTCCAATTTGGAGATAAGGATGTGGTGGGGGACCATGTAAAAGGCCTTGCTCAAGTCCAGGTAAATGACATCGGTTGCCTTTCCCTTGTCCACCAATACCATCACTCCATCATAGAAGGCTACCAGATTGGTCAAGCATGACCTTCCTCTGGTGAAGCCATGCTGGCTGTCTCGGATCACATGCTCATTCCTCATGTGATCAAGATCATCCAGGATGATCTGTTCTATGATCTTTCCAGGCACAGAGTCACCAGCCTGTACTTCCCTGGGTCCTCGATGCTTCCTTTCTTATAAATGGGAGTGACGTAACCCTTCCTCCAGTCATCAAGGACCTCACTTGACAGCCAGACTTTTCAAATATGATGGAGACCTCAGCCAGCTCCTTCAGAACCCCGGGATGCATGCCATCCAGCCCCATAGACTTGTATGCATTCAGTCTCATGAGACAGTCTCAGATTTGCTCTGCCCTTACAGCTGTGGGGGACTTACTGCCCCAGTCCCCATCTACAGGTTTAGGGATGCAGGGCTCAGGGACAAAATATTAGAATCCTGTCTGCCAGTGAAGACCACAGCAAAGAACTCATACTGTACCTCAGCCTTGTCTTTGTCCATTGAAGCCAGTTCTCCTTTTACATTTACCAAAGTACACTCACTTTGGCCTGTCTCTTCTGGCCAATGTACCTGTAGAATGTCTTCATATTGTTTTTCACATCCCTCACCAAGTTCAGTTCTGGCTGCACCTTGGCTTTCCTAATCCCACATCTGCAAGTCCAGATGGCATCCCTGTATTTTTCCCAGGTGACATGCCCTTGTTTTCAGAGCTTGTATGCATCTTTCTTTGCCCTCAGTGTGCCCAGCAAGTCTTTGCTGAGCCATGCAATTAGGTTTCCTAATTCCTCTTCCCACTTTTTTTATTCAGAGGGATGGAGAGCTCTTATGCTCTCAGAAAGGCATCCTTGAAGAGTAGCCAGCTCTCCTCAATATCTTTGTTTTTAAGGACAGCATCCCAGGGGATCTTGGCCAAAAGTCCACTGAACAGCTTCAAGTCCTCTCTTCTTTTTGGTTATGAGTTTAAGAGGAGGAGGTGAATATACTGAGAGAAAAATGAGGAATGTAGCAGGAAGGTTGTAGCACAGTTCTGAGGAAAATGAGCCTCCAAATCCAATATACGCCCAGCTATAAGAATAAAGGATTGTAAAATCTTCTGTGCATGCTATTGTAAATCTAGTCTTTGAATGGGCTGCATATCTGCTGGTTAGTAAGTGCTGCTGTGCATAGAAGGTGTGCTACCTGTGCCACTGGGGAGGAAGTGCCAAGTGGCAAATCCATGAGGTTCCCTAGTTTGCTGGTTGGTGTTTGAAAAGAGAGAGGGTGAAACAGAGACCAGGCAGTGCATACAAGCAGAAGAGCTTACTACCTATTGAAAAAAAATGAAGTAGGAGCTGGATCAGTCATTTCCATCTCAAAGAGAGTGGGAGGGAGGAGGCCGTCTCTTGAAGTGGCTGCGAGCAAGAGGGTGGAAAAAAGTCTCAGAAGAGGAAATCTTCTGCAGAGATCACAGCAAACCTCATGGCTGCTGTACTAGTCCGTCCTTCAGAAATTCAGTCAGCCAGCAAAATGAGGAGTGACTAGAGATGAACCAGATATGTGGTAGCACCCTGGCTGGTCTGGGCTGCCCAGCAGAGGTTCCCATATTCAGAAGTCTTCCTGGGACACTGGGGAACTGGCTACAGTTGGGCACATCTGCCTTAAATTGTGTGCTGTCTGTGGTTGGCAAAATGAGTAGGATGTGGTTTATATGGATGAGTAACACATTTATAGGGTGGAAATCTCATCAGATTTATCAGCCTTGAAGAGAAAGATTTCACTAGTGCATATAAAATGGCATGGGAGGCACAAACATCTCACACTGGTGAAAATGATCTCTTACCTGGATACTCAGTTTGGGCAGACCAGATCTAATAGCTTTCAGTAGCTCAAAGCAGAGGCGTCTGTCTGACAAGGCATGACTACAGGGGATGAAGCTGTACTTGTCCTTGGCAGTGGGACCTCCTCACTTACAGACTTCCTTCCATTTCCTTTCATTCATCAATCAGCATTTTGTGTCAGCTGTGGGATACCATGGTATCTGACTCAACCACAGAGCTGTCACACTGATGTGGAAGGAGGCAATAAAATCTGTGTTCAAATTTAAACATTCCTGGGATTTTTGCTCAAAGATCAAATTATTTAATTCTTTAATTTTGTTGCTAAGTGAGCTGCTAGTGCTCATTTGCTCAGAAGTTCACCAGAGATTTCATGTGACCTGAATTCTGCATGTTTAACATAAATCATTTATCTGAGCCCACAGGAGACATTGCACTTCTTTCAGCACAGCTTTTCCCACACCAAGTCTTCTCTGAAACAGTTCCACTGCCTCTACCACAACAGCAACTGATGCAATATAATGGTGCCAAGGCACCAAATAATTCTTTGTATTTCAGTTTCCCCATTCCCAAAGCTTTCCATGACCAGGTGCTTTCAAGATGTGATGATTAAATCATCAGCTTCCACAATAGCCTTTCGTGGCAAAAGCTCAGCCAAGCAAGGCAGACCAGTAGCAAATGAACAGGCTCAAGCCCTTCCAAATTGGGTCCTGTTCCTGGTTCCCTCTGAAAGCAGCTGTTCCAGCAGCTGTGCAAGTCACTCCAAATTTATTTTCTCTCTCACCCTTTATCTGTCTCTTCTATTTAGACTCTAAGCCCTTTAGGGCAAGGACTGTCTGTAAGGATGGGTTTATGTCATTGAGAGTACAATGGAGTCTTGATCTCAGCTGGGGACACTCAGTATTATTTGCACTGCAAAAATAACAGAAATTTCCTCTATCTGGGACTGTATCAGTGCAATAGAAAACTCTGGCAGGGGAACAGAACAGTGTGGATATAGCCAAAGAGCCCTTTGTCTCTAGAGGTCGGGGAGTAAAATGTACTCACAATTTTGTAAGCATCCATGGCTGCTAGCCCTCTGGAAGGTGTCAGACCACCTTCAGCACATACAAATTGCTTTTAACAACCCCTTCATTACTGGATGTGGGAACAAAATGCTGTAGTGATGTTTTCTGTGTTACACATGTTTAATCAGCTGACAAGCATAGCATCAGTAGATTTAGACATAGATACACATGTTACAAATGGCCATGTTTTAAATTAGCACCATATAATTTTCAATGGGTTAGAGGCATGATGGACTTTCCATATGAGAAGCTGCAAAGACTTGGACTATTTAACTTGGAAAGAAGGATAATTACATGGGCTTAATTGGCCTATTTAAGATGATGAATGGTATAAGAAAAGTTGATCATTCCTGCTCTTTACACTATGCAGTAATTTGAGAACTGGGGCTCATATGTTAAAATAAATAGTAGGTAAATTTAAAACAAATGAAGGAAATACCCTTCCCCCTACTGTGCAATCTGCCTATAGAATTCCTTGCTGTGGAGCATGAGAATGCTCACTAGACATGAGAATGGAACTGAAACCAGGTGGAAAAAAAATCTTTTCAGAAAAACATCAGAATCCCACACTTAAAGGAGCACAGATGCTGACTTTAGTAGCCCTGCCCAAGCCAGTACTGACAGTACTGCTTCAGGTGCTTTCAGCTAAGCTACGCTGCTTGAAGACACTGCTCAGATCCAAGTCGACTCTTTTAGGTTCTCCCACTGGGTAGGTGGTAGGAGTCATTAGAAAGCATCAACCCACATGTTGTTTCCCAACCCTAACCAGGCAGTTGGTCCACACGGAGCCCAAGATCTGCCTTTCCTGACTTAGGAAAAAGGATAGGATATTCAGTGACTCTTGCTCCTTAGTACCCCTCCGTGACTGGCTGGATTTCCAAAACTATTGATCCCAAACACGCAAAGAGCTAGCAGTGGGGCAGCAGCAGGGATATGCCTTGCTGCTATACGTGAGAGAACGGAGACCTACAAGGTCTGTTCTTGTCTCGTATCGCTTATCATAAACCCTCAGTGAAAAATCAGCTCTCTGCATTTATCTAGACCTTCTCTATCCCGTGTTTTCAGCAACTCAGAAGTGATTGAATGGCAGGAGCATGAATGCAATGTAATTGTTTCGCTTCAAGAGGAAATGAGGAGCTGCAGAATATCTGCACTGTGAAGCCTCTTCAGGCATGTTAAACAGACTTGATAAACTTGCATCACGTGGGTATACTTGGGATAATTTACTGTTCCAATCCTAGAGATCCATCTTGAAATGAGACATTACAGTACCTTTAAACTTCATTTGCGTTCAAATTGTTCACCTTAAAAGCTTGATTAGTGCCAACCAAATTCAGGCTGTGCAGATAAAGGATTGTGCTGTCAGGCAGGAACACATTTTTACAGGTGAACAGTCAGAACTTCGCCTACTATTGGAAATTAAGGTATCTGCTCTGTTCTGTTAGTTTTGCAGAGCCGATATCTAAACAGCATTATTTGGTCACTTAGCCTTCCCTTCCATGCTTCTCCACAACATTCCTGAGCTGATCCTACTAGGCTGAGCTAGAAAAAGGATTTCAGCTATCAGGAGGCAGAATGACTCTGCAAGGAGTAGAGATACTGAGACCAAAGCATCAAAAATTATCACAGCTCCTGCAAAAGGGAATAACCATTTGGTAGAACACATTCAACTCATTCTTGAAGATGATCCACTAAAGGAATGCAATAAAATGCTATTTCTGGGCATATAATCGTAAAAAAAAACTTGTGACAAGGTAGAAGCAGATACCTCTGTCATGCCAGTGTCTTGGCTGTAAAGCACTGCAAAGTATTGCACAGCCACATCTGGTGATGTAGAGGTCCACAGGCTAAATAAGCAGTATACATGGAGGAGTTTTGGACCTTGTAAGACATCTTAAAACTCATCATTTTATCCCCCTGAACTTTTTTATTTACTTTTTCTTTTAGTAGAAGCACATGTCTTTCTTCCTGCTTTTGGATCAGAGTTTCTTGTCATGATTTATGGCTTCTGCAGATCCAAAAGACATCCTTTTCCCTATGGGAAAAATGAGTAAAGAGGACCAGTGATCACAGTAGGTGTATCTGCCCTGTTTATTGCAAATCTTGGCAAGATTGGTTTTAAACATTAGTTATTAACTAGTACCATTACTTTTGTTTGAATACTGTATCTTCTACCTCAAACATTTGATGCTAAACTGTAGGAATGGCCAAATGTCTGATAGTGAGATTTTTGTGGTGAAAATTACTTAACCCAAATATCTGTATCAGTCAATGTGAAATACACAGATAAATGTCTTGCAAGCTCAGTGTCAGAGTTATCAGACTGAATAGAATTTACTACAGATACATTGTGAATGGTGGACAAATTGTGCAACATACTTCCAACCAACTTCACAATGGGTCAAGCTCTAAGTAGAAACTATTTATTAGCACCAGATCTACTGAATTCCATCACTTCCATCTCTCTTCTTTCAAAGAATTATTGTTTCTCAATGATTTTCTCTTTTCCAATTCATTATGTTTGTGATCCTGGGCAGAATTTTCTTCTCTTATTAATGGCATTTGTTCATAAACCTCTCTTTTCAGATGATCATAGCTGACAACCTGAAACCAGCAAGTTACTTGCTATGAGAACATCTCAAAACAATGAATTTGCTTCACTGCTGTAACACAACTGGCTGACAACCCACAGGGTCAAAAAAAAAATTAAAAAATTGGCTGCAGTGCTACTTGGATTGCACACTGTGTTAGGCACTGACCATGTACTTAGTTACTGTTAGTCCTGAAGAATGTTGAGTATAAGGGAATATGGAAGAAAGATAAGTAGAAGTTATATGTGCAACTGTATGGACAAGCATCAGGTGAAGAAACCCATCCCTGCTCACTTAAATTGCATGACCAATGTTCCAGCAATAGAAATATTGGTTTTCTGCACATGTTCTCCTCTTCCTGTATTTCTTCTGTTAGTCACATAAAATGGGAACTCTTTTCTTGTCCTGGATCATGCTTTAGGATTTCAAAGGAAGCAGATACTCTAAATGCTCTTTAGTGAGAAAGCAAAATGCCTATGGGAGATAAGACACTGTGCTAGGCTGGATTTTCCCATGTAATGACTGTGGACTGGAATCCGTGGACTGTTGTGATCAAACATACCTGGCTTTGTATCACTCTCCAACAACCAGCATTCTAAAATACACTGCCATTTGATTTACACTTCTAAGTCATTTAAAGATCATTAAAGAATAACTTTAGTCTGGGAAAATTGTCACACAAAATTATCATCTTCTTCTCACTAATAATTCTGTTGATTCCACATGGGTTCCTCTGTACTAGGGGTTTAAAATCAACTCTGATACACGCGCTAAAAAAATACATTGGTTCTCTCCCATTACAACTCTATCTTTTAGACTTCCTCATTTACAGTAAAAGTGCAACTTACTCCTGTGTTTGAAAGTCTTGATTTCTTACTTGTCATTCATTAGACTTCTGAAGGATGGTGTCTTATTTAACCTTGCATCCTTGGAAAACTCCCTACATGCTTCTTTCTTGGCTCATTTTGCTTCCTTCTTGAAGCAAATCCATTAGACTCAAAGAATTACTCATTTTGATTACTTCCATAAAGCGAGTTTCTGGCAGCAATTAATTCTTGCACACAGCGTTACTTTTTCACACTGACAAATGAAAAAATTCTGCTAAATTTTATATACTTCAAACTTTGTGTTTCATGTTTCCTGTAGAGATCAAACTTGGGAAAAAGTATTTCTGATAGGGGATCTAAGGTTTCTGACATAAAGAGATTAGCACTTTCTTTTTCTAAGGATAAATATAGAATAATTAGTTCACTATTTACTCTGAAAATCTGCAATCTTGAACTACACATGGTAATCCTTTAAGAGGCACTGATGTATCTGACACAGATCCTCTGGCTAAAAGTCTTTCATTAATTACTGAATGTTCATGCAAGCAAACTTGAGAACGGGTGTATCGGTGTATATAAATACAACATGCATATAACTCTACAAAGGTGGAGTATTTGCACAGAAGCTAGACTGAGTTTAGACCGAGACATCTGATAAATTGTGTACAATGGTTAAAAACAAGCAGCAGAATCCAGAAAAGCCGAAGACTGGGTCAGACGTAAAATCTGGGCAAGCCGTATGGCCCAGGGTCAAACTGAATTAGATAGCCTTGTAAAACAGGAAGGAGAAGTGTCATTTGAGGCAAAGCTGACAAGACTGCCTTGGGAAAGAGGTACTTTTAGAAAAAACAACCCCACTGATACTCTTTGTTCAGTGAATTGCACAGTCTTATCTCCATCAGTGGATGGACGCACAGACATGGGAACGGATTGAGAGTTTTGCCTGTTTGTAGCCTGGAAGTTCAAAATTGTGTTGAATAAAGACAGGTATGTTGTGAAGATATTCTTAGCTTTCAAATCTGAGCAAGACACCTGGGCTCGTATTTCCTGCTTCTGTTCAGGTCCCAGATCCCACAAAATCTGGCGCTACTGACCTTTTATTACCTGTTGCACCTGACAAGGAAAAAAGTGTAAAAGTAAAAAAATACAATATGCTGGAGGAGGGAAACAAACCAGAATTTTTTACCGCTCCAAAAGTCTGCATTCAATTTGCATTTTACAAACAGCCTCTGGGAGTGGGCACATAAAGGGCATTTCACCCATAAAAATACACTCTCTTAATTATAACGATGAATACTATAGAAATACTGATCCATTAAAGCAGTCGATAAGAAATAAATGAGGCATATGAGTGGATAGCTGATAATAGGAGATCAAAATAAAAATAATCCTGTATTTTTCATTACCCGATCTATGTACATTTGTATTTTTTCTTTGGATTAGAAATTTTCTTATGGATTAGAAGTATGTCAAGAAACAGCAAGCTACTTAAGACATGGAAACAAACAAAATGATCTGAAAACCAAGATTTTCCAGCAATTGGATTTCATTAATTGTTCCCTTCTTTAAGTTTCCAAGCAAGGAATGAAAAAATATATATTTAGGCAGAAAGTCAACATTCCTTTAAAATGTGGAGTGGATTTTTGTTTTGTTTTGCTTTGTTTAAATTTATTGCAAGTTAGCTCCAGGAGGTAATCACAGCCCATTTTTTTGGTATTATTTTTGACACTGAGCCTAAAGTTCAAACTGAGTCCCGTGAAGGATTTGACATCTGTAAAGCAGTCAGAATGATGGCCTTTTCCTGCACTATATTATGACACTGGAAACTCAGTGAGAAACAAATTTTCTGAGATGGTTTGCTGTTCAGCCCAAATGTGAGTTAGCCAATACTCAGACCACAGGGCGACAGTATTGTCTTGGAGATAGGGGTAAGTGGCTCAGGGGGAAAAAACACTGCTGGGTTAAATGTTCCCCTTCATCTACAAATGGATTTGAGATACTACAACAACACTGACTCTGATCTTGAATGTCTGTGTGTTCAGCTATGCAGATTGACACAGCCCAGATTAGAAGTTCCATAGCATAAGCCCTCTGAAAGACATACATTTCCCAGTCTTACTAAGCTATTAAAAAAAAAAAAGAAGAAAAAAAAAGAAAAAAAAAAGTTGTTTTCATTAAGCTGTAAAATTGGTGTATTTATGATCAAACAATGGTGTTGAATAAGCAGCTCCTGAAAAGGAGAGTATTATAACAACTATGTTATTAATAATGACTACTTTTCCAGATTTCGGACCTTCTTTCACTCTTAAGAACTCCATGAATTCAAAGGCACCTTACCCAGAGATCATCTTTCCTCTCAGAATGTCCCATTTATATCTAAATTTTAAGTTCAGTTTGTATCAAGATTGTATTTGAGATTGTGATTACACAGGTGAAAAGACAGTTAAAAGGTTGACAAAAACCATAGCTCATCACAGGCCTTTTCCCATCACTTTCTGAGCAGAGCATGTGGAGAGTTTTTTTGCCAAAGGATTTGATTCCTGGTAGTCATCAGCCTGCGAAGAAGGGGCAAACAAAAGGCCCCAGAGAAAGCCACTCACTGATGAATTTCACTCAGCAGAGGTACCCAAAGCTAACACACAGCAATGTACCTTCAGCTTCTCCACGTACGTTGCTCCAAAAGTAATGCCTCCTTTTTATTTCTCTGGGAATAGTAACAGATACAAAGAGAACAATAAAATTATTCAACAGAGCAAATTCTCAGCTACAAATCACTGTTTTTCAACACAGTCAACATCATTACCATGAATAGAAATCTGCTTGTCATACACATAAATATCTGCCCCAACAGAGGCGACCCACTGTCATGGTTGCCATTGCTGAAACTCACCACTTGCCACCTCACTGTGCAAACCACCACTGTGTAAACCAAGAATCAATGAATGTCCATGGATTTTTGTCCAAGAATTTCTAAGTATTTTCTTTTTACACATTGAGGAATTCAATTGGACTTCTTCACTTCGTCTGCACTTCCATGTCAGACACCTCTTTGTCAGACTGCCCCTCTGCTGCCTTCTTTTTCATGGCAACAGAATGTAATGGAATACTGGTGGGAAAGTTCAGCCTCTACTTCCATACCACCAACATCTGTCTCTGACTTCGTGGGGCAAAATAATAAAATAGGAGATGTTACTTTTGGGGCATCCATCATAAATGGAGAGAGATGTGATCCTCAGGGGAAAACCAACTAGCCTTCTCTTGTCTGTCAACTCAGCAGGAGAAAATAGGTAAATATATTGGAGCTTATCCAGATCTGTGTGATGTGAAATGTAGGTTATCATTCTCAACCCATCTGCTTGCTGACAACCTTACCACCACCTCTTGCAAGGACACTTGAGAGATGTGGGCTGAGCTGTAGCAGCCTCAGAGTACAGGAGGGGTGGGTGTATGTGCATGCAGAGAATGATTCATACGGCTCACGTCAGATACAGAAATGCATTCCCCCCTCCTGTGAAAGAAATTTTTCCACACTGATTACTGATAGAAACATGCTCGAATACCTGAATCACAGAGGAACTGTTCTCTTGTGTAATTCCTTCTCTCTATCCTAGATGTTCCCAAAAACTCAGCTGGCAGTATTAGCAGTCATTATTTTAAAGGTCTTTCTTGATTACTGCTTATTCCACAGTAATCTTCTCTAATGACATGAGACATGACTGTACCCCTCGCTCATTTGCTTGTAGATCACATCCATCCACTTCCTCTTTACTTGACAGATCTCTGGGAGCTTTAACTAAAACGAGGTGAGAATACAGAACCAAAAATGGACTTCACTCTCACTTTGCTGAGGGGAGGTTGAACTTTTGGTCAGCCAGACTTTAACTTTCACAGCCAGCATCGCTTTTTTCCCCTTCTTCTGGTTTATCTCTTGAACAATTTCATCCTTGAACTCTCTCTGTATATACAGCCTTGAGTGCTGAGCTGCCACCACAGAGCAGAGAAGAAGCTGCTGCAATAAAAAAATTCCATCTCATCTGGAAATGTCTCAAAGGAGTCTTGCTGTCCTCCAGTCCTGCACATTCAGCACGATGTGGCATGCAGCCTTATGTAGAGAGGGGCAGAGCAACAGCTTCGGGAAATCTCAGTATGACACCACGGCCCTTTTCAATATGAGCAGGTTGCAATTCTTACAGCTTCTCATATAATACACAGGAAATTGTCTGGAAACGTCTCATCAGAACAAAACACTGTGCTCAATGAGGCTTGATCTTCAATCATAGGTCATCCAGGTGAGGCTTTTAAATGATGGTTAACTATTAAAAATAAATAATTCAGAGATTTCAGGATCTTTCTTTATGCTGAAGCACCGAATGAATTAGATTCCTATAACCTTGGGAGGCAAAGGGGAGGGGAAAGGAATCTATATTCAGTTCCCTGTGAAAATAGTTCGTCTTCATAACCATCTACAAAAGATTATTGTTTTCATTTTATTTAATTGTTCCATATGAAGTAATTAAAAGAGAATAATCAGCTGGTTCAATGATGATAAATGTTTCAAACAAAAACACAAAGGAGACTAATAAAGGCAGCACCAGTCCACATCATTGTTATTAGGAATCCTACATGTTTAATTTTTCTTCCATTTTTATTGTTTGTTGAAAATTAATTGTTTGTTTCTCTTCTCGAGAAGTTTTATTGCATCTCTGTCACTTCTTAAGACGGTGGCAGCATGTGCTAGGCTAAAATTCAAGCTAGAGCTTCAAGCTAGAGCTTGTACACTCTGAATATAAGCAATTACTCTCTATTTAGGAGCAGTGTGGAGAAGCTGATTCAGAACACTAATCCTTTAGTAACACTCATACTGAGTCACAAGAACTTCTATGATCACAGAGTTCTTCCTAATGGTAGTTTTGAATACCTACTTGCAAGCATACAGTTTTGGGATCCAGAGTGGGATATGAAAGGGTAAGGGGATCAGTGCTTACTTTTATCATCAGTACACATGTTACCAATACACCAGCCTCATATTAAACTCCTCTTAATAATTCTGCTCAGCTATGCCAATAGCCATATTAAAGCACTCAAATGCAGGAAATGAAACAAGACTGAAAGCATCCATTTTGCCATGCTGTCCTTACATCTTGCAGCACAGTTTTTTTCTTTCTTTTTGTCAGGGCAGACAGGAAACAAAAGATTTATTGGTATTTGAAGGCAACCTTCCATTTCTAGTTTGCAGTACATGCCATTTGCAAGGTTGTCTTGAATTCTTAAGTAGCACCAAGGAATTCTGGAGAATCCTTTGATTTTGGGTAACTATTTCTAAGCTAAATTTACATGTTGAACTTAGTACTATGCTGTGAGGGTGAGTCCTCATTTGGGACACATGGAAGCCAAGAGTTTGACAGAGTATGATGTCCAGTCCACAGAATGATTTTGACTGAGTAACCTTCTACATGATAAATACATTCCTCAATTGCAAATAATAGTGAATAACAATGCGGAATATTACTATCTAAAGACTCAGATCATTATATAGAAAAATAACTCTTGTTATATGTGAGTACACTTAAGGACTTGGTAACAAATTTTCAGTTCATAAATTGTCATATTTTCCAATAAAGGGAGACAGTGCTTTTATTATTATGTAGAAAACTGATTATTAAAATTGCAACTGAATATTGTTGGTTTGGGGTTTGGGTTTGAATTTATTTATTTATTTATTTAATTAATTTTTAAATACTCACTAATTTTGGTTGCCTAAGGGGAGCCACTCAGGCAAGTTATCTTTTCCAAAAGTGGTGCCTACTATATGAGAATCCAGATGCCCCAAATCTAGTTGTTTCACCATAATTCTTGGTCTATACTGCCCCATACAGGTCCTGCAGCTCTGAGTGTACAATTCATTTTTGAATCAATGGGTTCCTTGTACTTCAAGGCAGTAGCACAGGATTCATATGTGTTCCTTCCCAATACACACTCTGAAAATTCATCTTCGACCTCAAAGCCCCATTTCATTGCATTTCCCTGTCATTCCACCTCATGTTTGCTTAGTAATTACAAGACACAATTTTCCAGTGATCAAATCAAACTGCATTAATACGTGCCTGTGTGCAGCTCAGTGTGAAAGAGCCTTCTTTCCACCTTTGGGAGCTCATTATTATATTCACAATCTTTGTATTTTTATTAGTCAGCCTTATGATTTGTGTGGTAAGGGGGACTGGCAATATTGTTTCACATACATCAAAGGCTGAAATGCAGTTTAACAAGAGCCAGCAAGTTACATACAAGCCCCAAAACACTTGTTATAGGTGTGACTCACCCAAACCAAACTAGGCAATGAGTGTTGGCAGAAATTATTCCAACTCTCTGCAGCAGTCAGATCAGAAGCTGTAAAACGGGAATTTTTCATTTAAAAAAAAAATATATCACTTAATATGAGACTGTGTGTAGCCCCGTTTATTTTGGAAGCCTGTCTTCCAAGCAGTGTTAAGAACACTACTTATAAACATTTTTATTGAGCTCTCTTACACTGTTTTTTTCTTGTTTTCTTACTGAGCATCATAGAAAAAATATTTCTGTCTCCATCAGAAGGGCAGCCAATATGCAGTCTTCCTCGAAGTCTACCTCAAAGGAACCCAGTTTTAACAAAATGTGTTGTGCATTTCCCATAATTACTACTGAGGCCATTTTTTTCTCTGTTTTAGCTAATTTACAGGGAGCAGAAACATTTGATCTGATGATTTTGCCATTCAGTAAATCTATATTGGACTGTACGAAAGCAAAGATATCACTGACTACATTGCAAACAGTTTCTGCTGTCTGTATATTCCCATACTCTATCTATACGGGGTATGATGTAACCCCCCTGAGAACAGAGGTGGTCTTCCCATTGATCAAAATGGGTTTGAGGCAACCCCTTTAATGAATAGGCACAATTATTGATGGAAAGGGAAGTGGTGCCAGAATTTCTTTGAGAAATAATAATGTTGCTTGACTGAAGCCCACAGCGTACTTTGGCTCTGAGAAAAATTGACTGAAAGTAGCAATGGATCATTGAGCCTACCCAAAGTTGGATGGAAAATGAGAATGCTGTTCTGAAGGAGTTTTCAACACCCAAATAATATATTAATTCCAATTTCTCTAAAAAATTATAGCAATTTGAAATAAACCTCTCAGGCCTGACTGAATTTTCATAATCCTCCATTGATAGACCCGTTCCCATGGGGTACAAACACCCACCTAATATCCGAATTCTTGCTCTGCATGAATCAAAATCATATGATTCTCATTTTAACTAGGGGAAAAAAAAAAAGAAAAAGAAAAAATGTTGTCCCTGATAATGCTTCCCCAACAGAAGTTTAATTGGAGCAAGCAAATTCCAGCTGAGAAAATGTTGCTTTGTTCCCCATGCTCCTCAGAATGCTTACTCAAACATTCACAACCACTTCACTGTCTAAAAATCAAATAGAGGAGGTGAAATGGCAGGTATCCAATGCCACCTCTGTTGCTGCCTCTTTAAAAAAAAAAGTCCTGTGAGTCTCTGAATTAACCCATGTTTGCACCTTCAGGTCCAGGTGGTGTTTGATGGAGGAGAAAGTTGTCTGTGCAGCTGCAATGCATTGCTAATGCATAGGTGTCATGGGTGGAGAACTGTACTGCAGTCGTAGGAGAGAAGCTAGAATGTTATATATTAATATTAATAATATGGATTCAACATAGTGATTTAACAAAGCTTAGCTGTAAATAAGATGGAAATTTAACAAGATTCAGGATGGCTGGATACACTTGGTTATTTACTGCATAGAGGGTGAGGTTAAACACGCCATACAGGAGGTCCTCCCATTGAGTCATGAGGTTCAGAGGGGACCTCTTCACCTTCTAACGCTGTTGAACCACAGAGGTAAGTTGTCCAGGTGCGACTGGATCCACATCAAGCCCCAGACTTGATCAATGGTTTAAGTCTAAGGGATCACATGGTTCACAGTCAAACTAAAATATAATCTGAAAGAAGCTAACAAAGCTTACAATCAACCTAAGATGTGATCTTAGTGAGGCAAACAAAGCCTAAAACAATTAATCACTTACTGAGGATATGTATCAGCAAGGCATCTTGACATCAAGGAATAAGGGATCTCAACACAGGTGTGTAACATCAAGAGGTTTCCCTGCTCAAGAGGAGATCCTGTGGTGCAGCCTTCTGCTATGTAGGAGAGCTCAAAGGGTGTTCTTGGGCTGCTCACCCTTTATGTGGTTAAGATGACTAACTCGTGTTCACAAGTGGGCTTTTGGGCACAGACTCAATTGATCCTCAGCTGTTGAACCAGGGGACTGCTATCAGCTCTTTCAGACCCCAGTTTGAGATTTGTGACTGTTAATCATTTTTAAGCAAAAATGTTATCAGTAGTGTTGTCCATTGTCTTCCTCTGCAGGGCTTGTGTGCAAGGCCAAGATGAAACAAGGAGCTGAGAAGCCTGGGATGAGGAGAGAAGGAGGGAGGGGAGAAAGAAGGGGATGAGCAGGGGGGGCACACCATCATAGCAGGAAAGGCTGGATTGTCCCAGGCACTGGAAGGAGTAATGCTCCTTCCCTGACAACCTATTGCAGTAATTCTGCACTTAGAGAGGTGGCAACCAATATTTATCAGGGTCAATTTGTTTATCTAGTATTTGTTCAGCGTCCTGATAAGGAAAAATGGTAGATGCTCACATTGTATTGATTTTATGATTCTCAAATAATGGCCAAAATGGCCACACGTATATATATATAAATTTCTTGAGTAAAGAAAACTGTGTCCAAATGGAAGGGGAAAATAAATGAAAAATCCATCAAAATAGCTATCTGACACTCTTTTCTCACCTTTGAAACTTCCTCCTCCACCCACCCTTTTTTTCTTGAATGTTATTTTCACAAGACACTGTATCCCTGCGTATCTTTTTGCCTTAAATGACAATGGTGAGTAGGAAGGAGAAGAAAAATTTTCCATAGCTTCTGACACCCTTTAGTAGGTGGCTCTTTTCATAATTCTAAGCAATTGGAATGGCAATGGTTGTTCTTCATCAAGCATCATGAGAGCCAAAACAAGTCTTGCAGTCATGCTTAAGGCTAACATTCCTGCCAGCCTACATTCCTAGAAAGCTGATTAAATCTTGAGGATCAGGCTGCAAGCCTGTTAGAATCACGCTAGTAGCACATTTCAGAGATCCTGATCTTAACAAATAAAGGCCACTCCAGAAGCGTAGAATAAACACAGCAGCCATCTCATCTCATTAGGCTTTTTTTTTTTTTTTCTTTCTTTTTGGAAGACATCCAAGAGTCAATTTTGTACTTCTTGTTGTCTATAGGAATTTAGCATATCTAATCTGACAGTACCCTTCCCTGCGATGAAAATCAGCTTTGCTAAACTGCAACTTCTTCTGCTGTTCTGCTCCTCTGTGGATGCTGGAAACTATGCTGTAGGGAGTGATGCTTTAGCTCAGCCTCTGATGACTGGTCTTGATGCAACAACTGCTGTATGACAGTTTATGACTCATGTTATGCAGGAGGTCAGACTAGATGATCATAACGGCTTTAAAGTTCATTAATCTGTGTGGTGAAATATCTGCAAAAGGATTAATCCAAAGTCCCAACATTTATTCTACATGACAAGTAAACTGAGTTCTAAAAAGGTCTTGAAGACTGAAATGTAAACACCAAGCTGCCAGCTCTCAAGCTTGAAAGGTCACATTAGCAAAACTGACCACTGAGTGAGGCTGATTTCAGTTAAATTCTTCCACAGCTGAAAATTTCAAGGAACTTTGCTTTAAAATTAACATAAAAGGAAAGAAAAAAAAAAAAAGAAGAAGGAAAAAAAAGAAAAAAGAAAACATTTCCATTTGAAAGAAATTTAGCTTTTAAAAGTTTAAGTCCCTATAATAATAGATTAAGGTGGTCAAATATTTCAGATTTATCTAAGAGAATTTTTTTATTAAACTATATATATGTATTTAAATGTATATATTTCACTTTGAATATATATTTTTTTAAGATTCCAAGGTTCTGGATTTTTTTTTTTTCTTCCAACAACGTAAAAATATTCATGGGATAAGGAAATGACTTCCTTTTGAGCATTACCAGTGGTCCAAACTTGGCGTTGTGATTTGAAATTTCAAAGCATCCGCTCTGTTTGATGTGTACTGAGCTACAGACACAGAGAAATCAATCTGTGCAGCTCTGCCTACCTTGATAGCTGCAGTCAATGTGCTGTAAAGTCTTTGTTAAATATTTAATAATTAGCTGTGGTTTAATAATGGGTGTCTGAAGAAATGCTGAAGCCTGTGAGTGGATAATGAAAGAATGCTATGTCCTGAAACAAATGCCTTGAGATGTTATATACTGTGCTGTAGTTGTTTCCTCGCTCAGCAAATTGAGTGACTTTGCCACTTGGGGGGAAATAGGCAATTGTGTCTAGCAGACATCTGCTTTTGTAACCTCCTGTTTCCCAGGGAGAAACCATTTAGAGATCTAAGCAAAAGTCTGTATGGTAATCCCAGGCCAAGAAATACTTCAGTGGAAAGAGTTTCCTTTAGGCTGCTCATGTTTCCACTGAATAAAAGCATCTTTTATTCTATCCAGCAACAGAATGAAGCAAGACTTGTGTGTAGGCATGTGTGCAGCCCTTGACATATAGACCATCCCATTAATATACAGAATTAGTCTTGCTTACGGATTTTGAGGTTGACTCTATAGGCTCTAACCCAATATGCTTTATTTTTCCTGTTCTGGAAGTAGTTTAGATCTCTGACCTGTTTAAAATGGTGTCATTTGTGATGGTGAAAACCTCTTTTCACAGTAGCATCTGTTACCAGTGAGTGTTTCAAAGCTAGCTCTTGGATTTTGCTCCTAATAAGGACAAATGCTCAAAGACAGAGGAAACTGACTATGTGGGGGTCTAGGTACTGCTACTGCTATATCTTTATGGATGAATTTTTCTGTGTCTAATCCTGTTATGCATGAAATAATAACATAGGATCTCCTCTCCATCCAAAGGTGAATGCTTACAAAGCTGACTTCCTTGATCTTTGTACAGTGCCACATGCATCTGACCCAAATGACCTTAAGGGAATCCAAGGAATGATGAATAAATAGATAAAACCAGCTGAAAGAAAAAGAGAATGGGGAGTTTCCTCCATTTCCTCCATCTTTGTGCTGGCTATGGTTTGTACAAAGCCCAGGAATAAGTGAGGGCTCTAGAAATGAAACAGTTGCAGGTGTCAGGATGCTGTGGCCTCTGGTTTGAGAACAGGACTGAAATGCTTTTAGTGAGCATAGAACATTATTTTGCCTGGTTGCTTTGAAGCAGGTTAAAAAGAAGTCAGTCCCTCCCCCAGAGAGATCTTAGACTTGACATGCCTGAATCTTCGTCATACAATCCCAGAGCACTTGTGATTTCTAAAGGGACTACAGATTAAAAGGTATTTTTAATTATGACATAACACTGCAGCAATCCTGAATCCCCTGTAGGAGCGCTCAGAAACCTGAAGATGCCTTTCCTCGGTGGAAACTGCATGCTGCTTTTCTCTCCTTATAGACCAGCAAGGAAAGCATTTACCCACTGGAGAGGACAGAGTGGCTTTCCACAACAGTCTCTGCCATGTGAGGATGAAGAGGTTGCACTGCACAACTCAGTGCAGTCTAAATGTAGATGCCCTCCCACTTTGATTCACTAGACGAACCACATGGTTTTTGTTTCAGTGTGGATAGATAAATTTCCGTGGCTTCTCTTTTGGAGTTCTGGCCATAAGGGGGCGTTTTATTCGTTAATTTATTTGTACAGAATAATGTGATTACATGGATATTCTGTGACCAAGCATAGGCAATCTTTACCTGGGATGAATATTTTTTTGCATACGATAAAGGAGTTCATTTTGCAGATTCATTCTAACTCCATATCTTTGGAGTAGATCTGACATTTATATTATCTGGTAGAGTTTGTTTCCTTTAATTCTGTGGGACACAGAGCCTGCTCAAATACCCGGTGCAATAAGGGAAATGGAAAATGACCTTCTGGTGGCAGCAAAGGGGCCTGCATCTTTGCAAAGAACTCAGCTTGCTCACAGAGATGTTGCAGATGAGGTAACCAAACATCTAGGTTTACGGAGGAATATCTGTAAAAGAACTAAACTTTTTGCTTTCCTTTACAAGCAAAGATCAATAGAAATACAAACCAAGGGCATCCAAATAGGAAACTTTATGTCTAATGCAGTCCCACAGGGGCATAGAATCATAGCATAGAACCATAGAATGGCTTCTGTGAAAAGAATCACAATGCTCATCTAGTTTCAAGCCCCCTGCTATGTGCAGGGTCACCAACCACCAGACCAGGCTGCCCAGAGCCACATCCAGCCTTGTTTGAATGTCACAAGGAATGAGGCATCCACAACCTCCTTGGGCAACCTTTTCCAGTGCTTCTTCACCCTCTTCCAGCAACTCCAGAAGAACCAATGTAAAAGAGTTGGAACAGTACATTCATACCTATATAGATAATCTGTATCAATAGATGTGAAAGGGTAAACTTGAAAAAAAGTGTATATATATATATATATATATATATACACAAAGATTTAGGCATGTGCAACCATAAACAAAAGCATTATTCATGTAATTATTAAATCTTATATATGTTTATTGTCTAGTGAAATGTGTCTAAAAAAATTTATTGTGTCTATCTAAATATGCTATAAAATATTTCATATCTAAACAAAATCTTGTCACAGGTACATGGGTGCAAATATGGAAAAGTCACTTCTCTCCATTTACACCCATGCATCTGGGTTCCAAATCCAGCTCAGGATATTGAGTCCCTCCTGCCTCTCATCTGCTCTCTGACCCCCTCCTACACTTGCTGGTATGTGACTTCCATTAGCACTAATGGCAGCCACAGACCTGCAGGCAGACTAGAGCACATCCTTAGAAAAAAAAAAAATCCACACATAGGTGAACACATCATTCCTATTTTACAGTCTTCACACCAACTCCCTGTAAAATTCTCTATTGATTTCAGGGTTTTTTATGGCTTATTTTTACTGCATTCTGTGACTGTGGCCCAATATATCTGACAGATCTTTTGTCACCATGTGTTCCTGAGGGTCAGATCCAAAAGGGTTATTAAGTCTGTCCAAGAAACAATCTTAAGTCTTCTTGAAGCTAAGGTTTTCTGGAAATGATATGGCGTCAAGGCAGGAGTCATTGTCAGTTTTTTTCTGAACTGCTCCTTCTTTCATGGTGTAAGGACGAAGTAAATGCCTTTTAGTAGGCTTTGTCCTGCTTATACTCAGGCATCCTGTGACTTCAGTCTGACATGATTTAAAGACCATCATCACAGAGATACTCTGATATTATGGATGTTAAAAACTCACAGGGGCATTTGAGGTCGTAAATCTACATGTTAGCCCAATGCTCCTTGCAGAACATTTCCTACTGCTTCATTCAGCTCAAAAATGGACCAAGTGCTGCTGTCCTCCAGTATGCCTGGAAAGAAAAACTGCATCCAAGGGTACAGTTCTCATCCCAATGCAATTTCCCCTGACTCACATCACACATTTGCAATTGCTCATTTCCATACATTAAGAGATATCATTCAGATCTCTCAGACTTGCAACCAGTAGAATAGTAACAACCGAATTCAAGCAAATGATTTCTTTAGAAATAGATGGAACCTTTCTTCTGTTTTGCTCTTTTGTTCAGAAAGTCACATTCAATGAGGCCTGGAGTGAGGTCAGAGGAATTCAGGCCAGGATGTCCAGAAACAGATTATTACTCCTTCAAATTCAAGATTGAATATGGTATTTATTTTATTATTATTATTATTATTATTATTATTATTATTATTATTATTATTATTATTATTAATGCTCTTGAATGACTAAGTGGCTCTGAGTGTTTAGAAATCAAGCTGGGTTGTTCAGTGCTAATGACCTGGAAGTTGCACTCTCCTATTTCATTTCCCCATCTAGCCAAGTGAAACTGGAGCTTATGTAAGCAAGACACATTTGAATATTTTAGGAGAAGTAATAATTCAGGAAACACTGCAGATAAGTCGCATTATAGAATTGAAAGAAACGTATAAACCTTTTTCCTCCTGGACTACTCATCTTTGCCCAATGCATCATTTATTTTAAAGAATAACAATAAAAATAAGCTCCTTTAAGATTTATTAGCTGGATGGAGTTTGAATTTATCTTGTCAGATTCAGCCTAAGTAAGTGCCCTCGCTGTGAAGGTGGCAATCAGGTTCACGTCTGTCTTGTTTTGAATGTCACTTTGTCAGTGCTTTGGCTGAGGGTTTTCCTGGTGATCTTATTCCCCCGCTGTGGGAAGCAGTGTCATCCCGTACAGCTTCCAAAGCAAAGATGAGAGTTAGTGTGAGCTTAACACTTGCTTTCTTTCTCATCTCACGCAAGAATTCATTCGCTCATGGGAATCACTGTCAAAAAGGTGCACACCCCGTGGAGGTAAATGCAAGTTTGAATGGGAGTGAAGGGGCAAGGGGCGCTGCTCCTGGCGCTTGTGCAATGGGGTGAGCCCCTTGGGCTGAAACACTGCTGTTTTGAGAGCTACCCTCTGCAGAGCTCTCTTATTTTCTTTTGTCTTATTTATAGACC
This sequence comes from Perdix hodgsoniae, assembly GCA_035772895.1. Classification (NCBI taxonomy): domain Eukaryota; kingdom Metazoa; phylum Chordata; class Aves; order Galliformes; family Phasianidae; genus Perdix; species Perdix hodgsoniae. The sequence goes on from JAPSGF010000003.1 coordinate 35,603,306, forward strand.
TAAATCCTTCTCTGTTTTCTTGAAGAAACAAATGCACCTCATTGATCAGTCAATAGATTTTCCGTTTTACTGTGCTTGTTTGTTTTCCATTTCATGACTTTCCCTGTTGTGCCTGCAGCCATTTTCACTTAGGTAATAATCACTAGCTCATAAAATGGACCTGGTCATTATACGGATGGGTAACATCAAAATGCTGTGGGAAAAAAAAAAAAAAAAAGGGGGGGGGGGGGGGGGGAACCTCACCACAAAACAGATGATTCAATATTTTGATTCTTTCACCATGGTGCCCTTAATAATGTTTTGACAGCAGTGGCATCCTGCAGAAAGCTTTCCTACTCGTGATCATTCATGAGCCCATAGTGCTTCATCTGATACCTTTCTGCACCGTTCTCATCACTGGAAAATAAAGTATTTCCCCATATTTTCCATTGACTCTGTTTGAGTGTGTCTGTGCAGGTGCAATAGCTTAACCCAAATCGGGGAATGATGTGGTTCTGTCGCAGTCAAAGCAAAGCCTGAGGCTGTGGACGTAAGAGCAGAGAGGCAAAGCTTAAGGCACGATCCCCAGGGTGGGTTGCGTAGTGGCAGCTGGGCACAAACCTGCTGCCTGTGTGCCTGGGAGCATGAGAAATGAGCAGCCAGGGTGCTAAAAGGCAGGCAGCAAAATGTATGGGAAAATTGCCCCCTTGATTCATCCAGGGGTAAATTGGCCATTACTGGGGCTGAGCCAAGGCTCTTTGGGAGTGTGTGACATCTGTTTGCAGCTTTTGCAAGTCTGGACAGCTTTACTTACTAGAGGTTAATCCATCCATGCGCCTGTAGCTGGAGTCAAGTTTGCAGAACATGCTGTGGAAGGCTTTTCAGATTAGAGGGAATATACCCAAACATAAAGAGGTAAAGATCTGGTCCTACTGAAAATAATTATATTCCCTTTGACTTCGGTGTCACCAGTATATCAACCAAGACATAACTATCCTCCCTAATGGAAGGAATTACACGGAGATGCCTGACCATTCCAAACACAGGTTCATCCCCAAAAAAGAGCTTTCTCTCAGTTTTACATCTACATCAGTTTCACATTTATGTCATGGTCCCAATGACTGGTGGATTTACATTCTCCTTTGTATATACCAGTGGCTCATAAAAAAATAATAAAAATAAAAGTAAAAATAAAAACAAGGAGAGAGAAGCTGCCAACAGATTGTATTTTCTCAGACACTTTAAGAAAGTACCATGAAAAGCTGATTGCCTCCAATATTTTTTATTTCCCCCAACGTTTCAATGGAAGAGAGCAACTCTGGGATTTTTCTCAGCCTGCATTATTCTGGAATTATTGAGAATTACTGTAAAGTGAGGTAATAAACTTTACCATCCTCCAAAAAAAAAAAAAAAACAAAAAAAAAGTTGAACCCATAAATCACTGATATTTTCAAATCACCAAACAGGAACTTGGAGAAAAGTGGTATGTGTTGTTGGTCCAGACATCCTGTATTTTATTGTTTTAAGATGCTTCTCTTATTCATCTGGTAGATTTTTAACATGCCTCATGTTAAATTTAACGTGCTTCTTTCCATCATCTGCAGCTTGTTCTGAACTACTCTTTGATGGTGAAATATGGACCAACGTAATCAATAGACTTTAACTAGAAAGTGAAAGAGAGATCTCTTGCTAACATCTCCCTTCTGTGGCATTCTGTGGGCTTCCCTTATAGCTCACCTTTCACTTCTGCTGATCTAAGAGAGAAGAAATTCATGAGCATGAGCATCCCCAGTCATTGGGGTCTAAAACAAAAGAACTCCGCACTGAGAGAGGGAAGTGAAGCAGATCCTCTCCCAGCCCTGCCACATGAATCAGGATCACTGGTTTGCAAAAGCTTCTTTCAGCTGCTGGGCTGCTTGGTGGTTTCACAGCAGAACTATTCTCCAAACAAATTCCCTTTGGTCACACAACTCTCTCTCTCTCTCTCTTCTATTTTTTTTTTTTTTGCCATGCAGAAATAGGGGAAATGAGAAACCACAGAGCTTTCGTCTTGCTTCCCCTTGCTTGAGGGGTCCCTGCTGCCACATAGCAAGCATTTATTTTTCCCTTGAGAGGAAGGAAAAGATGGAAGAACAAAGCAGACACTACTTTTTCTTCAGCAGAAATCCTTCAGGAGATGCAGCAGCCCAAGTCCTACAGTCTTTGTGTGGGAGGGACTGATTCAGGCTACATCTTCTTAGAAAATACAAGAGCATACTGATCTGCATAAGATATATCTGAAATGGAGAAATTCCTCAATTTATTCCTAGCGTATTAGGCTGTAAGTATAGGAAAACCTCATGTTCATCTTCCATGATGTTGCTATGGCACACTGTGCATTGTCTCTTGACTGTGTGTGACATGTAGGTGTTTACCACTGTGTTAGTCACTCCAGGATCCCCACAGAGATCTTTCAGGAAGTGATTCACTTGATACTGAAATAGATCTGAAATCATTTGGATAAATTGTGCCCCAAAATTGCTTTTTCAAACTATATCCTATTGACGACAAAAGGAGCCCAGGATGACGAGCTTTGGCTTTGCCATTTATGTGGCAGATGTATAATGTTAACAAAAGCAGGATCACACTCCTGGAGATACGTGTTATTATACTATGTTAGACCACATGAGCAGAGACATCATCTTTGTTGTTGGTTTTTTTGTTGGTTTTTTTTTTGTTTTTCTCTTAATGTGATTGATAGTGGCAAAATAGCAGGTTTTCTCAGTATAAGCTGACAGTCCCTGTGGGAATATCCTATTTCTCCAACAATATGGCACCATAGCTCCTTGGCATTTTAGTGTTGCATATGACTTTTTTTGGAAGAAAAAAAGAATCCATGAGAAAACATCTGGCCTGAGGACGGAATATGGAAGTATTGATGTTTCTGAGGCTTTGATCCGGGGTGAGAAATAAAAGAGTGTTCATGTGAGTTGGTTTTACCTAGTTTTAGACATCCACAATATAGTGGTCTACGTATGAACTTGTCATCTTGGTTTCTATCATCAACAATAAAGCACCAGCCAAAGAAGTGAACGAAAATTAGGAAGTTATTAATCTAAGCAAATATTAAAAGTCAACTGGAGGCTAAAATCTATTTCTCCTATTAACTATGTTCTCTAAATCTCCTTGAGCATAGCAGGCTACTGCACATCTAACTATATGTAGACATCTTCCCTGAAGACATCTATGATTAGGGTAGATTATTCCTTTCCAGATCTTTTATATCTAAGTTTGAATTCATCATCCCAGCATTCCTTCATGGCAACCAGAATTGTTGATATCCTTTTAGGATGCTCATGATCTGACATGTTGATCATTCCTTTTGGACTAAGAATGGTTTTTCAGAAATGTCAGTCTCCAGTAAATTGCACCATTCTTTACTCCTTTTGTAATGTATTCTATATTTTGAGTTTAGTTATATGTCTAGAGTGTTTTCCTCTCTTGCAACAGGAGCTGCAATCATCCCTGGGAGATACATTTTATGTTATATTACAACTCACATATCAGAAAGCTTTGAGAATATCTCCTTATTTTGAAGTATTCTCTCTCATAATTTCAGTAGATTCTTGCAGAACACCTGGCTATTAGAACAGGAAGATGATCCTGAATAGATCTCATTCTATTCTGCATCTGGGAGCTTCACTTTGGTTATACCTAGGACCTTTGTCTCATGCATATTTATTCATCTGGAAGTAATAATAAATCTCTGCATCCTCCAGAGGAGAACACCAATGCTTTGAAGGCATTTGGGACTTGTCACATCCTATTGTGCACATACTTGATTTGCAACACTGTGCATGAAGATACAAAATAGTTTTTTCTAATCGGTCCCTATGTCTTTCATGTGAGTGAAGTCCTGCACATAGCAGAGGAAGATTTCCATACATAATGTCCCCAGTGCTAGTGAGAAAGGTCCAGAGCTCCTGTCCTACTCTCTTTAAGTACTTTTATTCTAAAATCTCATTTTTTTTCCAGGCATTGTTTCTTTATAAGCAGGATGATAAGATATTCCTGAAAATCTCCACCATACAGATAAGGAGATTTAAGCCCACAGTTTAAGCAATTTGGCCCAACAATGTCTTGGTGGACTGGTGAACTTGTTAAAATCTCCAGCTTCTTTATCATTTGTCTGTATCTCCAGACCAAATGGTTTTAACCATGAGAAATGAGTGGTATCTTTACCTTTCCTTTCATTGTTACCCTCTATTTAAATGGGTTGGGATTGTAAAGATAAATTCTACTAGTACTGGTGACAGAAAGAATTTTTTGTCATGACCTACTTGACAGGTGATCCTAAGGTTTTATCTCACTATTTCTGGAAAACAAAAGCAAAATAAAAAGGAAAGCATACATGGGATGTTATTTTTTTTTTCTACTTACAGACAGCTGTTTGCATGAGTAACAGAAAACAATCAATATACTCAGGCAGAGATTTTCAAGAGAGCTCTTTATTCTCTTGCTCAGTATTAATGATGACCTGCACTTCCTACCATAATGATTATCTTAAAAGTCTTTTTGGCTTTGAAGAGGTTGTCTCAGCTCTTGAAGTACTTTTCTTGTGAAGGAATATAATCCTTAGAATTCATTATTCTCTTGCTTTATTTATTTATTTATTTATTAGACAGTCAATACCATAAATTAAACTGCTTGAGTTGGCTTTGTGGGGTTTTTTTGGTTTTTTTTTTTTTTGTTTTTTGCATACACAGCAAGGATAACTACACATCAGATTTATGGGCATTGTGCTCAGGTTGCTATGACAACTGCTCGAGCCGTTGTACGCCAAATAACCTTGTCATGTGAACGTTTATCACAAGCACATCGAGTACAGGATTGCAGGATTTTTCTGAATAATAATTGGTCGTGGCCTTTTATGCTATGAGTCAAAGTTAATCAACTTCTAGATTGGAAATTAACCATCGATAAGACATAATTCCAGCGCTGCTCATAGTGACTGTGGTACGTGGCGAAAGCGAACTTTGCAGGAAGCACTGCCCCCTTTTCACCAAAACTGTGGCTCTTTCTTTATTGCCACTGCAACCTCACGAAACCCAGATGTAAAACAACGGGCTGTGTCTGCGTGTGCGCATAACATATTATTGCGCCGTAAATGAAATGCGAATTTTAACAGTCAAATCATTTGTGGGAAATAAAGCTTGCTTTTTTTTTTTTCTTTTTTCTTTTTTTCTTTTTTTTTATCTTTTTGCAAGAAACTTCTAAAGCCAGAGTCACGTTCTAATTATTCACACCCACTTTGGGTCATATTTTAAGGGAAATTTGCAGGCTGCACACCTGGCCCTTCCATTCACCATTTGAAAGGCTTTCTTGCGCATTTAAACTGTTCTAGGTGTGCACGTATTTTAAAGAAAATCCATGAATTTAACTGTGCTTATAATTTATAGTTTCACAGGGAAAGATTAGTATGTGTGAGGGATTAGTGATCTGTGTAAATTACTCCAGTAATTTTTATACAGCAGTTACATCATGGGCAAATTCCAGCTCATGAATATGAGCAGGAATATTACTTCTGTTTGAGAAGAAATAATATCTTAGATTGTAGGCATAAGAATTTTCAGAAACCTTCCATCTCTAGGGTAACCTTTGTATCTAAATATTACTATAAAGCATTTTTAACCACACTGACTTAATTACCTAAAACTATCCAAAAGAAAAGAGCTTTGTAAGTGAGTTTACAAAACAGCAACAGCAGAATAAGCAAAAATGGGCAAGCTTTTTCTTTCTTTTTTGCACGGGTATGATTAATTGAAATAACTTATAGTTTTGCACTTAGCTGTTATTTGTTGGTTCTTTGTTTGTTTTAATGATATTTCACTGTCTGGTAGGTACTCATAACCGGTGCACCCAAATCAAAATTTGCTGGACTTGTTATAAAGACCTCTGTTGTCTTGTGTTTGGCACTGCTAGGAAATAGGCACTATTTTTTAAAGTTGTTTTAGATGTTTACTGGACTGTGAGCTGTGCTTTTCCCTACAAATGGTTACTTTTTGCCATCACTTAGAAGGGAGGCCAAGATGATTGGCCAATCAGTAAATACACACACACTGCAGATGGCAATGTTCAGTTAGATCATTCTTTTGACACAAGTCTTAAAATCAAGATTGAGTGATTTGCTTGAAATGCTTAGGTCAAGAACAAGTTATTTGTCTTAATTTAGACATAATGATGTGGCATTTTCTGCCTTTCATTATACAGAATGTCATATTAAATGATTTAATCTCACAGGTTTGCCATGTGGGTCTCACCAAATATTTTACATCTCCTGGGATGCAAGTTTCTGGATACATTTTGTGAACATTAAGTGCTCCCTTTGAGAGTTCCTTGTGAAGAGTACCTTCTTTCTCACTACTGTCAAGTCATTGCCTGAATAAAAAGTCTGAATTTCATGCACAAATGCATGGGTCTTTATTTTTTTCTGTATTCTAAAATTCTTGTTAAATCCTTTGTTTATGATTTGCAAATACTTTAGGGTAATTAGATACACAAACTCAACTGAGCTGGTTTCTTTTGGGACCTTCACCCTTTGTGCATTTCTTCCACTGCAACAATGAAAATTTCCTTTATTATAACAAGACTTGGAATAAGAATGAACAACAACTACTTCCGCTAGATGAGTTCTGCTCATTAGGTAAATCAATATATGTAGGAGCAAAATGACACATCTTCAGATGCTATATGACTTTTTTTTTTGTTTTTTGGCCTAAAAAAAAAAAAAAAGAAAAAAAAAAAAAAAAAAGCAACACAAGAGTTTACTGCAGAAATCTTTCCTTGTGGAGAGGACTCACAGATCTCTGGTCCACACTCACTTTGCCTAGTTATTTGATTCCATCATAGAGTTGATTTCTGAATTTCCACTCATACTGCTTATGCAGTAATGATAAAAACACAATTAATACATGCAATGCTTGGGAAGTGAAAAAGACAAAAAGATCAACAGCAGAAGATGAACCTGCCTGGGGTCAGCTGTTTGTCAGCCACATTCTGGTTTTTTACAGTGTTCTTAGTTTCTGGTAGATAAATGAGTCATCTGTAATAGCTTGTTTTCTTTTTCTTTGCCTTTTCATTGCTCTCTTGTAATAACAATAGGCAAAGGAGGTCTTTAAACATAGGATCACATGCTGGAGATGTGTAGGAGTTAAATCCTTGTTCCCATACACTTTAGCTGATGAAGGAGTAAGGTTTTTTGAAGTGTAGTCTGTATTCATTCACCTTGTTTACTCAGAAACTATGCTTAGAATATTGTAAAATATCCATGTCTCAAAAGAATTATCGGAAAGGGGATTTCTGCTATGCAGAAAACTAAAGGGAAAACTAATATTCAACAACATAGCCATAAAAATATTTCTATTCAACTTCAGGCCTTATCACAAAGAAATGACAGCAGAAGACTCTTCACCTACCAATATGCATAGTAGTTACCACAAAGTCACAAACTTTAAAGAATTATTATTCTATTATTTTTTTATATATGCGGTAGGAAACAACCTCAGCAATTTCCTTTAGGGAGAGAGTTCTTACCTATCCCCTCTAGTCAAATAGATATCAGGAAAGAGTAAGGAAAGTGTTCTTTCTGAGTAAATGACAAGGCAAGCCATCAGAAAAAATGTCAAGCCCCATTCAGTCTTTTTGAGAATATCACGTAGTTTCATAGTGATGACATTTTTCTGCGAGTGATGATCTGCATCTGGATGTGAAACCCATCCACTTTCTATTTGCAGTAGAATTTGAATTAATGCCTTTGTGTTGCAATATTCTTTATGGGAAAAACTCTTTATCAAAGAGTGTAGCAATTGGCAAGAGTTAACAGTCTTAGAGAGATAAATGTTAGGAAGAAATTCTTTACTCAGAGAGAGTGAGGCACTGGCATAGGCTGCACAGAGGAGCTGTGAATGCATTATCTCTGGGGGTCTTCAAGGCCAGGTTGGATGGGGCTTTGGGCATTTTGGTGTAGTGACCCACATAACACGACCAACCTTCAACTAGCATGTTTACCAAGAGCCCATCAGCCTTTGGAGGCCCGTGAAAAACTTTGCAGATGAAAAATTCCCAGAATTTTCAATGTTTTCTACATTTGTAGCTGCAAAGTTTATGAGAAGTGTTGACCACACAAGTGCAAATTGAGATGAAGTGACATCTGTTTTCTTCTGTCATGGAAAGCACACTGCCATTTTTTCCAGGAAAATTTATGCTGGAATCCTGAGACAGATTTCAAAATTGTTGGATATTTTACAATCTGTCCATTTTCTAGGTTGTTTTACAGTCAATGTTCTGCAATGTCACATCCTTCCTGAAAACTGATTGTTTGCATTGGCAACTGAAGCTCCAAAGAAACTACATGAAGGATGGCTCTCTGGCAGATTCTGGCAATTTCTCTTAAGAAAATGAACTGATGGTGTGTCTGTAAGAGAAGTTAAAAATGCATAGTTAAAACTGTACAAAATACACAACATCATAAAGGCTAATAAGAAGAATGCATCATAAGAAATCTATCACACTGAAGTGCTTAGACAGTGACCTAATTTTAAGAAACCGTTTTATACCAAGAAAATAACTTGAGAAATAGGAGCAAAAAGTATTCATTTGAAGTAATTTATCTACACATAAGTATTTCATTCTCTGTTCTATTTTCTAGAAAGGTGATTTATAGTAAGATTTAACAATAACTACAGATTTCCAGCTGGATTAATGAGGGGAACAAAAAGACTTTTAAAAAACAATATTACTTCCCTATATGAGATAATAACTGGACAAATATACTTTTTCAAATGGCCCCAAACACTTGGAAGACAAAACATTCTAGTTTACTTCTCTACTTTTAAGATTCTTTTTCATCTTGTCTTCTGAAGTCATAGCTCAGTTAGGAGCTGTTTTCAGATAGGTAACATGCAACAACTCTGTGCAGTGCTACAGGCTGGAGGTAGAATGGCTGGAAGACAGTGTAGAGGAAATGGACCTGGGAGTTTTGGTTGACACTCAGCCGAACATGAGCCATCAGTATGCCCAGGAGGCCAAGAAAGCCAGTGGCATCCTGGCTTGTATTAGAAAGAGTATTGTTAGAAGGAGCAGGGTTGTTAGATCATCCCTCTGTAGTCAGCACTGGTGAGGCTGCACCTTGAGTAATGAGAGTAATGAGTTCAGTTTTGTACTCCTCATGACAACATTGAGGCCTTGGAGCGTGTCCAGAGAAGGGCAACAAAGCTGATGAGGGTTCTGGAGCACGAGTCTTCTAGGGAGAAGCTGAAGGAGATGGCATTATTTCATCTGGAGAAGAGGAGGCTCAGAGGTAACCATATTGCTCTCTACAGCAACCTGAAGGGAGGTCTCTTCTCTCACATAACTAGCAGTAGGACTAGAGGGAATGATCTTAAGTTGCATCAGGGGAGATTCAGGTTGGGTGTTAAGAAATACTTCTCCAAGAATGTGGCCAGATGCTGAAAAGGGCTGCCCAGTAAAGTGGTGGAGTTACCATTCCTGGAGGTGTTCAAGAATTGTTTAGATGTTGTACTGAGGAACATGGTTTAGTGGGAAATATTGATGAGAGGTTGACAGTTGGACTGAATGATCATAGAGCTCTTTTCCAACCCTGGTTATTCTATAATTCTATGATTTTATACATGAAATAGAACTGAGATATTGAGGAAGAAATAATGTTGTTGAGATGAGACAATGGTGGATGTGGGAAAGAACATTATGGTCATACTGTGATACCAAGTATATATTCATATAAATCTGGTATCATCTTACAGACTTCCAAAGGATTTCATCAACATAATCTAGAGAGCCTGACTCTTTCATAACTAACCAAGGAGTACTACAGAAATAGAGAGGATTTCTAGAACATCATGCAGAAAAGTCTAAAGGGCAATGGAGGGGAGGGGAAAAAAGAACAGGGAAAGATGCATTAAGAGGAAAGAAGAATGCTGAACTTGAGCTGGTAACCGTATCTTCAGAGTTCAGGTGCTTGATGGAAAACTGATTTTACAGGAGATCACGCTGTGCATATTCTCAGCTTAAGTGTGTAAAAGAATCATTACTTCTCCTACCAAAATTATCAAAGAATCTATGTGAAGTATTGGAATTTTCCATGTGTTTAAAAACTCAAGGCATGGTTTTCAGTGAAGAGGACAAAGATATAGCATTGGTAGAAAGAGCCTCTGGGGTAATCTGTACTAGAACATGTACAGATAAATTATCTGGGATGTCATCAGCATTATCAAGCATTAGCTGATGAGGAGATAACTGATAAATTTCTGCTCTTCTGCTAAGAAGAAGCACCTGTAATACTATTGCAGATCATCTTTCTTGTCATGGAGAAATCAGTAGCACAGATATAGCACAGTCTGCTACAGAGACTGACCATATTTGGTGAATTTAATGGTTGGTCTTCCTTCCAACTGCCTTATACAGAAGTGTGTGTCATGCTAGCTGTCCCTTCCCTTAAGGTTGTCAGTCTGAGAACCAAGGTGTAATTCTATTGTGTGACTCTAAAGCAGCTTTCACTAAGGAAAAAGTTGTTTTTATGTTTTGGTTTGGTTTGGGTTTTTTTTGCTGCATTCCCCAGGGAGCACAGTATCATAATGCTGAAAACAAGTCAGTCAAGTCAGATATTGGGTCCAAGCTGCATACACAGGGAAGAATTTCAAAGATCAGGGATACTCTGCTGTAGCACCATGGGAAAGTTCCTGCTGATTTTCTCAAGAAAAGGAACTCAGTCAGGTGTTGCCTTAGATTGACACTAGGTTTTCATGTCAACAGTCAGAAGAATCACTAACAGGGAAGAATAGGTGTCCAGAGATAACTCAGAGGAAGGGGAAATGCTTTAACAGAAAGCAAGCTTTCATCAAATTTTACTTTAGCCATTTCTTGCTAGAACTGGCTGGGAACTTGTCAAGTAACCAGTTTATTTCCCATTGGAAATACTGATTTATCAGTATTGAATAAGGTGAACTGAAAGCCTGGTTTTCTTGAGGGATTGTACAAGAAGGGGCAGAAGAATATATATATACATATATATATATATATGTATTATTTTAGCTGTTCAGATGGCTCTCTTGGACTTCTCAAAGTAAATAATTAATATAATAAAGAAATAATATAAAAATAATATAAAAATAATAAAAATAATAATCAGCTCAGAACGATATTTCAGCACCATAGTCTAGTTGATGTGTAATTTAAAAACAATAAGATAAATAATAGTTTGAATTGCAATGAAGAATTACCAAATCTTTTAAACTGAATAATTTTTTTCTATTTCCTTTTCTTCATGTCTTCTAGCTGTTTTCTTTCTGGCTATTGAACCATTCAAAGGCAAATCACAACAGCCTCAGATTTTCTTAGCACTCTGGGAGGACTATGCCTTCCCTGAAGACTGAACAGTTCAAGCAAGCAGAATAAATACAGACAAGTGAGGAGGGAAAGTGGGAGCGTAGTAATGACTTAGCTCAGATATCCTAACTATAGATGTATGACTCAGACCTTCAGTTTACTTTCTATGGACAGAGGAGAGAAATAGAATTATAGAACCATAGAATCCTTAGAATTGGAAGGGATCTTTAAAGGTCATCTAGTCCAACTTCTCTTCAGTGAACAAGAACAACACAGCTAGATCAGATTGCCCAGGGCCTGATCCAGTGTGGCCTTGAAAGTGACAGGGCATCACCACATCATTGGGCAACCTTTTTCAGTGCCTCATACTCTCACTGTGAAAGACTTTTTCCTTATACCTAAACTAAATATTCTCTTTAGGCTTGAAATCTTTTCCCTTCACATCAGACTCTGCTAATCACCATTCTATAAGAGTAGATGTGGCTCTGAATGATATAGTCAGTAGGCATACTGGTGATGGGTTAATGGTTAGACTAGATGATCTAAACAGTCTTTTCCAACCATAATGGTTCTAGGATTCCATGATTTAATCCTTCTGAATTTGCCTTTCCTCCCCCAGAAACTGCACAGGAAGAAACACACAGACAGAAACCACATTTCCAATGTAAATTCTGGCACAGAATGAGTAAAGAGATACCTAAAAGTAATAGAAATACAAAAGTTCCTCAGATTCCAATATCTTTCATGCATCTACTTGCTTCTTCTGACTTCAGTAACTCATTGTGACCTGCAAGGTGGGATGGAAAGGAAAGATAAAGAAGGCTAAAAACTCTGCAGACATTGATTATTCAGGGTAGAAATGGCAAACCCTGAGAACTGTAGACCATTTTATTTCTTGAAGCCTTTAAATTTTATAGCTCATTTATGTTCCAGTAGCATTAAATAAGTGATAATGTAGTGCTCTTAATTGCAGTCTTCAGAATAAATTCTGCCCTTTCTAAAGTATTGCTTTGATACAGAAATAATTAATGAAGTATTGTAATTTAGAAGAGGCTGTCATAGCCATCTAATCTGATGTACCTAACACCAGACTAGAAAACCTTGCAAGCTAAATCTGTAACAAGCACTTAATTGAGTTTAAATAGTAGTTTTTCTTTAACTCATTTCCAAGTGGTGGAGGGTCCTTCACACATTCAGTTAAGCAGCTTCAATAGTTAATTATCTTCACAGTCAAAAAAATTGTGCCATACTCCTACTTCATAGTATCTTTGTTTTAAGCTACCAAATCTCATTAAGCTTTGCTGTACTGAATTAAAGTATTGTCTGCTTTCTAAAATCCTTTCTCAAAGTAGATATTTGTAGACTATAATCAATCTACCTCTTAATCTAGTCCTTGATAAGCCAAATAGATTGAACTTCTTAAATCTATCATGATTAAATGGGTTTTCCAAACTCTAAATCACGCCTGTAAATTGTTTCTGAACGCTTTCTGACTTACCCGCATCCACTTTTGAAGTGTGAAAACCAGCACCGGGATGATATCTTCCTCCAACTGTTTCCAGTGTATCAAGAAATGTTACTTCTTTATTGCATTTGATATTTCTCCTGCTCACATGTTTAGGATTGCAATTGCCCTCTTGGTTACAGCAGGTGCTTCTATGCACTTAATACCTACATGAATGCAAATTGTTTTTCAGGACACACACTTGTCATTATAACTCATTGTCAGTATAACTCCATCAATCAGGACACAGTCATTCTAGAACAAATATCCCTCATCTGATACACGTTTGAGTGTCCACCCCATGCTGATCTGGGGCACTGGGTTTGCAGAGACTTACAACTCAATGGAGCTTGAGGAGATCTCCCTTCTTGATCTGTTTTGTGGAAATCCAGTGAAGCCGTAGGCTATGCAAGCTTCCAACGCTTGCAGCTGAGTCTACACAAGGCAGATGCAAAACTTTGTGAATCTCTATCTCCCATCCTTTGAAACCCCCTCTCATCTCCATTATTTCTACAAGGAGTGCACCTGCAGAGCATGCTGCAGTGTTGTGATGCCTTACCTAGCTTTTAAAAACATCCAATTCACCTTAGACTATGACTGCAAAGCAACAGCAGGAGGCAAATTCAGCAACATGAAGTCACCTTCTGATTCCTTCTTTCTCTCCCTGAAGAGATTATTTTTGCCAAGAAAAGTACTTTGTGAGAGCTAAGTATTTACTGCTCTTTTGAGACCCAATTCTGCTTCAGCTGACCCTGTTTACACGTCCCTTCTCAGCCCCAGTTATCTGGCAAATTTCCTGAACTCTGTTCAGAACTATAAAGGCATCTTTTCCTTTTAAAATGAGCAATTGTTGAAATTCTACAAAACACAAGGCTCTGTGGACAAAAGAAAGGGTGAGAAGAGAATTGAAGTTCAGAACATTGCATGAAAACCCTCCACTATTTAGTGTCATTACTAACTCTACAACCCGAGGCAATTTATTAAGAGTGTGAAAAAGCAGCTTAGAGAGCAGGATGTGAAGATTTCCATTGGAAATAGATGACTACTTTAAAGGTTGCAATTGGTTTCTAAAGAACAGGCTAGATGAAAATTGTGAGAGGTGAATAGCTGCTGAAATCTGTGGGCTGGGGGAGGGGGAGAAAATTGCCACCTGCTTGAAATAAATAGCTTTTCTAAAATAATGGGTTTTAAACTTTAAAACTGTGTTGTTCCGTGACATACAGAAGGATTTATTTAGGGTTGTTTTCAACTTCTCCAAACAGACAACATTTGGCTGGAAAATAATTTCCATATAAAAATATGATAATGCAATTATTCTAGCTGGTATTTTCTATAATTTGATGCCCTACTCATAATAATCTCTCATATTTTGCAATAACGTTAGCTATCTCTATGAACTCCATCTGTGCTACAAGACAAAGAGGACTTTAATAGAAACGGAGCCACTGTTCCATTATTCCACCAGCTTTGGCTTTAATTTTATTCAATGAACCCATTCCAGAAATGCCAGAAATCAAAAAGGTTATGTTTGCTAATATTACTAATGGTAATTCAGTTGATTGATTCATCCCAAAAGTAGGATTTTTTTAAAGTGTTGCATCTGGAGGTGATTTTTGCTCTCCTACAACCCATTAAATGATAGAAAATGAATCCTGTTGGCTCTAAAGACTGCTGTTTACCCATGCTTACTCTTTATACTTGGGTCTCAAAGACCTTGGTCACTTGCCAGACTTAGTAAATCCTTCTAGCCTACTTTTCACCTTCAATCCCAACTGATGCAAGTTAAAATATTCAGTGAAATCAAAATGTTTCTAAGGCTCACGTAATTATCTTGAATAAGCATTTTCCATTCTGGAAAGCACATGATTCCTCCTCTTAGCCCAGAGCAAAAGGAATCTGACAAAAAATAGCATCATCTTCTGAGTAAAAAAAATTTCTTCTAATATCTAATCTAAGTCTCCCTTCTTCTAGATTAAAGCATCAAAGCTCTAAGCTCTTGACCTGCACAATCAAGGTACAGAGCTCATTCTCTCAGGGCTTCTAGACAAAGAAGCATATCAGCCACCTGCAAACCCACTCACTGATCAGTTTGGAGTGTTCATTCTCCTAATTATTTCCTATGCAATCATGAGAATGCAGGAAGACTATGGGAGAAAGTGACTCATTACTGTCTTAGGAGCTCTTAAGGCAAAATTCTGGCCACGAGAAATGCTTAATGAATTCTGAACACTTGACAACAGACATGTTCTCAACAAATTTAACAGTCATGTTATAAAGGCAGGAAAGAATGAACTCTTCTTTTGGGAGATTTTCCAATAATTTCTCTATTATTAATATTTATACTTTTGTATCCCATCTCTCTGAGACACAATGGACTACCACACACACAAAAAAAAAACTAGTTCAGAAAATGAGTACAAGAGGAATAGCTTGATTGATAAAAAGATAAGAGATCTGCAAATTAATTGTCTGAGAAGAAAGAAATGTGGAAGTTTTAATTAGTTTTTACATTAGCTAGATGGATTTCAAGTATATTACAGCAACTATAGGTTAGTAGGCAGGCAGAATGCTTTGCAGTATTTTAAAAAATATAGTAGTCTTGGGACATGAGCAACCCTATTTGCATGTCAGTAAAAGGCTTTCAGGCTAAAGATATTGCGAACATTACTACAATCAGCTATTGCTTATCTATATTTTGGTGATAGCTTCTATTTGCTACTTTCCCCACACACAACCTGAGATGCTAGCATCTGGGACCACCATAGGTCATACTGATCTCTACATGAAAGAAATGATAGGACAAGGGGGAATGGTTTTAAACTGAGACAGAGGAGGTTTGGGTTAGACATTAGGAGGAAGTTTTTCACATAGAGGGTGACACACAGGAACAGGTTGCCCAAGGAGGTTGTGGATGCCCCAGCCCTGGAGGCTGGATGTGGCTCTGAGCAGCCTGGTTTGGTGATTGGCGATCCTGCACATAACAGGGGGGTTGAAACTAGATGATCTTTGTGGTCCTTTTCAACCTAGGCTATTCTATGATTCTGTGATTCTACGATTCTATGATTCTGAGATTTTATGAAATATGACAGTTGAGGTTAGGTGAATCCCACATGCCCAAACTGCCAAATGAATGTTTTGAAGGATTCATATGTGCTTAGTTTAGGGACGTAATATGGAGCAGTGTATGTAGCAGCTTGTCTGTCTCAGAAAAAAATGGGGCTTATTTCTCACTAGGTATAGCTAGCTAATCACTATGAGGAAACTGAGGCAAAGTCTTGAAAAAAGACGACAGAAAAATTAAAAACAAACAAACAAACAAAAACTAAGAACCATAAGAATCAACATGTTGTTTTTTCCATGTGTATATATATTCCCTTAGATATATATATTCACTAAGCCCACCCACCAAACTTGTTTTTGAGATTGAGTTAAACATGTTCACATCCATTTTGTCATGTCCTGTTCCTCCAGGTTGGCAATATTTTTCCACATTATTGAACAGATTCCAGTTAATTAGTGACTCAGCCCAGACTTATGGTCCCAGCAAAGAATCATTAATGTCACATTCAAAAAAAAATGTTCAGATTATGTGTTAAAAATGTTGATCATGATATTTCATGCTGTGGGGAAGGAGTGCAGGAGCCAGCTTCGTGCATCGTAGATATAAAATTACTTAAAATATAAAAAGGGCTAAAGGAGAGATATGTAATATAGACCTACATTTTTTATCTCCTTGTAATTCAATACCTATACCCTCAATTCCAATTTCCAGTCATCTTGAAAGTATAGTATGGTGTAATTCAGCATAATTTAGCAGTTTGAGTACCTAACAAGAATGATGCTGATCAGGACTTTTGCTATGTCTCTGTTACAACTAATTTTTGGCGCGTTTAAGTCCTTCATGATACTGCTTGTGCAATTGTAGGAGTTGCACTCATTTAAGCACAACTAGAAAAAGACAGAATAATAGAACATAATCCAGGATGCTTTCCAGCCAGGCTAGTCCACTACATCAGGATGCTTAAACAAGGAATGTAGCTGCTATATGTTCCTCCTATTTAATGTAGACAAGGTTGGAACAGGTACTCCAAATCTGATGGTGACTTAGAAATGAGAAGGCTTGCACCACCCCTTTTACTTTTCCTATGTGGAAAGCTTCTTCTGGCTTTATTATTTCCAATTTTTTTCAATATTTTCAAATATATGAAAAAAAAAAATGCTATAGAGAACAGTGCAGTTAAGTAAGTAGTGTGGTGTCACGCACTTGAAAGTACTTTCCCATGCACAACTTTTGATAAATTCTCTGTGTTCCTTCCTCATACCCTCCTTATTTCCCCAAAACACTTTAATCCACGCATTTCCATTTGCAACTCTCCTTTCTTTCCAGCATCCTAAAAGAATTCCATTAAAATAAGGCAGAATTTTAGCAGTGAAACAAATGAAAATATCAGTGGAAGCCAGACATTATGTACTGTTATTTTATCTAAATCAATAGGCAAAGAAGCCAAACAAAATAAAGAGTACTCAGAATGACACATCCAACTGAAAGCAGTGAAAAAATGAAAGCAAGACAAAATATCATTGATTGGTAACAAAAGGGCCTTATACCTGTGTAGAACATTCTTGTTTATCTGAGGTTTATTTTCCTGGAAGGCTTAGCAAAATATAATTTTCTACTCTAAGCTTATGAACTGTACCATGCAATCATTGTTGCCTTTCTTTTTACACTCAGCCTTTCCACTGAAACAGATTGAACCTAACAAGTGGAAAGTACAACTATTAAACCTTTTTTTCCCTCTTTTTGTTGTTGTTGTTGTTTGTTTTCTTTAACAAGCTCAGCAATACAGGAATGCCAGGGAGGAGAAATGTCTGAGGTTATAAAAGCTGGAACAGCATCTGTAGAAGTACTAGCATCATCTCGATATTGCAGAGGAAAAGAATAAAACCATAGAGCTGCACTATGAGAAAGAACAAACTCTACTTCTGCTAATATGTCTTTTACAATGTCTGAGCCAAACAGTGGGTCCCACTTTCTCCACTTATCTTCTTAGCTATGATTGTTATCAAACTATTTAAAGCCCTAACTGGATATATAAGGAGAATGATTGCTGGCTGAAATATGAAAGGCATACAAGATGTCTGATTTGGAGTTTTTTGTTTGAAAAAAAACCCAAACTTTTTATCTACATATGAAATTTGTTCTCTAAAGAGAAAGTATGAACTGTAATACAGGCTTAGTTCTTTGTTACCACTGACGATAGTGTCAGTGAGTCTGGCTGGGAATTCTATGACATACAGTGAAAACCACTAGTTTCTAAAATGGAGGCATTCCATTTTGCAAAATTCATTCACACCCAAAAGGATTTTCTGATGGGAAAAGGAAAACCTGATCAAGAGCCTTGGGTGAAAACTATACTATCAACTGGAAGAAGCCACTGCTTCAATATCTTGAATTTCTGTCCCTTCTGAAAGAATTTGAACTCAGTGGCACTATTCCCAAGTTGCACTGGTCCTTCTCCATAATGGAGGGGACTTTAGGAACATGTTCCCTTCACTGAAAGCAGGGAGATTGGAGAGGAAAATGGTGTACTTCAGAATGCACTGCATCCCTCCAGCACAGATATATACTGACTTATTGCAGACAAACACTTCTTCTGCACTGACCATGGCATGTTTTTTTTAACTTTGATTTCCTTAAAATTTTTGCAAGGTCCCCATGTTGAAATATTTGGGAGATACCAAATTCATCATGAAGGAAATTCTCTTACTGCCATCTTAATCTTCTTGAAATATCGTGTTACTCATCACATTTGGATTGAGCCCACAGTAGGAGGTTCCTCTTCCCAGTCCTTGTAAACACAGAGAAAAAAATTTAGAGGCTCTCTCAAAAGGGAATTCAGACTACAAGTCTATATGCACACTAGGTAAATGCCCACTGGAGTTCTATTCCCCTTAGTGCCTAGTAACCAGAAGAATTAATTCACTGCTATCAGAAAATGAAAGAATCTAAGTTCTAGTTTTACCATGCAGATTTAATACTGATGGTGGAATATTGCAGAGAAATGTCTAAGTGGCACTTACCACTAAGGAATGAAGAGGATGCAAAAGGCCAGAAGATGAGGATTAATCCTAGGAGTTCATCTCTCCATAGTGATTGAGGCCAGTAGGATCAAAAAGGGTAATAGGATAGGTCAAGGGAACGAAAACCAAAGTAGATGTGGAGAGGTAAGGAGAAGGAAAATAAATTCTACTGATTTTTGCAGTGTGCAATTCACAGTCTGACGTAAACACACGCTAGCAGCCCCTGCAGCTTCGAGAATGTTAAGTAGAGAGTAAAGAAAAAAATATGTATGATCAGCAGTATTTTAAAAACAGAAAGTTCTTACTCAGAGTGGCACTGTAAATTTGTGGAAGAAAAAGAAACTGAATCCACAGCTTTGAACAAAAGTGCATCGATGTTGTGTATCATCTCCAAAAGGCTCACTTCAGTCAGGCTTGAAGTCAGGCATCAGGAGTTCAAGACCTGCTACTGAAAACTGTGTTTACTGAAGTCTTTTAATAACAGCCTCACTAGCTATTAAAATCTGGTAATTCAAGAAACTGAGATGCTGAGGAAAGGATCCTCCTCTTTAAAACCTAAGGGATGAATATGGCTTTTGAATAGACAGAAAAGTTTATCTGGATACACAAATACGTTTTTTTCAAGAAAGAAAAATTGACTACAAATTGCTGTACTGAGCTGTTACAATCAGCCACATAAACTGCCATCCAAATCTTAAACCAACACCACTCTAAACCCAATTCTTTTCTTCTTAATAGTAAAACCACTGTTGTAGAAAAGAAACCCACTGTGGGGCAGTTTGTTCTCTTGCCACACGTACTTCAGCTACAAAATAGTCGGCAGCACTCAGACATTAGAAAGACTCCAGAGAAAGTTAACACAGTTGATTAGTCCTAAAGGAGCTGTAAGATGATGAGAAGCTGAGTGAATTAAATTTATTTCACTTAGTGTGAATCGGCAGAATGATGTTGAGGTTTACAATATTTGTGTTCAGAGATCTCATCGCATCTGTATAGTGGGAGGGATGTAAAGGGATTAGTGCGCATGGACAGCAAATTGCAGGAGGGACAAGGGACAAGAGGATATATGGGGCCTTTTTATTCCATTTTTCTTTTTCACTACTAGCTGATTAAGGAAAGTAAGGGCATCTAAGATTCTGCATTTGAAAAGCTGCTCGATGACTGGAAGAAACATTAGGCTGCTTGAAAATGTCAGCACTTTACACTTTATGTAGGACTGAGTTGATTGCTACGGTGAAGAGAACATAAGTGATTCAAAGGTGAACCAGAGGTCTCCGTGTTAGAGATGTGAATATAAGCAGGATGGGGGAAGGGATCCTGGCTGAAGCTGATTTGCTGATTTAATTCTTTACACAATGCAGAGTCTACAGCGACTTGATATGCATTGTACTTTCATGCTGAATTACTGAGTGCCTTCCCATCAGTGAAAATGCCCTTAATCTGGAATCAGATCTGGGATGGACTATAGCACAGTCCAGCAGGTTCTTTCTCCAGACTCAAAAACTGGGACAAAATCTAGATAAAGAGCAAATCTAGTCTTGCTTCATTTAGAAGGGAAGGGAAACTGCATCTTATCTAATTCACACTGGAACAAAATCCTAGTGCACATAGAGCTGTTTTCCTGGGCATGAATAAGTGTCTTTAACATGAGCATCTTGAGGCTTTCCCATAATGTGCCTTGATCTGCTGACACACAGTAAGTTACCTGATGTCATTTTCTTGCTTGAGTTTTCCAGTAGTCAGGATTCATCATCATTAAATCCAGTGGTCTCAAACACTCCAGTAAGATCCCTCTAGAGAGATCAACCCCTGCACTGAGAAGGCTATCCTGTTGTCACAGCTGTGTACTTTGGATTTATTGCATTGCCATTTAGAAGAGCTGCTGTTTGTTGACCACAGACAAGTAGGCAAGAAAATCTGTACCACATATTTTACATTTGGTTAGAAAAAAATAATGCTTGTGCTGCTCTACCAACGATGGAACAGCATCTTTAAAATATGCTTCCAACTAGGATGCATTTGATGACTTCATTTTTCAGAAATTTTGCTTCCGCATCCCAAGCAGGTGTGAAAATTAGTACAAAATATCTTTCCACGTGATATGGTCATAATACAAGTCTGATGTCAATTCTAGTTTTAATTTCAGTCTTTTGAAAGGGAGTAAGGACAAAGGACTAAAACAAAACAGTATGTTGACAATATCATCACCGTACCTCAGACTGTTGTAAGGAAGGAATCATGATCATAATTTAATAATTTTTAAGTTGTCTTATTTTCATCACTGGCTCTCCTAAGATTCTAGTCAAAACTTTCTGAGTTCATACATCTACTCTAGATTTCCAGTGTCCAGAACTACTTACTCTTGCATTCTAGCTTCAGGTGTTGTTAGAGGTGCTCTATGTCTCTGTTCATAAGCAGAAAGTATTGCTCTCTGTGCTCCCAAGAAGCACGCCATCTCCTTGAATGGCATTATCTGCATTGCTTGTGTGTTTGGATGTTATCTAAGCATTCATCACAGCAGCGTGCTACGAAGTGACATCTCTGATGGGAAATCTATGGGATTATGCCAGGGTTCCCTTGCAAAATCAATCAATCTTGGACTACATACTTTCCAGGGACTGAGCAGTCAGACCACAGAAAGCTCCAAGAAGGGTAGGTTGGTAGCCCAGTACTAGGAAAACTCAGGCAGTGAAGATGTCTCTTGGATAGGCGTACTCATACCTAAGTATAGTTAGGCTTGATTATACTTAAACACGTCATTTCATAATTAATTTCAAGTATCACTGTAAATCAGTGGTAATTTTTGCTCTGCTAGCATCAGATTGCGAGCTCAGCTCCAGAAGTAATATAATATTGCAAAAGAAAGGATTTTTTCATGGGATAGCTTTTTCCATTCCTGATCTAGATATCTTCACAGAGCTGAATCGGGACCTGTGGACTCACTACTCTTTATTTTTAATAGTTTTAATTTCCACGATGACTGAAAGAGAGAGGGAGAGGAAGAGACCACTCCAATGTGTATCATTGAAAATCAATGTGACTTTCCTCCCTAGAAAGTCCTTCCTGCTTTGCCAGGAAATCTGGTACAGGTTCATGCAGTTGGCAGTTGGAAATACTTTATTTAGCACCAATTGGATAAGAGAGGAAAAAATCCACTATATGGGGAACTGAGCAGTGCTGAAGAACACGTCTATACCCCAGCGGCTCTGCTGTAGAGTAGGCAAGACAAGTAACAAATACAGAGCAGATGAGTGTATGGGAGATCAACAGAGAGAGGGCTTTTAAAAATCTTTTTGAGATGAGTTTACTATTCAGACCTCTAGGGCATTAATCGGTTCCACTTTTACCGTTTCCCATCAACTAACCATCTGCAGGCAACACCTTTTAACAACTTGCTGTAATACATTTACTGGACATTTTGTCATTGTAGTATATTTGGGATATCAAAAAACAGCTGGTAGAAGGCCATAAACAAGGACTTTATTACATATTGTTTATCATCACTTTAGATTTGAAAGGCTAACCAAGAAAGTTGATGTACAGCAACATTAAGATGCGTTTTCATTGTTGCCAGAAAGGTTACTTCACTAATAATATGCAAATGGAGGCTTCACTGCACATAATGAATTATAACTTTAGATTAAAGACAGAAATTTCTTTTAGTAGTACTTGCAATAAGACATTTTGCATGAATTTAATAATTAATTTAAAGAATTACCACTTCAGTGAAGCTGAATACATTATTTATTATACGTAATTGAAGTATTTATTAGGTGAATAAGAAACGATGGACAACAGCAGTGGGTGGCTTTGCTGCTTTATGAAATAAACTAAGCAGGTCTTTACAAGCTGTGATGGTGGTCTTCCTGTATTGTTATAGCAGATTGATTATCTTCAGGAAAAAATAGATATCATTGCTTGCATAACCTGGTGGATTTTTCTTATTGTTTGTTTCTTCCTCTTAAATAAAGGAAGAAGGGAATTGGAGTGTTAATAAAGACCACAATATACTGACAGACTAAGCTCTAGCTCTAGTTACGGATGACCATTTTTTCCTCTGCACTCTAAAATTTAGATTTCAAGTGTGCCTGTTAATCATTTGACAGTATCAACCCCTGCATAAAGTCAGAGCATTAGTAGAAAGTAAATTAAACATTAGAGTTGTCAAGAGCAGCATTGACTTGCATTGACAGCAACAGTAGATACTACTTAACAACTAAAATGAACTCGTTAGAACACAATGAAGGATAAACAAGGAAATCCGCAACGCAAGTTGCCTTTTTATGTTTCTGGAACAGCGTGAAACAATATGAGTGGTTTAATTGTTTTAAGGAAAACAAATCTGAAGTTGATCCAAGAGTCTTTGGGCAACAATACAGGGCAAAAGAAATCAAGGTATGTGTTCTAGTTTCTGTCTGAGAGCCAGTACTGGAAAAACGTTGTCTCTTGGATATGCCTGTAAGGGACGCAATTTGATGCAGCAAAGACAACAGTACATGTTCTGTTCTGCAGAATTTATTCCACCTTCCTACCATCCACATGTTTCCACATAGTCAAAAAACAGAGGTGAAAAGGCAGTCTTGTCTGAGGTGTGTTGGTTTCTAGATGCACTCAGCTAGTCCTCTCCATTCTCAAAAAACAATCTCAGAGTCTGAAGAACTATGAAATTTACATAGACACTTAAAATCATATTTAGTGTTCTGTGCCCATGCTCCAAGAGTAAAAGGAAGAAACTCTGAATTTTACTAGTAAAATTTATTTTCCAGAAGCATTAAATATTTGTACTTTCTTCCTCTACAAAAAATAAAATATAATAATAATAATAATAATAATGATAATAATGATAATATTAAAAAATAAAATAAAATAAAATAAAATAAAATAAAATAATTGTATCACAGCAAAAAAGATTCAAAAAGTCTTCCTTTAAGGATAAAAAGATATCTCTCCCTTTAA
Source organism: Perdix hodgsoniae (assembly GCA_035772895.1). NCBI lineage: Eukaryota > Metazoa > Chordata > Aves > Galliformes > Phasianidae > Perdix > Perdix hodgsoniae. The sequence continues at coordinate 35,627,208 of JAPSGF010000003.1, forward strand.
TGCTTAAATAGTTTTCTTTACTTCACATCATTATCTACATTTTAAAATGGTATGCTTGATCATCTTTTAATCTATTTTCTTTTAACAAGTGTTAAGTAAAATATACGCTGTCATACATTATGATCAAATTAGAATTTTAGCAGTAGATTATCATAAGTAAAATGAACATCCCAAAATTATCCCCACAAAACTCTTCTGTCATAGCATGCCCACTTGTATTTTAAATACTCCATCTCCAGTAACTATAAGCTATCAATATTGATTAGAATAGTTCAGTTAGAAGGGGTCTTCAAGAATCATCAAGTCTAACTGCTTGGCCACTTCAGGGTTAACCAAATATCAGAGGATATTATTGAGTAACGTCTCCTGAACATTCAGAGACAAATGACACCAACCACTTCTCTGAGAAGACTTCCAATGTTCAGCCACCATCAGAGTAAAAAATTCTTGGTTGCAAGAAGCTTTACAGTCTTGTGGACATGTGCATGACAAGGCCTAGCATCTAGAAGTTAAAACTGGATAGAAATGACTATCAGTGAACATGTTAGAATTGATTACCCTTGACGCTTTCACATTATGTACTTACCATGTAATCTGCATCCCAGATAAACTTCTGTGGCATCAAAATGGAGACCAGCTCAAAGTCTTAGTATTTGCTCCTGGTGTTGCAGTTCATGACATTCCTTTTATTTTCTTTGATGATTCTTATAGAATAATTATAATAATCGTGTTTAATTAAAACTGTGGGCTGGTTTTAAGTCCACGATGTTGGGAGAAAAAGGAAATTGTGTGGCAATGGATGGTAAGAATTCTGACTGACTTAGAAAACTGTCCTTTCTTTGCCCCATGCAACCAATCTCGAGGGAAGCTAGTGTTAGTTCTCTAAAGAGCTCTGCTTCTTTTTGCTAGTGTTTTTCTGTAGTTTTTGTTACCTCTACGGTATGTGTTGGTATATTTCATTGCAGAATCGTTACATAGCTGCTTTTACCTCCAAAATTTGTCAGATGTTGGCTCTGAAGATGTTCCTCTTCCATCCCTGGTTCTCTGAACTGCTGATAAAGGCAGGGTAGTGTCCTGGGCAAACTTTTCTCTCCGTTTTCACTGAGAAACCTTTCAACCAGCTTAATTGATTCTCCCACTTGACTGTGTATTACAAGTGTTTGATGGGATAAGTTTATATATGTCTATAAAAGTGAAAAAGTGATATACAAGAGACACTCGTGACTCATGGTCCATTATCATGATTAACTTCTCTGAAGTCCTGTAATGAGCAATCTGTCACTTACATGCTAGTAGTACATCACTGCTTAATGCGCTGAATATTTCTGTATTGCTAAAAAGCTAATAATCCATTAAGTAGCCTGTCTCACTATAGCAGGTCTTTACCAGTCTTGGAAAGAGGGTTAACAGGAATCTTCTGAGATTTCTGTGCGACTTTTTGGATTCTACCTCTTGTAATAAAATGTCCTCACACATTGAAAGTCTTGGCACAGCAGACCGTGTCCAGCACAGTCATATATTTATGTGTTACATATGTCTGCTATGCCTATCTTCTGTCACACTTTGGCGCATTATTGTAATTTATTGTCCAGCAAGCTCATTTCTGCTGAAGTGTCTGAACTTGTGTTTTCGGCTGTATGTTTGAGGATTATTCTTAAGGGTTTTCTCAGATGGGTTTGCATTTTATGTTTGACTTTTCTAGTGACAGTCAGTTGTGGAAATGTTTAGTACTTGAGTCATATGAACTTTAAATGTTTCCTGTTACCCCTTCTTACGCTGGAAATCTGTAAGTACTCCTGGAAAAACTGCTGCTTTAAGAAACATCCAACCAGAACTCTTTTTCTTTTTTCAATTCTGCACCCATTTTCAGTAGTCAGGGTCATCTTTTCATCTGTTTACATGGTTGTGCGCTCATTACTCAAAGCCAGACTTCAAGGACACTGCATTACCAGAAAGAGTTGCCCAGTGAACACTTTGGGCAAATTATGTATCAGAGGAAACTTTTCAGATGCAAAATATTTAAATGAAAATATGAATGATCACACTTTATTTAATTAGGGCACATTTATAATTAATTTATTGTAGGTAGGCTACAAGATTATTAATCTGATTTTTACCAACTCAGACAAACAAAGGGATAGCATGTCATAGAATAATCCATAACTTCTTTTATTGATATGTTCATTCCCATCTGTTTCAGCTCTGTCAGTACCAAGCTTAAAATATCTACTGGTCATTTCTGAATCTTTTAGATATGTTTTATGAGAACACAGCTTACTGAATAATACTATCTATACTATAATATATATATATATACTATACTATAATACTTTCTATATTCCTATAAGCAAGATTTACTTCATCCACAATAATTTTTGATACTTCTTCCTTTATGTCAAGATTTGTGAAAGAGTTTTCCTTAAAACAGAAGTAATGTACAGTTTTGCTGCTTTTAGCAAACAAGAATTTTGGTTATCAATATTAATTTCAGGTTGCTACTAATTCTTTTATGCACATGTAAACTAGTTACAATAATTTGTAGTTACAATAAAATTAAAACAAACAAACAAACAAACAAAAAACAGTAATCCTAGCTGTAAATGGCACATCTATCACCTGCCAATTTTGTGCCTGGAAAAGAAACATTTATCAGCTTCAGGTAATGAGTCAATTCTTGGTAACAGTTGGATTTTTACTTTTTGGTTTTTTTTTTATACTCATATATATACTTAAACCATTCACAAATTTGGGAAGTATACATGAGTGGGCTTCATCACGTGACACACATCCGTATTTACTGACAATTACTACTGTTTTTGTGCATGCAGCAGTGTCTAAACACTCCAAAGGAAAAGCAATCAGGGGTAGCACAGTAAAAATAAAATGAAGTTTTAACAATTTTGAATCTTAAGTTAAAGTACCTAGAAAAGAGACACAGTCTACAGCAATGGAAATGAGAGAAAAATATCTCCCCACAAAGCACAATGTAAACAACATGATTAGCAACCTCCCAAGCCTGAAATAAAAAATAACAACAACCCCAATTCATAAAACAGGCAGACTTCCTTGGCTCCAAAATAAATACCAGCTTGTCAGACTGTTTGACTATATGAAGCACCTGGCATGCTCTTGATACTATCCAGGTTGTAAATCATAATGAGAAAATATCAGAGACCTGGGCTCAGTGACCCATGTGGTTCTTTTCATCTCTGTGTTCCTGTGATTAACTATTCAAACAAGATCTACAGACCTGATCTAACTGATCTGCTTGTCTTTAGATGCTCAGGAGTACCTCTCCATCTGTTTTCTATGTATCCATCCCCGTGGCACCTGGGGTAATTCAGTGTTAAAAGTACAGGCAAGGCGTGAGTCAGCCTCCATGAGCTATTGCAGTCCGAGCTTTGGTTTGGGCCCAAATCTTTACATGTGCTCAGGTGTGGGTGGGTTTCTGCCTTTAATAAACTCCTACCTTTGCCTGCCTTGCAGATGCTGAATCACTTTAAGGTGTCTGAAGTTCACTGCAGGCCTGCTTCCAGAAAGACTCAAAGAAGCAAACAGGTCCCCAGGAAGACTACAAGAGGGCTTCTTTACTGGAACGTGTGATTTAGGTGCAATTCAGGTGTTTAGACAAGCTGGGTTTCTAGTTCAACCCAAAGGCAGGTGTCTGAAGATGTTCAAATCCTGCATGTCTAAATTCATATTGTTATCACTACCTTTATTATCATAGAATGGTTTGGGTTGGAAGGGACACCAAGGATCATCAAATTCCAACCTCCTTGCCACAGACAGAGCCACCAACCTCCAGATCTGGTGCTAGACCAGATTGCCCAGGTCCCCATCCAACCTGGTCTTGAACACTTGCAGGGAAATTATTGTAGGAGACAACACATTCATCAAATTTCCATTGTCTCCCAAGGAGCCAAAAGTCAAGAGAGTGCAGGCAGTAGATTTCCACTAAGGAGGCAGGACCTTCACAATCCAGCCTTTGCTCTTCTTTACCCTTCAGAAAATCCGTTTTCCAAGGGCTCTGGTAAGACATCATTGTCTCTTAGAGCCTGCAAACAACTAAAACATGATGTTCTTTTGTGGAGTTAAAGGATATTTATTATGTCTATCAAATAAATCAAATATGCTTATAGTATTTTTTCACCTGCTTTATTAAAAATGCCTTTCCTTTTCTATCTCATAGTGTTCACATTCCACTGTTCTGCCTGGCTTTTTTCACTCACTTCTCTAAATATTTGTCATTACGTTATTTAAGAGAAAGAGAGAGAAAGAGAGACAGAGAGATCCATACGGTTTTCAGGAAGAAAAGATTTAAACAGGCTGAGAATTAGTTTATTCATTGATTTGTCTTTTATGTCACTTAGAAAGCTTTAACAGTGAGACAATTTTTTGTCATATATCATGCACACTCTCACACTGAAGCAGCCTTTATTTGACCTCTTAATCAATCTGAGTGCCAGTGCAGGGAAAAAGGAGGCAGATACAAGATAGCTTATATAAACGCCAAGTTGGCTGCGTTCCTCTGAACCATCTGCACTCCTAGCCATGGTCAGACTAAATGTCTGCTAATGGCCCCCTTCTTCTATGATCCATTTATATGTCCCTAATTCCTTTTTTTTTCTTATTTTTCTTTTCTTTTCTTTTTTTTTTTTCAAGTGGAAAACAAATGACATTATTGGATCTGCTCCGCTTCAATGCAGCTGTGAATTGCAGGCCTAGAAAGGCAGCCAAGGAGAAGCCAGACAGCAAAGCCTTTCTGCTTAGAGAAGCAAGGCCAAAACTGCTGATTTGGCTTCATTTCGATACATGATATATTTTTTTTAATCTATAAATTTTAATGTGGTCCTTAGAGGACATATTCTGGGCTGATGCTTTTTCCATTTCTTTTCTTCTTCCTCCACCTTTCTGAAGCAAAGAGGCTCTTGGATTTTGTCCTGGTTATAATTACTAGAGCTTGCAATCTGTTAATCCATCTGCAGATAGGATGAAACTTGAAGTCAAGGACAATTATATGTGAAGATAAGATAGTGACCAGGATTGGTTTTCTGAAAGATTAGGCTTTGGCCTTAAAACAATGTTTCTCAGTAGTGTTTTGAAGCTAGCTAAAAAGGTGTATTTCGCAAGAAGGAAGAGAGGAAAAGTGGAGAAGAGCCAACAAAACAAGGCCCTGAGTCCAGCTGGGAACTCCAGCTACTCCTGTGTTACTAATAACAATTAATCCTTGCTCTCTAAAACTGAATGCAAATCTTTAATGCTTCCTCCTAGAGAATGGCTTTATGCAACAGCCCATCTCCGTGGTGCTACTTTTCCCTATGATTAAAAGAGTTGTATAGTCTATACTGACCCTGCCAGCAGCATTGAATCATTGTCAACATCTTCCAGACACAACCCAAAGGACATGTACCCATTCTTACTTTGCTCAGTCAATGTGAACAAGACTCTTCTCTGATTTAAAAACCCCATGGCTGGCTTAGCACAGCACTGAGGACCATTTGTGTAGTAAGAAGTGCCTGGGAATGGCCCTGTGAACAGCATTTAATCCATGAAGCAACAAGGCTATGGACCCAAACCTGGCTCACACACTATGAATTTCTCTGCCATGCTGAACCCTTCTTTGTAATGCCCATGATGTAACAGCACCCAGATACAGCACCCCAGCAACGAAGGGAAGACTTCAAGATCATCATCACGATTGTTGTGAGCCTTGTGAGGGTGCGCCATGCAGTTCTTGACTACCAAAGGGGCGCTTCTCTTTTTCTCATGCATTTGCTCATCCACGTATCTTCCCATTGCTCTCCATTGCTTTTCCAGATCAGAAATAGGCTAGCTCTTTTTTCAGCACTATTTTGTTCTGAAAAAGGAAAAGAAAAAAGAAAAAAGCACTCAGGGAAAGTAAGTGAATGACTAAATGAAATCAGTGCACTTACGCATCACATTTCAAACAAAAAGAATATTAAACCTTGTCAACAAGTCATTACAAAGACCACTTGATTGTTTCATTCTGTGCTCTAGCCTTTTCATGTGAACCACCTCTCTTACAAGCTACCTAGAGTCTATCACTGATTTTATATGGTGATATAACCCTACCATCAGAAAATGTTGCCCATCAAACTGAAGATTCAGTTCTTCAAGGATACCAGTGTTTTCAATGAAAACCAGTGGGAAATGGGTTTCTAAATACCTTGGATGAACTTGACTGAATGTCTTCAATTAGAGCACCCGGTTCCATATTTTGGAATCAGCAAATGGTTTCTCATCTTCAGTAGTGCCCAGTAACAGATCTTAGCATCAGCAGAGGGTATGGCTTGTCCAGTTCTCCTAAAAAGGAAGTCTGCAATGGATAGTGAGTCCCGCCTGCCTGCTGTTTGTTACAGACAGAATACAAAAATCAGGTCTCCTATGTGTTTCACTCACTTCTGCTGCATGATTGTTTTGAGTACAGTATCAGTTCCCCTCCAACCAAATCACAGAATCATTCAGCACAAGAGACTGTCCTCAGATAAAGTTCACCTTTTAGTCAATTAACCTTGCAGGAAAGATATTTTCCTTCATCTTCTTTTCCCACAGGACCTCTCTGTAAATGTGTGCATGTGTACACACATGCAGCCTTTAGGCATATCTAATTTTCTGGGCAAAAAGCCAGATGTTGCAGATTTTTTCCAGCCCTGGTGAAGAGAGCAGGTAAGCTTCGTTTTCTGCGTAAGGACTCGATCATTCAGTCTTGGCACAAGAGATAGTTTGATTTTGGAGTTTTTTAAAATTAATTATTAAAGCAAAGAGCAGTGCACTGAGTGGAGGCTTCTCTCACCCTTTACAAGTCAAACTCAGACTAGTGGAAGGAAGAGAGGGTTGCCAGACATGTTGCAAATGAGGCTTGTTGAGCCAGCGTTAATTGAGCTTTGCTGTGTCAAGTGTGCATTTCCCTGCAGAACCCAATCCACAATCAGGTTATGAGCTGCTATCCCCACTGCCTTGCCTTGGAGGCCCCCAAGGCCAGCCTTCAAAATTGCTTCCTTCAGTTTAATGCTGAGCTCCATAGAACTAAAGCAACAATGAAAATCTCTGAGGTGGAGAGTGCAAAAGTACACTGCTAGCATTGCTTAGGAGTTAGAGAAGAGCTATGCCTACTCTTCCTCTGTTCTCCTGAAACTGCAGAGGCTGATTTATAAGTGCCTTTCCTTGCGAGCTAAGGGTATTGATGGCAAGCCACATAGCCAGGAATAACACCATTAATTTTAATGGAAATAAGTCACTTATGACCTAAAGCTCTGTAATTGTTCCACACAATGTGTTCAATACATAAAGTCTAAGGTTTCCTTCTGAAGAAACATGCAGGGTTTTTTTGGTCCCAAACGTTTTCTTTGTGGGGGGAAAAATTTCAGAAAAAGAAAAAAAAAAAAAAAGCCTCTTGGAGGGAGCAGGTATTGGTTATAAAGGTGTTAAGGGAAATTAATTGTTAGTAAGACTCTGAATAACAAAAGCAGCATAACTCCTATTAACAGATGGTTGTAAGCATTGCAAAGTTTGGTTCACAAAAAAAAGAAGAGTCAACATATAAATAATCAGGATCCTCAGATGATCACTTTGTTGTCACTGTAAATGACAAATTGCACTGACTTCCCTATTTCATTTGAAAAAATCCTGCATCTACCAACTGCTGATGTTATAGTTCATACATTTGACCAGAAACTCACACAAAAATGTAGGAATAGGGCTAAAATCATGAACACTCTCTGTATGTATTAGACACACTTTGGTCCTGATCTTATACTCTGAAGTCAATAAGAATGTGGTTAATCCGCTTGTGAGAAGAAGGTTCTTGTCTGAATCTTATGTATTTCCTTTTACTTTGCAATATTCTTGTCCAAATCTTTATGCTGTGAGAATGATAATTGTACAAAGAGGATTAACTTAATACAGATTTTGCATCTGTGTCAATATGTCCCTCAAAATACAAGAATAATCTGTTACTTGAATCAAGGTGTGATGTTCATGTACATCACAGGAGAGCAGTCCTGATGTTACATTTAAAACTTCTGAGCGCCTATCTGTAACGTACATAGATTCCAACTACTACTGAATATCATGCTGTTATTACTGCTCTACAGTCAAAACTCAAGATGGAGAAAAGTGCTGTATTGCAACTGTTTAGTTAGTTTTCAATTTCTGTTGCTTCATGCAATTGTTGCTTCAGTATATCAAACCTAGCATGTAGGAAGAATCCATCTCTACTTTCTAAAATGAAAGGTGGACAAGTAGATACATAGCAAATCAGGGGAATTTAGCTTTTGTTTATCAAGTGCAAAGCATGTAGTAGTGATTCATAGAATCATAGAATGGCCTGAGTTGAAAAAGACCATAGAGATCACCTAGTTTCAAGCCCCTGCCGTGGACAGGGCCGTCAACCAGCAGACCAGGCTGCCCAGAGCCACATCCAGCCTGGCCTTGAATGCCTCCACGTTTGGGGCATCCACAGCCTCTTGGGCAACCTGTCCCAGTGCATCACCACCCTCTGTGTGAAAAATTTCCTCCTAATATCTAACCTAAGCCTCCCCTGTCTTAGTTTAAAACAATTCTGCCTTGTCCTATCACTATCCACCCTCGTAAACAGTCATATTCCCTCCTGTTTACATGTTCCCGTCAAGAATCGGAAAGATTCTCAACTTCTCCAGCTCAGGAAGTACGGTGTGAATTTTTCTTTGTGTTACAATACTTCTTTATTGTTCTCAGTACACATAGACTTGATTCTTATTCACCAAAACACAATGTAAATTGTGATGACAACAAATAAGAGAAGGAAAATCTAAACAGATTGTTTTCATGATCAGAATCTAAACTAATCTAAAATCTAAACTAATCTAAACTAATCTAAACTAATCTAAAATCTCCTAGTCCAGGTCTGCTTCCAGCTGTGCAATGGGGATGTTTGGAGGCCTAAAAAATGTGACTGTGTGCTCAGGTTATTCCTAAAATCACTGCCAAATTCAGAACAGGTTATAAAGTACTCAGGTACTACGCTAATGAACTCTGTCTAAAATCCTCCCCAGATAAGAAAGACAGACAGAGTGACCTTTAAATCTACTTGCTTTCATTTTGGTATCTTATCTGCATTTTACAGTTCCTTCTTAAAGTTTGAAAGTGTAGAAAGTTTCATCACTCATTTCAGCTGCTGAATCCAAATATGAAATTATTGGAGAAATACTGTCACTTGGTCCAAAAATAAATTGCACTTTGAGGTCTAAAATGGGCTCATGCATAAGTTTCCTAATGACTAAGATGATATCAAGATCACAATGGACACAGTGTTTTGTTCCCAGCAGAATAGTATGGAGATAAGCCATTGTTATAATTACTGTCTTCAATTTAGGGTGAGTCAGAAGCAATTTCTTCTGCTGAAAACAACATCTGAACCCTTTTCAATTAGCTTTGTATTCATTGGAGTGGCTCCTTTTGTCCTACAGGGTTTCATGTCTATTTGGTGAAAGTTTAAAATATTTTGTGTAAAGGACCCCTGCAGCATTTACTCACAGGGTTGTGAGCTGGGTTATGGTCTGTTATCTGGAAAAATCTTTGCAGAATAGAGATGTGAGCAGAAGGCATGTTGTGGTGGTGGAGATTAAAACATAGCTTAATAAAAAGCTAATCAGGTATGTCTTCTTCTCCACATACCTGACAGTCTCTCCTGTTGTGGACCTGGAAGGAGGTGAAGAATAGACCTATGTCATCAATGCTGTTAGCTTTGAGCCCTATCTTGCTGAAATTCATGAATTCTAGTCCAACCCCTCTGCTAAAGCAGGTTCCCTACAGTAGGTCTCAAGTAACTGTGAGGAAAAGCCGCCTTCCACACAGCTGATGAAACTTGAATAAAACTCATCTGAAACAACGAACATTGCACTTCGTTCTTTTGAGAAATCCTTTGACTTAGACTGCACACTCCTTCTGGTGGAATTAGCATCCTACCCTGGCTCTAAAATTGTCTGAGGGAATGACATTTTGTAAAACCTCATGTTACCTGCAAGACTCAGACTTTAGATATAGCATCCTCTGGAGTGTAATTACTCTCTGATGACAAGGAGTGGACATGGTACAGTTTTGGTGTGGGGTTAGCTGCTACCATCCAGCAAAAACTGTGGACAGAGACATTATTGCAGGTTGTCCTCAAAAGTAAAACATTTAAGCATTCTTTAAGATCTGAACAAATTATTGCAGGGTGTAATATTGCCATTGCAGTGAAACTGTTGGGCTTGAAATCACTGTGTGTCATCATGTGGGTTTCACCTGCTTGTAGACAGATTCCTTTTACCTCTTCCTGGAACCTAGTTATAGCAATGACAGATAAAGAGATATGCACTTGTGATTTATATCACAGCTGCAACCACGGTATGTGAAGACTCGTGGTAGGAGACGTGGATGCCAGTAATCTAAGAGTTATTTGGATTCCAAATCCCATATTGTGTTGGCAGAAATCTTATGACTCCATTAAGATGTGTTATACTGCATGGAAAATAGACACATCAATCATCTTCAGTTACATATTTAGAACTCGTGATATTTAAGAGAACAATGATCTTTAAGATATAAAAATAGTATACTCTATCTGTCCTAGCAGACTTAGTTCAAGTTACATGGCAAGTGAAATTGTCCCAGTGATTTAAATTCACTGCAGGGAATGAATTAACTAAAATTAACGTAGTAAGAAGGGTTGGGTGAAAATAATGTGCTTGCACGATGGAGCTATGATCTATCCCAGAGCTTTGTGCAGCCTACCAGAAACAAAGTAAGTGAGTGCTGGATCATGCAGTATGAAAAGTGACGCTGTGGGTGCTCATCTGTTCCTCACCAATGGGTTATCTGCAATTGAAGGTTTGAAACCCACAGGATGAACTATTTATTGTAGTTAGGGACAGTGAAGTGTTAGCCAAGCAAATTGAGACAGACTACATGGGAATGCAGGGAATTATGGTAAATGTATCATTTTGGAATAAATAGCTGCACAGTAAGCGTAAAGAATAATTCAGAGGAGAAAAATGACAATGGCATACGTCCTGGAGGATGCTAGATCCAAAGACACCCTGGTGGAGGAGAGTTTTATTTTCTGTTTATCTTCACAAGATAAGAGGGACAAGAGGAACATTGCAGGAAAATCAGCATTCTTTTCCCCCATAATATTTTATCTCTAGTAAATGGAAAAAAGAATAAACAAACAAACAAATTAACAAATAAACGAATAAGCCAGAATGAAGTAGAAAGTGCCAGATCAGACACATGGACTAGATAGTATACGTACCCAGTCTCCAGCAGCAGCCCCAGTAAGATGCCTCAGAGGAATGCATGCAAAACCTGCAAAAGGCAGATGTTGGTAATCTGTTCTCTGTGAATGTTTCATCCTAAATCATAACAGCTACAGATTGATTTAAATCCTAAAACATGAAGTCTCACATCCCTTTCATACAGTTTTTGTTAGCATTACCTGTGATCACTCTGGATGTTGCTGCTACTTGTGCAAATCTTACTGATTTCTTGGCTCCCCCATCTTGTGATGATGATTTTCATAGCCAGAATTTCTTGGTTTTATGTTTCTTGTCTTTTCATTTATCAAAGCATTTCTTTTCCTGTTTGTTTTACCTAAAAGTACTTAAAAGTTAGTTCAAGGTTTACTCCCGGTTTTAAAGAACACCTCTAACTAAACATCTTTAATAATGGAAAGTTTGTTATGATGGACCAAATCTCTCTGGCCAACTACATCAAAAGGTTATGCGTAAGGCTACGTGCCTGATGATTGTCATTGCAAACTGCTTGTCCTCTATTTCTGACAAATTAGAAATGAGTTCAATTCTTTCACAGAGAAGAAACAAGAATTTCACATTGTCCTGTGCCTCTTGCTTAGCTCATGTCATAGTTGTAAGGGTAGGAACAGTTCTCAGGTTCAGCATGAAGTGAATGTAGTGTTCAGTCAGTTCAGAAGAAGAGTTTATGTTGATTATTTCAAGATATTGTCCAATAGGTTTTTAATACAAGGAAAATGAGAAGAAGAAGAAGAAGAAAAAAAGGCATACCTAGGGTGCTTAATTTCCTTCTGTATCTGGGGATCTTGTAGTTTGAATGCAAACATTCACCAAGTCTTAAGCCTGGGAAAGACTGAGGTGAGATTTAATTGCTGTCATTCAGTCAGAAGTTGCAGGGATGACCAAAGGAAATTCCCACTGAATATATGGAAGAAATTTCACTTGGAAAGTAGTAATATGTGGAATCTGAGCAAGACTTTGAACAACTAAACACAGCTTTGAATCCAAACTTGCTCAGAGCAAGGTTTTAAATCAATTGATCCAGAGAGGTCCCCTACAAACCTTAGCTGTTGTGGAATTTTTTGATAAAGCATAATTCCTACCTAAGATTAATATATCCAAAATTTGACCAAGGTCCAAAATTTTACTTAGGATTAACCTCTTTAGAGCCCAAGTCCTTGTCTTCAAAATCAAAATCCCTTTCAAGAGAATTAAATGTTTCAGAGGAAAAATAAAGATTGATTTAGGAAGATTTTGCCTTCCCACAAACATTTCCAATGTTAATCAAATTCAGAATTTGATCTTTAGTCTCTTTTCAATTATGAACATGCCACCATGATACCCTGACAGTTATTTGGATTTATTACTGTGAGGAAATTTAAAGATGAGGAGAGATCAAACCAAACTGAGTAAAACAAAATATAAACATCAACATTGTATTCCGATTGTAAATTTGAAACATCAGATGAAAGAGCTCAAATTTAAATCTGACAACTCCAGCAAGTGCTGATCTGGTGAAATGGGGTAATTCTATATTTATATCTTCTCTACTTTTGATCAAAGAGCAGCATTTTGGCACTGATCAAAATCTCCTTCTTGGTAATTAAGAGATGGAAATGTTTCAGGGCTTTTTGGGGGGTGTTTTTTGTTTGTTTTTTGTTGTTGTTGTTGTTGCTGTTTGTTTTGGTTGGTTGGTTGTTTTTTTGTTTTGTTTTGTAATGTTTTTGTCTAACAAAACCATGTCGGGGATTCCAGAAATTGTTTACACCAGAGAATTAACCACGGTGCAAGGATCTCCAGGCCAGTACTGTACTCGGGGAACTTGCTGCACCCTCATAATGGGGCTCAGAGTTGCTAAGGGTGAACATACATAGAAAGTGTGGGTTCACAATATAGATCTGTTTCAAGTCCCCACAGCGGTGATTGATAACAGTGAGGCTGGTTATGAAGCAAACTTGGGCAAGGGCATCCCCAGAATCTCCTCTTTACTCTCCTTTGTTCAGTCCGACCATAGCTCCCAGTTCTATCGGAGTCACTGATCTGCAAATCCTGATGGTATGGGGACATCTAATCCTGTTGTCACTGCTGAAACAAGTTCAGGTCATTACATCCCTTGGAGATTTGGTGAACAGCATTGCAGAGAGCAACATGGGTGATGAATGGATGGGGTGATGGTGTAATTAAATCTGACATATGTTGTTATAAATCAAAACTGACAGAAATCCCAGAAATATTTTAGAAAGCTCTGTGCAGTGTGGAATGTCCGAGTCTTTCAAGCAAAACTTAATACCAAAATCCTGACCTTTCTTGTCTTTAGTGAAACTACAACCATATTTTAAATAACTGAGCTGAGAATGTGATGACTGAGGGCATAGCATCTCATGCTCAAGGGCAGCAAGTTATACACCAGAAAGAATGGGTAGATCCATGTTCTCCCCTTACTGGGGATACAATATAAACCTATTATCTAAAAATATACTCTCATCCTTAGGTATGATGCTGGAACCTGGACTTATTTGTGCGCTCTCAGCAACAAGAGGATATTGATCAGATCTTTCAAAAATATTTTATATGGGAAAAAAAAAAAAAAAGAAGAGGAAAAATACCTTAATTCATTTCAAAACTTTTATCTCCAAAACGCAGAAAATCTGGAGATGTTGTAAAGTCTATTGTGGACTTTGCTTATGTTGCTGGTTTTGCTGGTCCTTCCTGGAAGCTGTTTAGGCCCTGTCCTGAAAACTGGGAGAATAAAATTCATGGCAGGCAGGCCGTCTGGAAGTAAGATCATGACCTTCTGCCTGCCCTCTTTTCCCCACAGGTTTGATTGGAAATGGGATTATTCAATACTTCCTGTCCTGAGAGCAGGTTGGACTCGGTGACCTCTAGAAGTTCCGTCCAACTGAAATTACCTCAAGGTTCCACTGCTCCCTCCTAAACAGTTGTGTAATAGTAAGGAGCATCTGTCATACTTGGCCATAATTCAGTTTATACTTTTACTTTTATCCTAGCCAAAGCCTGAAATAAAGAATGATATGATTTTGAAATTGAAATAAGAGGTTTTAATTAAACGGTGTTCTCTCATTCTCCTGAGACTACAGAGTCTTCGAGTTGCCACCAACAATAGTACACAGCTGGGATTTATTCTTAGAAATTTTTGTTATTCTAGTTCTGTGTGTTCCACGAGAAGAAAGGAGCAGCCTCAAAGTAATGTTTTCTATGTTTCCTGATATTTTCATCTGCTAAGATTTCCAAGTACTTGGTTGCTTGAGAGGAAAAAAGAAAGAACTAACACCAAGATTAAGAAAATCAACCCAGAAATGGCTTGCAGAGTATTAGTTGTCATTAGGCTAAAAGAATTTCAATGGCATGTATGTGCTATCCTTGAGTCTTTTCAAATAGTTGTTCCATGATGGCCAGAAAAGCTGTAGTATCCCCTTTGCTGACAAAACAAGAGAGTGGTTACTGCCTCTATCCACTGAAGTCATGAAGGCTCATCCCGTCACTTCCTGCTCACAAACCAAATTGGCAAGAGATGAATATTTTTTTTAACCAAGCCTACACGTTTAACTGTCTTACAAAGCACTCAGGACTGGGTATCAGTCAAAACAAGCATATGTGAAAATTTACTGTTTTAGCAGATGGAAGCAGAGCAGCTCAACTGCATACAGTAAAAGCCTTAATATTTACACAGCTGGCAAGTTTCCTGTGGTCTAAAGCATTGGAGCTTTTGCCTTTGGAGACAGAAGAACTAAATCAAGCTTTAATTCAGAAAACATTTTGTGTTTAAAGTCTCAAGATGCTATAGAGAACTTCCCCATGGGAAACAAAAGCCAAAGGTTAGGATATTTGAGGAAAAATATGTATTTTTTTTCCTCTGCTCACCCTAAACTGAAATAAGGCAGTGATATGACAAAAGCACAGTTTTGGATTCTGTGACATTTTCTACAATTGGGCTTTTCTTGACACTGTTCTTCAGCCAAAGATCTCACCTCTTGCCTCTCCTGACCAATATAATTGTGTTGACAGAGCTCTGCAGTACAGAGAAATTCAACTTCTGAATTTTATTGTGTTGCTTCTGTGAAGCCCAGTGAAACAGGAGAGCGTGTTATGAAACCAGCCATTAATATTGCACGGTTATGAGTCACTTACTACACAGTGATTTTGTCAGAAGTAAAATCCCTTTCTTGGAAACGTTTTCATTCGGAAAGTTAACCATTTCTGACAGACGGTTCTTAGCTAGAACTGTCTTGTCCAAGAGGAAGTCGAAATCCTTTTCTAACACCATGTAAATTAAAGTGTGTTTGTTCACACTTTTCTTGACAGTCAGAAGCAAGTGAAACTTTGCCAGAGTTGAAACCTGTAATGGGACTGAGCTAGTCCTGAAACACCTTTCGAAGGGCATTTCAAAGGAAGGGATGACGCTTCTTCTGCGCTTGGTGGTGTGAGCACTGAGGTGGGACTTATAGCTGTTGACTTTGAGCTTTTGCCCTAGCAGAGCAGGGTGAAGGATGGATAAACCATGTTCAGATTCAGGCAGAAACGAGTCCTGACACTTTTCCCTCCGTGTTTTAGCTGCAGGGTAACACCTCTGTTAAATAATAAGGTTCAACTTTTGTTCAGGAAGTGGATGTTGGTACCTCCATGTTGAAATAGTCCAGCATGGTGCTGCCTTTTTCAACTGTATCCTGCTTTGCATCCCACAAATACTGAACTTGACAAAGTTGCCTTGACAGGTATCTGGCACTATCCACTTCCCACTGTTTGCATACAATCTGTTCTTTAAGTACAGAGGTGGACAGGGAGCCTTGGACAACAGTCCCAACAGTTCCAATAACCACGCCTTGACTGCTGAAATAGAAACAAATAAATAAATGAATAGCATTTTGTTTCCCTATTTTTATGGCTGGTTGAGCTAGGTGTTGTTCAGAGAGCACTTCGATACCTCCAGCTGCATGCTGTATTATTCATGCCTTTTTCTGTCAAACACAGCTCTTCAAAGCAAAACCACTTTCAATTGTCTCTCATAGTTTTCTACAGGTTGCTGTCATGCCCTGTAAGATCCCTGGTCGTTCTTCATTTAAATCAAAATTATTTGTTCCATCAACTCTGTGTAGAGATTATAGTCATAGAATTGTTTGTGTGAAGTATGGCCATATTCAGACAAATAAGTGACCAGGTTTCACTGATGCTACTCATGTATGTGCTCGCGCTCTGGATAGGTTACATAATTCTTCCCAATTAGAGAAGCCTCCACAAAGATCTTTGTATTTGTTTTACACAGTCCTGAAATACTTTGTCTAATGCACTGAATATTTTATACTATCAATCCAAGTTGAGAATTTTGGCACTTTATGTAGATAGCAACGTGTGAATACTTCCAAAATGTTCATCACTTCTTCCAGCAGCATTCCAGTTGACACTTACTGGGACTCCTGATACGAAGATTCAAGGCTCCCCATGGACTCAAACTTTGCTTCTTTGCTGTTCTACACATCTAAATAACAGCAATTACAGTTCCTAGCTTTAGAGGGAAAGTGGTGGCTTTCATCTCAGATTGTATGGGTGTAAGTGGGCCAAGAATTCAAATTTCTTATGTCACAAACCTTCTTCATCTTCAGTATTCACCCTATGCTCACTTTTGCCAATGTTTTATATTTAATTAGGGGATATTAAAGACAAAACTAAAAGAACAACTTGGTTTTTAGCTTGTTCTTTACAGAAGGAATTTGGAATATAAAAGCTGAAGAGCTGAACCCTCGAGGAGTTCACCCTTGAGGAGTTCACACCCACGGCTGAAACAGGATCAGCTGCCCTCATCCTAGATTCATTCTGGCCACTCACTTCTTTCACATCAGCTCTTACTAAGAGTGCTAGATATCAGACACCTTCTTAAATTTCCACAGATCTCCAGTTTCTTTTCTTTAAAGAAAGCACCCATTCATGCAGCCAGCATTTTTCCCTCTGGCTAGATAACACGACTCACAGTGATGAAGCCCCAAGAGAGTATTGGGCTATGCAGGGAGTTGGTTCATCATACAATATTTTAGCAGAAAAACATGCAAGAAAAACAACAAGGACAGCTACCCAGCTTAATGAAACCCAAGTGATTTAAAAAGCAGCAGTGCTAGTATGAGGAAGGGAAGGAGCTGGAGAATGGGAGCAGGTTTCACTTGCCAGACCAAGGGTATCAAAAAAATTACCCTGATCCGATAGACCATGTGAAAAGGATATTACCAGGGTATGAGAAAATTATTTTAGGGGGACAGAATGTATTTGTTTCTGCCTTTTTTCTAAAGCCCTGTTATTTTGCTGTTCTTGGCTTGCATCTGTTAAATGCTGGAATGTCTGCAGGGACATTTTGAAAAGCTGCACAATGTCAATTAAATTTGCCGAGCAGTATATCTTTTTGGAGTACGTGTGACCTTTTCTGTTTGTCATTTCCTGGGCATCACACCAAGTGATCCTCTTAGGATGCTGGCTTTGTGGAGCAGGCCCACAGCAGCAGGACTGCAGGAACTGCAGGTTTCTGGGACCGCTGCCAACCTCCGGATAATTGCCATCAGCAGGAAAGAGCTAGAAAAGCTTGGCTGAGTCCATCTTTTACAGATAGATTGACCCCTTTCTGCCACTGCAGAATCACAGGCAGAGAGAAATACATCTCCAAAAAGACAGAGGGGAGGGGAAAAGGGGCAGAGAGGAATGATTGCAGCAGGAAAGCTACATCTGATCCGAACAGGGGAGATTTGGAGGTTACACTCACTGCTTCCCTATCAGCAATATTTTTAACGTCTTCTGTTTTCTGGCAAATGAATCTGAGAATGTAGTTTAAATGCTCAGCTCTGCTATAATAAAATGAGTGCTTCTCTGAATGTGGAGTCATCGCTCTGAGAGCGAGGTGGGAAGGATGGGAATTTAATGCCCTCATGCGATACATCTGCTGGAAAATTTTAACGTGTATGCAGCAAGCAAAAGAGAGAGAGTAAATGTGTTCTGAAAACCACTGCAGGTGCTTGGAAGGGATATGAGAGAGAGAAAAACAGAGAAAGCAGTCTGCTTGACCACAGCTTAGCTCAGCTGGCTTATTTGAAAAGCAGTGAGAGCCGCAAATGCTCCTTACAGAAGCAGGGTGTGGAAAGCAGTGACTTTAATGTCCCTATGTCCAGTAAGAGTCTAAATGGGGTAAATGGTGGTGATGTGTTCAGGCAGTTATTTCAGCAACAAGAA
This sequence comes from Perdix hodgsoniae, assembly GCA_035772895.1. Lineage (NCBI taxonomy): Eukaryota > Metazoa > Chordata > Aves > Galliformes > Phasianidae > Perdix > Perdix hodgsoniae. The sequence continues at coordinate 35,645,723 of JAPSGF010000003.1, forward strand.
CATCAAGATTCACCGCCTCCTCCATGTGCATACCCACATCAGTGCTATGAATGGGGGTCAACAACAGTACAGCTAGCAAAGACCCACAGTGAATGTAGTACAGGAATTTCCAGACTAGACCTGGGATTCTCATCCTGAGCCCTAGCAGACTTCCTGGTGCATTTCAGCAGAGCTGGGACAGGTAACCATGGGGCAGACCTTGGAGTGTGTCCAAAGAAAGGCAACAAAGCTGTGAAGTGTCTGAAGCACTGGTCTTATGGGAACAGCTGAGAGAACAGGGATTGTTCTATCTGGAGCAGAGGAGGCTCAGGGGAGACCTTATCACTCTCTACAGTCCCTGAAGGGAGGCTATGGCAAGGCGGGGTTTGGCCTCTGCTCCCAGGTAGCAGAGAGAGGATGAGAGCTGGCGGCCTCACACTGAGCTGGGGAAGAGTCAGGTTGGATATTCAGGAACATTTCTTCCCAGTAAGAGCAGCCAGACACTGACACAGGCTGCCCAAGGAGGTGGTAGAATCACAGTCCGTGAAAAGTGTTCAAGTGCTGTGGAGATGTGGCACTTGGGGATGTGATCAGTTGACTTGGTGGGGATGGGTTGATGGACTTGGGGATCCAACCTTAATTGATTCTCTAAGTCTAACCCTGTCTGAAATATCAAGCCTGCCATAAGCAATCCCAAGCAATGAGGTCTAGGTCCAGTTCTGGCTCCACTAGGAAAATGAAAGATTTGAGGGGTTAAAGGGGGAAGCATATGGCACTTCAGTACAGCTGACTGCTCTGCTAGGTGCAAGAACTGTGATTCTGCCTCCTCCCAACTCTCCTTCCACCACACACTGAGGTGCAGTGATCATCCAAAATAGAGAAAATCCAAACCACAAAAATGCATAAAAATAAGTATAAACTCTGCAAATCAAAGATCTCTATGAAAACAAATGCTCCTGAGACAAAATCTTTCTGCTGTGTCTCTATTAAGTTGTTCAGTGCTATAAAAGCAGTAACGTGCAAATTCATTCGGTAGCAATGTTTTTTCTCTTCCCTTACCCATGATCTATCTCTCAGTTGCCAAGATAAATAATACTTGGGTTACAGTAATGTCCTGTGGCTCCAGACTGAGGGAGCTTCAATGCATAAGGTGCTGAGCAAACATGTATGGAGGCATAATGCTGTCAAAAGTTATCCAGGTCATATATTCTGTGGCTATATTCCTTCCTCTGAAGAACATACTCTGCTTGGCAAATGCTTGGCCTTCTTCTGTACGTGACACTCAATGTCAGTGAGTGACATCTCACAGATGACACATTATTGGTAGAGCAGGTGCTGGTGGCAAGGGCTATATTTAAAAAGCAGAGGTCTAAAAATGGTTTTGCAAGGCTCTGTGTTTAACAGCTCTCAGTCATTTCCAGAGCAGATCTGATTCTTTTACAAGGCCTTTCTTCCTTTCCTTCACCAGAATAGGAAAGTCAAGAAGTGTTTTCCTGGATCACCAGAATACCCACGTAATCTGGGGAGCAACATGTTTATGATTCACTCAAAAGATGAGCATATCAGAGGAGTTTCCAAAGCACTAAATTAGGCATATTTTTGTTTGTTCGTTTGCTTTTGGATTTTTTTGACAATAAATTAGACAAATCCCCTGTACATTTATCACTGGAGCATCTTCTATATGTCATAACATAAATCTGCCTTCATCATACCCCAGTGTTATTCTGCAGAAGGGCAGGTGGACATATTGCCATGAACTAAGAAACAGTGTGCATTTCTGATGTGCAGTTAATTCTCTGGTAATTTCACATACTCTATTCAGGGTAAAAACATGATAACCTCTTCTGGGATTGGCACAAGTCTGAGGATGTGTATTAGGGTGAAGTGGTTTGCCACTCTAGGCAACAGAGATGATTCTGAGAGCCAGAGGGTAATTTAGGGCTGTCAAAATGATGCCAAACCACCAGCACACCATCTGCAATGACTGGGAATTGATGGCTGCCCTTAAATCCGTACTGCTGTATGAAGGGTTTCCCAGTCATTAAGCTCCAAAAGTGTGTTTGGAGTTCAGGTGTGAGTTTGCACCAGGAACATCCTAGACAAAGCAGAAAAGCAGTATTAAGCCTTATATTTTGGGCCCAGGATGTTTGTTGTTTTTCTTCTCCAAGCAGCCTCCATTTGATCCACTTGTGAGTGAGTGCTGAGGTTGGTGGTGAGATGCTGGTCTACTGGCAGGAAAAGCTAGCACTATCCATTTATGTTAGTTTGAAAAGCATTGCCAGACTTCAGCTTGTAATGTGCTACCCAATCACTTTTTCTACATGCTTCTTAGAGTAATCCTAGTTCAAGTGTGGTCTCTGGTAAATGCAAGGGAATAAAGCTGAAATTTAAGTTTAGGTACCCATTCATCTATTCTTAGGAAATTTAGAAGGATTATGTTTTTTGCTTTTATTTTTATTCACCTTGTTTCGTTGCTTTGGTTTGGTTTTAGTGAATATATGTTAAGAAACTACATATTATGTCTGGAGGAACTGTCCACATCACAGATTTGCTCACTTTTGTGATTGACATGCACACAAGAAAAGAACTCTATATTTCATTTTGTTTCCATTTTCCACCCTCGTTTTTCATGTAAATGTTTCTCACTGAAATCAGGAGGAAGACCCATGGGCATACAGGGTGACAAAAGTCAATATCAAATCATCCTCCAGCACCAGGTGCTGGAAAGCACAGTGTTGTTAGCTGACCTGTCACTCACTTCCATTCCTCTCTTTAGCACAACATGTTTAAAAAGAAACCAAGGCCAACAGCTCTACCCAAGCCAACAAAAATCAAACCTCTTGCAGCAGATGAGGTGAAGCCTAACTCTGGGGGAATGGAGGGACTGGCAATGGCTCGACATCAGTCAAGAGGTGGACACAGCACTGAAAATAAGGTTCAAGCCGAGAGCAAAGAGGCATCCATGGAAAAAACTGCAAAGTTGACAGAGGAGTAATGTAATCCAAACATTTTAGCTCCTTAAAACAGAATAATCTCACACACAACCAAATCCAACAGTCCTGTTAACCAGCTGTTCAGTGAATTGCTGCCTATCCACCAGCTATGTTACTTGGGTACAAATCCAACATGGTTTTGACTAATGGCTACTGCACTGTTTTGAAAGAAAATCCATGGGACAAAGGTGTTATCATTCTTTTGTGTTGTAGAAGAAAAGGTCTTTACCCTCTTTCCTCTTTGTGCTCCCTTCAATATTCATCTACAGATCCTTTAATGTCAAGAAGCAAGGGCTCAGTCTAGATGAGTCTGGAATAGTGTCCACCTCTGAGACAGTGCAAGGTCAGACCAGATTATTTTCTTTTTCTAAATGAAAAGACTTCTTCCAGAAATTTTCCCTCCTTCCCTGTATACTTCTGTCAGGTTCCTACCTGCAGGACACAACCTACAGCCCTTACTGCTGTGGTCCTCACCTGGTTTAAGTTTCAAATAGGATAGTTGGTTTTGCCAACAGATTCAACATACCTGAGACAATGAGTCACATCCAGGGATTCTGCTTTATGCCTTATATGCATCTAATTTCTCACAGTAACATCTGCAGATCCACCAGCACTATTATTTGCTCACCACACATTCCTGGATGTCTAGAGTGATGTCAGTCACACTTTTTCATCCTAATTCCTGCTACTGCTCATGCTGACATTACTTGTTTCATGGAAGAAAGGAAACAAAGGTTTGTCCTTTTGTTTCCACTGCCCTACATCACCTTTCCACCTCTCTGATGTCCTTAATGTCTTTCAAATTCTCAGGTTTAAAAGGAGAAAGCTTTGTATTTGTTACTCACAGCAAAATAAACAAACAAACAAACAAACAAACAAACAAACAAAAAGAAATCTTTAGTAGCCCCGATTGCTTCATAAATTTCTAGCTTTGGAAAGCTCAGCCATTTGAAATAAATAACAGGTATTCTGCAAACCTTGCCTTGCAGCTGTGTCAAATTTGAAGGCCAAGAGGTGAGAATCCCAGCAACACTTACTTTGCAAGATCCGCACTAGTGGCAATAATACCCACATATCTTCCTGTTCCAGAATATAGGCTTTCTCTCTGGGCAAGCAGATGTTTCAACCTTGAGCTCAAAGTAAGTTCCAAGCTATATGGGTTAGCAGAATGTCTTTTATGTTCATGGATCCTACATGTGCTTGAGGCAGAACTGCAGAGATGCCCAGCAGTGCAGGGTGCTAGGATTGGTAGCATCTGGTCTATTTTCTGATTAGAAGTCCTGCAAGAATTGTCTCCATTTGCTACAGGAAGAGGCAGGTGAGACATCTGGGAGGTAATAGAGGCTGTGCCATCCTCAAGAAACTCAGAGCATGTTTAAATTTGAGATCTTTTTCAATCATGTCCAAACAAAGAACTTCATCAAGCTTCAGAGACAAAGAAGAGAGTCTTCTCCTAGGAGCTGTCAGTCTTAAGGTCACTGACACTGGCTGGATTGAGAATACATCTATTTATGACAGTTTATTAAAGATCATTTCAGATTGGCCATTAGGAAAAAATTCTTTTTGGAAAGAATGTTGATGAATTGGAACAGAATGCCAGGGAAGTGTTGGAGTCACTGTCCATGGTGGTGTTCAAGAACTGTGTAAATATGGTACTGAAGGCATGACGAGGATATTTGGGTATGGTGGAATTGTGGTTAAATTTGGTGATCTTGGAGGTATTTTCCAATAATTATGGTTCTATGACTCTATGATTTTCTGTTAGGAAGAAAAGTTGGGGAGGAACTGGGGAGGAACTTTTTATAAAGGCAGGTAGCAATAGGACGAGGGGAAATGCTTTTTAAACTGGAAGGGAGCAGATTCAGACTAGATATCAGGAAGAAATTCTTTACAGTGAGGGTGGTGAAGCACCGGAATAGGTTGACCAGAGAGGTTGTGGATGCCTTCTAACTGGTAGCATTCATGGCAGGCTGGATGGAGCTGTGGTCAACCTGGTCTAGAGGGAGGTGTCCTGCCTATAGCATGGGGTTGTGGGTGCGTGGGAAACTCTTGGTGACTTTACATTGAGCTTGAAGGTCACAAAAAATATAAACAGAAATCAAGTAAGACATTTTTATCATGCCACATATCCGTGTGAAATTTCTCATTCTGTCTTCTGGCTTGAAGAGATTTTCAGGTTTGAAAAGGTTGAAAACCTTTCCTACCCTTCTTTCTTTTTTAATCATTAAGAAAAGTACAAATAATCATTTTAATCCTTAAATTAACTTGCAGGATGCTGGAATGCTATTTTCTCACTCAGTCTGAGCTATGTTCCGATCTTACCCTCTTGTTTTTGGATATGCAGATATACCTCCCCTTTACAGAAAATAAACACCAAAACCCTACCTGCTCCCTCTCTTCTGTTTAAATTTTCCTGTGATTTAGGAGAGACAGATAATGATCTTCTGCAAAAGTAGGAAATCAGTTATAGCCAAAATGGCAAAACTAAAATATTTCTCCTCTAAACATGTTGTTTTTTACTTTATATGTCTTGGCAGCCTAACAGTCTGAAAACATCCATCTGAATTCTCTGCACTCAACAGAGCAGCCCAAGGATAAATCCTTCAGTATATCCTATACGACTGAAGCTGTAGGAGCCTTACTGTGAGTAAAAACATTTTAAATATGATTGCTATACCTGTTAGTAACCAAAGAGCCCTTTTGGAGCAAATAATTTTCTTGGAAACGTCTGAATCCAATAATTTAAAGCTGAGAGCCCACATCTATGCTACATCAGAGTTCTAGTCCCTACATGGTCCATCCACTGCTTCAAAAGAAAAGAGTTTACCTTGTCCATCTGTCATTTAAATGGTAATGAGTTAAATGAATTCCACCTCACTTCTGAGCTTCAGAGCAAGCCTGGGTTTATTTATTCATGTAATGACACGGGGACAAGTTTGACATTGCTGAACATGTCCCAGATTTATGGAAAATAAAACTGTACTAATCTAGTGCATTTATTAGCTTTTCTGTCAGATGCTTCCGTGAGCATCCAGAGATGTGAGTTTGCTCTGCAGTTCTGTCCTGATTGGAACAGCATCTCCTGAAATGTAAATGTTATCCTAAGGTCATAAGCTGATGAAAACCACTGTTTTGGCAAACTCTAATTTCTTGGTCATTTGACAAAGCAGCTGCTGCGCAGTTATACGGCACAAAGAAAGCTATTAAGGATGGATGAGTTATATCTCTGATTTGGCATTTATTATACCGCTTTCAAAGGTAAAGATTCAGATACATAATGCTTTTTCTTGATTTTACTGAATAAATAAGTGACCTCTCACAAATATACACACCAGAATGATATGTTTAGATGAAATTATTCATCTACACCTTATGGAGCCTTCTGAGATCTTCTGTATTAAATAGAAAAGGAGCAAATATCCTGATGCCAGATATAATTAATTTGTATCATCATAGATTCATATTGAGACGAGTGCCTGAATCAGAGGAAAATGCAGAGATTAGACAATTGCATATGACATGTGACAGTAAGCTCTGCAGCTGGTCTGCATTAACAAAAATAAAAATTACAAGGTTTAGGTAATCAACAGCTGGTATCAGCTGGTATTATGCCTCATCAGTGCCTCCAAGGTCTGTGAAGATTATTTTTTACCATCTGGAGGATATCTAGCGTTGGCCAATGTCAGAAGCACAACAGGATTTTGCTGCTACTTTGGCAAGTCTGTATGAATGCTTTCTTGTATGAGTGGGAAACATGCAGCATGGAGTCAAGAAACACGATACTATGACATGTTTTAGGAGGTGGTGCTGTCACAACTAGTCATTCTAGGGCTTTTTAGTGTGTGAGAAACTGCTGACAGGGGAATCATGCTGTAGGGAAGTCAGCTTTGGGTTGCGCAAAGCTCCGTGTCTGGGAAGAGCTGGAAGATGTGTTGGAGTTGGGTTTGGACTCTGCATTCAGGTTCTGAGCAGTTGGTTCCAGAAGTGGAAGTGATCCTGGGAGCTGAACCTACCGTGATGGATGGGGAAGGAAACGCCGTCATACACTTTGCTTGGTCTTCATCGTGAGTAATAAAGAAGCACTAGATTTCAAATCAGATCTAATCTGATGCTTAAGGAATAAGAGCCACCAGTATTCAAGCTTAAAAAAAAAATGTTTCTAAAAAAAAAAAAAGATTTCTAATATTGTAGGCAAATGACCTCCCTCTCTGGTGTACTTATAATCACATCTCAAAATTAAGGTTCTACATAAAAACTGGGGATCAAAAAGACTTTCAGGATACATTTTCTAAATAAGAGGGGAATGTGCTTATGAAACATCTCGTGTTTAGTGATTGCACCATGGTGGTCTGATAGGAGTTCTGATAGGCACTGCAGGAGCCATCATTTGTTCTGTAAAATATCTGCCGTGATAAACCTTCTCCTGTTTGTCTGTGACTTTTTACTCATCTACTGAGAGAACTCAGGAGCAGCAAATCACATTGCTATGTGCTTCAGTCTCCTAAAACACAATTGTTTACCTGTGCTTCCTCAAAAATCCAGTGAATGGTTTTTATTATTGTCTTACAGCTACAGCTCTCACCCCACTGAGTTCATCCTTTGCAGTCTCATGGGGTGGGTACAGTCTTGCAAGGTGTTGCCTGTGCATATTGCCCAGTGCAGCAGTTCTTTCTTCCTGTAGACACCTCTATCCCAATGAGAACATATTTCAGGTGGTGTATCTCTTCTTTCAAGCTTCAGTTCATGTGATGAGGTTTGCTCATTCTGCAGTTTACGTCTTTGAATTAGTTGTGATACTTCCCTACGACACACAGTTCTTGTGAAACTTGTTAGCTCTCCTTAAAACAAGTAGAAAAATAAACAAGCAGGCTAGAAGACATCGCTGAAGCTGACTAACAAACCAGCAGAAAATTCAACAATAAAACACATGTCGTAAAATATCAATAATAGAAATAAAGCACAACTGAGAGATGGCATGGCAAAGTAGTTTCTTCTACACATAAAATACCATATCCTCTTGACAAAAGTACTGAAAGACACAAACTGTGCTGAAAGGGAGTTATTAGTGCTACAAGTCCCTGAACCACAGCACCTTGTCTTTTCTTAATGTAATTCCTCCTTGGACAGCATATGTTCCTTCCCCAGAGCTTAAAGCAGAGAAAGGAGGGATCATAAAGGGAGCAGAGTAAAGCAATAAGGCTTACATGCATCTATTCTGTGTACAAAGGCTTTGTGCCATACTGGTGATCCCAGAACATCTACTTAACACCCAGTTGACCTTTGGGTGCAAAAACTGAATGATATGGAACGCTTTGCCCTAGCTTCTTGGATCTAATTGCTCTGCCCCCTCCAGCATTTGCACTCTGCTTATATTTCCATTCCTATATAGAGCTTTGCTCCCTAAGATTCAGGGATTTTAAGGCCAAAGAATCTTAGATTGCCTCTGTCACAGGTTGTTAATTTTCACCCATTTGTCCCCAGAATTGATCCCAGTAATTGATGTCTAGAGAAAATTGTCTTCTAGAGAGACTCTTAGCCATGATTTGCAAGTACTGAGAAGCAGATACCCCATGGCTTTCTTTAGCAGCATTAAGTTAATCTTATTCTCCATCACAGTGGTCCTTTCCATGCCTCTTTCCATCTGCTTAAAGAGCCCTTTTCTGGCTGGGTACTTCTCCCCACGAAAATATCTCTACACTAGACAAATTACCTCTTCATCTCATCCTTGTCCAGGTAAGCAGAATAAGTGGAAGTTTTTTTCTTTTGTTGTTGGTGTTGTTGTTTTTGTTGTTGTTTTTTGTTTGTTTGTTTGCTTGTTTGGGGGGAGGAGGGGTAGGACATTTCTTTATTTATTTGTTGCGCTCTCAAAGGAAAGCAAACAAGGATGCAGCATTGATATTTTACTCAGCCTGATTTTGCACACCGGTGTAAGGCTGCTGTCGGATCCTACTGAAATGGGAATATGCATATAGGAAAGGCTTGTGAGTGTCAACATCAAAGGTCCTGACACATAGTATATGGAGTATATGTACATATAACTAGTATACATACAACCACAATGATAATTATTTTGTGATGATGCAGCTTTCCTCTTGAGTTTTGTTCACTACTGCCTGCATGGGAAGAACAGGGGTAAAGTATCCAGAAGCAGGATGTGTCAGAAGCAGCAGATGAATCAGGGTCTTGTGTAAGCAGAGAGTAAAATATGCATGAGCATCAACAACTAGTCCAGTAGACTTGCTTGCTTGTCTAGATAATAGAGTTAGGATAGATCTAAATTCATGTTAAGCTCTTAGTGGAGTAGCCATCTCCCTCTGGCTATTTATTCACTTCTTCCAACCCAGAGACCACTGTATATCCAAAACAACTAGGAACACTTTATCTCAGCAGGATGTGTAGCCCATGGTGACTAGTTACTCACCCATGGACACTTTTCCCACATCCCCACACTCATTGCCTGCAGAAGGCTGTCCCTTTGCTACGTATGAAATTTCATGACTATGTGATAGGAACGTTTATGTTCTGTGTTCCTGCACAGACAACACCACGTTTGGCCTGATTAAAGCATGTTTTCCCTGGCAAGCTAAGCTTCAGCAGTGATCGTGATTATAATGTCCCTGCAGTTATTTATACTGCTACCAATCTTCATCAGCTACAAATTCTATCAGTGATGACTTGATATCTCATCCTATATTACTGAGAATATCTCCCACAGCTCCAACTGTAGGAGTGCTTCTTTGAAGGCAGTGCTGAGAACACCTCCAGTTAATGAGAATTTATCTGAATTTTCAGACCTGTCATTTATCCTTTAGTCAACTGATAACATAATGTGCCGTTTTGTTTTTTTTCCTTGCTTTCCTTTGCCTTTACCTCTGAAAACTAAAACTGTGATATTCAGCAATGTTCTTTCCTACAGCAGCTTGCTGGCAGCTCTGTTAGCAATAGTGGTTTCTTATCCACAAGAAAGCATGTGATTATGTAGAACCACAATATAAATTGAAAGGTATTTTCCAACATAAATAAAATCCTTGAAACTGTAATTACACACATATATATGCTAGTTCATAAAGAAAATTTTCATTTCTTTTACATGTTTTGGATATACAGTGCAGATAGGTTTAGGGTTTATGTTTGTCTTGTTTTTTAGCACAATTCTTGAATAAATAGGTTTATTTCTGGATATTTGCTTTGCCTTAGCAATGTGGTGTTAAACACATGCAAAATGCTTCAGTCAAGTAAAAAGATTTAACGTTGCCCAAAAAATAACCAACTCACTGAACTGTAGAAATGGCCAGGCATTGCAGCCATTCTCCAAATGCTGTGTTAAGATTTGGATATCAACCTAATCTCCTTAATATGGTTTGAGTTTATGCAGTAGATCATGGTGGTGAATGTTTAGTGAGCTGAAACAAGAAAGGAGGAAAACTGTAATGGAAAAGTTTGGTTTAAAAAAAAAAAAAAATCTTCATAGATGGCTGTAACGGGGTTATCAGACTCATGATGTGAAGTATCATGTATTTAGGCTAGGCTGGATTTTTTAAGCCATTGAGCTGAGTTAGGCATGCTCATAGAAGCAGGACTTTCAGCTCAAAGCACTCCTAATGTTGGGCTATTGGCATGAGGTGGTGACAACTGCAGAAGACAGAGGGAAATTGTTTGTTACAGAGAACAACAGCAGAAGAGGGGCAGGTTGGCTTTGTATGATCTGAGGACCACGAGGTCCTGAGCCAATCCTGAATGCAAATCCTCAGCACCAACATTCTCTCCTTCTCAGCATGACTGCAGACTCTCATCTGCTGCCTTCCAGCAGAAATGGAAATTAGAGTACACCTTTTCCCCCTCCACCTTTCAGAGAGAGACAAGACCATGCTTCCATCACAACAAGACATTTCATTTGGACCCTGAAAGCAAAATGGCAACGGCAATGTTGTGATGTGCAGCCTAGTTAGCTCCAGGGCACTAATTAGCCAAGACGCAACTAGTTCTGTAGTTAACTTTGTTACCCTCTATGCTAACCTCCAAAGAGTCAATAAAAATGCAGATGTCCTAGAAAACACTGCACAAGTTTCTTGTTGCTCATTCTTGCCTCTAAGAGTATTTGGCCATTTGGGGATGTTGGTCATCCCCTATCTAGCTCATGGAAGCTTCTTCTCTATTTCTAATATGAAGATATTAAATCTGTAGATAGCTTCAAGGGCTTAGTCATGGGGGGAAAACTGAACCATTCTCCCTGTAAAAATCACAGAGAAGATATGATGCCATTGGCTACAAAAATACCTGAAAACCAGTGTGGAGTAATTCTCCCAAGTCTCCATGTGCCCATCTGTCACAGTATTGGCCATTTTGATCTCATGTGTCTTCAAATGTCTCAATACTTGCTCCCAGTTTCTGCCTTGAGCTTTACCACTGGCCTAATGGGGCTACACAACAAGGATAGAACCAACCTCAACACTCAGAAATAAAGGACAGGGTTTGGGCTGGGATGAGCCCCAGCCTGCTCTCAGATTCAGAGATGAACTGGGAGAAGATGAAAACACAAATCCTGTGAAATCTGTGTGTAAAATTCTGGAGGAACAAAGAACATAAAATCCCATTGTAAGTTTTTTTCAAAGCAAACTACCTACTAAAGAAATGAAGTTCTTGTATTCCGACCTTAGCTCCACACAAATGTTTTTCCACATACTGTTTTCTCCTGGAGAGAAGACCTCAGGGGAAAACACCTGAGAAAATGGAAGAACCCCTTCCTCTGATTCCATCTTATGTACCAGCACTTATGTGCTGAATTTCATTCAAGCACAGCAGAACTGGTTTCAGGGCCCTGGAGAAGATCTTTGTTTTTGATACAGTCAGTGCCTACTCATCAAAGCCTATTCAGATGAGCTTTTCATCTGGCAACAGGAACACCTGTCAGGGATGTGAATAGTTTGGAATAATTTCCTTAGTTAATGATCTAACAAAGACTTGACGTGCTAAACCTGAGAAAACACCTCAGGACCTGTTTTTTCCAAGTTACCAATGAATTTTGAGTCCCACAGGAGTCTGGGCTTTTATACATATATTTTTCTTTTAACAAGCTTTTCATTCTTTTGACATGGTGCAAGTATGAGCCAATTTCCATTCTCTGGTTAGTCATGAGGACTCCCTCCACTTCTGAAATCACTGAGAGCTAAAATTAGAGCAATTTCCAATGGGGAACACACAGCTCCCACTTCCTTCAGATCCCTTCTCTACCCCTTTGTCCTTATTCCCTCTGACAGCATTTGACGTTGTCAAAAGCCTATGTTTTAGCTACTCAATTTCCTTTCCACTTGAATATCACAGTACTCGTACCACCTTGCTTTTATAAAGACATGCAATTTAGTCTTCAAGTCATTGAAGAATGCCGTCAACATATTGACTGCAGCATCCTCCCCCCAAGCCAGCAGCGACATGCTGGAGAGGCTGTTAGCCTGCTGTATGTTCCTTGATGTTCTGGACTTGTGCTCTCAGGGGAACCCATTAGCATTTGCACTTCCAGGCAATTTTTTCCTCCCCCGTTAATAATTATCTAGGGAGAAGATAATTAAAATAGGTTCTAAGGCTATGCAAGACCTCTGTCCACTTTTCCTACTTATGGAGCCTCTTTACGGAGAATTGTGATGCAGATTTCAAGATAACTGCTGAAGGGTTTTGCACCTTTGCCTTGTTCTTGTTGTCATTAAGCTTGATCTAATTCTTCATTTCATTTCATTAACCCAAACAGAGGGAAATTTAGAAATGTAATGCCAAAAGAGCACCAGTAAAATTTTCCTAGATACCCATCAAATCTCTATCAGTATAAAATGGATAATTTCATGGAGATGGACAAGAATTGAGGCCTGGCTAGCACAGTTTTCCTGCTATCACGGAATCACAGAACTGCAGGGGTTGGAAGGGATCCCTAGGGTTCGAGGCCAACCCGCTGCTGAAGCCAGTTTGCCATAGTAGGTTGCACAGATAGGCATCCAGACAAGTCTTGAATACCACCAAAGAATGAGACTCCAGCACCTCTCTGGGCATCCTATTCCAGTGCTCCATCACCCGTACCGTGAAGAAGTTAATTGGCATATTTGTGTGAAATTTTCCATGTTCCAGTTTTTGGCCATTGCTCCTTGTTCTATCACTACATGCCACTGGACAGAGTCTGGCCTCATAGAATCACAGAATTGCAGGGGTTGGAAGGGACCTCAAGAGGTCATTGACCCCCTGCTAAAACAGGAATTCTACTATCCAGTTGTCTCTCGTACTGCAGATATTTATAAACATTAGATATCTATAAATCTCCTCTCAGTCTTCTCCAGGATGAGCAGAGCCTTTCCTCTTATGAGAGATGCTCCAAGCTATTAATCGTCCTTGTTATCCTATCCAAATCATTGAGTCTCTTCATCTTGATTTTCTCATATAAAATAAGAATTTCCCTTTCATCCAGCCTCTCAATCAGTGAGATTTACAGTAGGAATGTGGCATCTTGTAGTGTGTTTGTCCTTTATTGCAGATAGCTGATTCCAGCATCAAGAAAATCAGCTCTTCAGCATTCGCAGAGCTCTTTGGCTCCACAGATCAGGAATTCATGTGGGCAAAATATCTGTTTGAGGTGTGTTTCAGGAAGAGTCCTTGGACTTTGTGGTGCTGCTCATCGTTGCATGGAATGAATACACCCACAATGATCTCAGCTTTTGATAAAAATGGAAAATAAAACTAGTAGTTGGCGCTACTATTAGGTGAACCTTGCTGCTTACATTCTAGTGAATGGTATGGTTAATCTTGTGAAATTTTAGGACAAGCTTATTTAAATGCATGCTCCAAAGTCTTCACAGTCTGTCCTCTTACAAATTTAATCTGAGATGACTTGCACTGAGTTTACCAATTGCTCTCTTGCAAAGTGCCTGGAATCTGCAAAGCCAGCAAGCATGCCCATTCAATGCTATGTGCACATCCTGGCCCCTGAATTTGAAATTTTTGGCCTGTCTCTCTTCACAGCTGTCACCCAGTTTGCCTGGGAAAAAATAAAATAAAATAAAATAAAGAAAAAGGAAAAGAAAAAGAAAAAGAAAAGGAAAGAGCAGATGAAGCAATGGGAAATAAATATGCCTTGCATTTTTCAAAACTTGATGTTTTTTGACTAAACCCTATATTATTCATATGCTGCATATTTTATTACTGTTAGTTTCAAAGCTGTTGGAAATCACAGATCAGTTCCTCAGCCACAATGTCTTTATTATGCATACATAAATCATGCATGGAAGGGCCCTGACAGTTGACGATGTAAACTCTCAGGAAGCAAAGCCCCTAAGCCATGTAAAAAATGTATGTCATGGGCAAAGAAGTATGTCATCTCTATTTCCTTTTTATGGATACTCTTGTCTTGTCATTATCAAAGATTTTTTTTTCTCCTTTATTTCCTATTTAAATGTAGTTAGCGCAGAGGTAATTTGCAGTGGTATTTCAATGAGACAAATGGAGTATACTTTCCCACATCTGCCTGCATCTTCAAGGATGAGCGTGCTGTAATTATACTGTTCCAGTTTCATTAACAGCTCTGCTGTGCCCAATATGGTTCATAAGTACTCTGGTAAAACACAGGACAAAGTTCAGTGAATTGTCAGGAGCATTTCAGTGATATAGGACTCATGCAAATTTCGTTAGAATTGAGTTGTTCCGAAGCCATAGGCTACTTACAAGAGCTGGTCAGAATTTGGGGGGATTAAAACAAAAACCTGAACGCTAAGGATTCCTCACTGCTCTGCAGCTGAAAATAAAATAATGATAAAAACTGAGCTGGGGTAGGAATGACAAAGAATTAAAAGCAGATGGATTTGCAGTTGATATTTTCAGTTTCTCAGACAAAGGTGGTTTTCATTTGCTTGATTTTCTTTGATTTTGGGGGTGAGTGGAATGTTCAGTGTATTTCTTTTTTAAGAAAAAAGAAAACATTTTTAATAAGAAGTTTGGATTAATCTCAAAAAGTAAATCATAGCTGATAAAAACCAAAGTGAATCTTGGGTCAGAAAGTGAAAAATAACCATTCACATAAGAAACTGGAGGAAACATTCCCAGCAGAGCACAGGGCTATGATCACTCCTCTGTGCACTGTGAGTTAAGGGATAGCTCCATAACCAAAAAAAAAAAAAAAAAAAAGAAACAAAAAAATTATTAACTCCTTTCTGCTACAAACATGCACATACTGAGCTTTCAAAGTAAGGGCACTCTCAACATCATAAAGCTAGCATTTCATTACCTGAAAAGCAGTGAGCATCAGCAGCTACCCAGCTTTACTGCTATTTTTGCTGAAGTTAGACATGTAGATCAGAGTAGCCTTTGTTCCACATGCCAACACCAACAGGTGAAAAGGTGCCTCTTACCTGACTATGGAAAAAAAACCACACTTCTTCCACAAGCAGCACGCCTGCTTAAAGCTGATCTTCATGTGTGTCTTCCTCCGTTCACATTCATCTTCCAGATTTACTGCTAGATGATGTCCACCACTTATTGAGCAACTAAGACTAATTTGCTCTATCTGCAGGGTAAGACAGGCCAATACACATCACAGAAAGGGGATCCTTCCTTCTCCATTCCCTCTTGAGCACTTGTGCTGTCACTGCTGGCATCCTCTCCATGGCTTCTCTCCATTGCTCCAGCGGTCACAATTCATCACAGCAAATTACCTTCTGCTTTCTTTGATGTCAGCTGACTGAAATAGCTCATGGAATAGCCATGATTCACCAAACAAATTTTTGATCTGCTTTTTAGTTCCCCTTTCTCTACCCTGGCCAAAAGCAGCAGCTTAGCTCTGGATGTTTGTGTTTGCTATTCTTCGTGTCTAAGCTTCTCCCTCATCTACGCCATGCACAACTTGGGACACCATTAGACAGAACAAAGAGCAGAGAGTGATCATCATGATGTCTGCTCCCTGTGGGAAGCGCACACAGAAAGGAGCAGCATAAGTATAATTCTGTCTGAGGGGGAAATTCAGAACCAGCTGAGATGTTTGTTGCTGCTTTTATCCTCTTGCCTGTGCAGATTAAAGGGTTTCAGAGCTAAAAGTTAATGAGTTAAAAGCAACCTGAAAGAGGGTTGTTTCGTACAGTAGTTCTATAGTAGTTCTGTCTCCTCTTTTGGAAAGACATCTGTGGATACATTTTCATTAATAATTTCACCTTATCTCTTCTCTGATGTAAATCTACAAGCAAGAAGCAGGAAAATTGCCAAATCAAATACTGCAGCCTGGCTACTAAGGTAAGTCAACATATGATGCACAAGAAGACTCCCAAGAAGAAAAGCTAGGAGTCCACGTATCAGTGACAGTATTTGGGAGAAGTTTCAATTCTCTGAGGATCAGCTGTGTTTGCATTTTTTTCTCTCTTTCTCTTCCATAATGAATCTCTCCTAGCGATGTCCTTTTTTCCATGAGCTTTTTTAACTGATGAAGTAGCTGCAGGAAAGAGGAGAGAAAAGCAACTTAAAAATAGATAAGCTGCTTATCTCTTTAGCTGACTTGAATTTTCAGCTCTGTGGAGGAGGATGCTATCAAAAACAGGAGTTTAGAAATTCATAATGTTGGAAAAGTTTCTAGATGTGCATCAGCAGTATATAACTCATGCTGCATGTTATTCTGTTAGTTGTTATAAATCACTGCTAGAGATAAGATTAATCCAGGTACATTAAATACTGTTTTTCAAAAGTTAATCATAGTTTTCAGTCTGAGAAAACAGGGCTTGTGTGATCATGCTTTGTGTCTGTCCAGCCATCTGTCAGTCTCTATCAATTACATGTAAACCCACTGATCAACTTTGACAGAAGGGTGGAGGTCTCAAATATATTAAATTCCAGAGCTTTTCATGAAAATCAGTATCTTTTCAGTTCAATTTTATCTTCCAGCTGGCCCTTAAGCATGAGACTACTGGTCAATAATCACCCTATGCCTATCTAAGTGGTGCTTCTTGGTAATTGGGACTTAGAAGAAAGCTCAGAGGGTGTTCAAAAGGACAGAAATTGGGAGTACGCAATGGAACTGAATCTCCTAGGTAGCACAAGGGGGAGAGAAACAGCTGAGAAAACTGAGGTCATAGCGATGCGATGGAAGTAAAATGGGGAGGGGGGGCGGGGGTTGGATGGAAGAACAAAAATATAATACTTTTAATTCTTCAGATCATCCTCCAACTCCCTTGTCTTCCAAGGCATTTGCTTATTATCCTGCAAATATTAAAGGAAAAATTCCCATTTACTTCTGGGATACAACCAGGCATGGGAAAAGATTGTGAAAAAAGCAACCTTTCATAAACAAGAGGTCTGAGACATGCTTAGTGCTCACATTTTTCTTTGGTTTATTGTACAAATACGAAGCTATTTGAGAAAGACGAATTTTTGGACTTTGACAGGAAAGAAAATATTGTATTTTGAAAAGATGGACTAGATAACCAGATTACTGTTACAGCCAAATTTAAAAAGCAAATATTGCATTTTAATGATCCTTAATTTAAATAGGCTCTTTGATCTGGTGGCTTTCTGTATTTTGCTATGGACTTAAAAAATAAAATCTGTCTTAGAAGGCAAAAGACCACTTACTGTGATTTGAATAGAGATGAGATCCAACACAAATCTATTGCCCTCCAATAGCAACTGTTTTGTTTGTATGAAAAGTAACACAATATCTGCCTAAATCTCCCACTTCTGCGTGGCCTTTCCTACTGGTTTGGTAAACTCCCATTTATTCTACCCTTGACAGCAGCTCCATCCCCTCTCATATTCTCCTGGAAATGAGCTGGACCTACCTTGGTCCTTCAGACCACGAGTCTTGAATTCTTTCCTACACCACTGCAGAGAGTAGTGGTTGCAGCAGTTTCCTGAGAGGCCAGAAACAGGGACTCAACACCACCACAGGGAGAAAGGGTTGGGTGTGGATATCTCATCTGTGCATGAGTGCTGTTGTATGAAAGAAGGGTCTCCCTTCCACTGTTGTAAAAGAAATGAAGTTAAAAAACTTAGCCTTGAAGGTAATCTGAGAAAATCCACTGGCTCACACTTCTCAGGGGAGAAAACCAAAGTAGTTGTTGACTTCTGGAAATTTATTGGGAGTGAGAAAATACTTCAGTCACCTGGAAAAACCAAGAATGAAAGCCCAAGGTGCCCTTGAAATCTCACTGCCTGTGGGGCTAACTAACAGCTGAATCAGCAACACAATTTTGGATTTAGACACCTAAAAATCATGCCTGAAGCACCTCTAGCTTTTCCCAGGCTCTGGCCTTTCCATGTTGTGACAGCACAGATTGTTTCAGCCCATTTGTTGTGCACCAACCATCTGCAACAAAGCAGCACATGGGAGCTACTGAGCTGTAAATACTCCTGCTCCTGGGCCTGTTGCACTCTACTTTCCTTGTGCAGAAGGGAATTTGAATGAAAGTACTTTGAGTTCCCGCTGAGCTCCCCAGGTCCTTATTCTGTTCCATAGTTGTCCTCTGGGACTTTGGTTTCAGTCAGGAAGCATTCATCATCGTACTGTGGATCATGGGTTTAAGGTCAGAAGAGATCAACGAGATCACTTTGTCTGACCTCCTATAGAAGGCAAACCATGAATATAGCCCATTGCTTAGTACATCTAGCTCAACAGATCAGGACTGTGAGTCCATGGTATATTCATTGCATGGAAAGATACTAGAGTAAAAGATTTGGCTATTGAAAATCTCTGTCCAGCCACTTAGCTGGTGCATCCCTATGGAGAAATCTTTTCACAGCACTACTCCTTCTCCTAGTTATCTCAGATAATAAGATTTGGTTGCTGTCAATCCAATATGTCTTCAAGAAGCAAGGTTTTGCCACCTTCATTTGTTACCTAAGCCATATATTTCTCATCAAGACAATTCATTTTAATTTTATATTTTAGTGCTGTCTTTGTCAGGAAGGTAAAAATTCACACTCCAATATAGCACTAGAATTGCTTATGTTCTGCCAACTTTAAATTTTTATATTGAGATTTTGGAAATATTAGCGTACTTAAAATTTGATCCACCTTCCAAGACAGTTAATTTTTCACTGTAATCTCAGCCATGTCTTTTCCTCTTTGTACAGTGTAAATACCCCAGTTCTCCAGTAGTGTTTGAATCTTGTCCTGTTTTCAGTCTCCATGATGAAATTTTGTCCTTAAAGAATCCTTGTTCTTGCAGCTCAATAGAAAGACTTAATGTTAGGCAACATGAATGCTTTGAACACATCTTTTCAGCCTCACGGTGTGTGCTCTTTGGGTGACATCCACAGCTGGCACTCTCTGGTAAGCTTATGCCTGCTCCACACTCCTGCAACTAGCTCATCTCAGAGGGTGCAACCCTGAATAATGTAAGTATCTCTTTGCAAGACTACTATAAATGAGGTGCAATTGCAGCTCATTCCCACTCACTTTAAATCAGTCCATAAATCAGCATTAGTAAATCATTATTAGTAGCAGAGCAGACAGCCACATCAGTCTTTGCCCAAAATTCTGGCTGAACTCTATGCAGTTGATTCATCCAAAGTTGACCAAACTGTGGTTGTATACATTTTTTTTTGACATGAAGCTAATCCTGTTGTATCTACACAAGCTAACATACTACTTTTGAAAAGAGTTGACTTATCTTTTGAACTTGTGAGGTTTCCCTTTACGTTTTTTAATAATTCTTGTATGAATCAAGGCATACATCCTTAGTTTTGAGGATCCATCATTTTCTTACTGTCAACAAGAGAAGGTGCTTGCTGACCTCTTAGAAAAGTATCCTACTTGCACTTGGTGTTTCCCTAACCCATGTGACAAAGATAAAAGGACACACAAATGGAAACCCTTATCCCCGTGTACGTCAGAGCTACAGCCTACCTACAGTGCTGAAATCAGGATCAGAAAGCACAGTGAGCCTTTCCTATGTCTTTTATATCAGGCAATGGGCAGTCTGGTTGCATCCTTGTGTCTTCTACATGAGAACATCTTTGTCTTCTCAGAATGTTTGATTATTCCATAAATACTGTGCCATGTAACTTCCCTGTTTAGCCCAAAAAATGCTGCCCATCCTTTCTCATCTCCTGTGAGTAGTAGAAAGTGGACCGAGAAAGAGACAATTTGTTGAAGTTTAGCCACTTTTGAAACCATGTGGAGAAAACAACAAAACCAACCATTCTGTACCCCACTTTCCTCCTCTAGCCCAGGTTCTTCAGCAGCTGGGGACCCTTTAGCCAGTTTTCACTTTGAAAACACTTTAATTCAGGAGCAATAAATGGAAGCAGACTCTGAAAGGAAAAAAAACTACCATCTCACCCTGAACATTGTCCATGGGCTAGCTCCACCAGCATGTGGCAATGACTCAGGATCTGCACAGACATACACACACAGAGTAAGTAAATCTGAGCATCTCCCAAGCTCGGTCTCTGCATGCCATGCATTTGAAGCACATCATTCCTGCACCCCTTGTTTAACCACAGATGGATGTACTGCAAAAGCAAGCAAGAGAAACACTGTGTTGGAGGCTGGCTCATCTTCCTCCCACTTGTTCACTCAGCTTCTCTGATTCTTTCTTGTTCTTTTACCCCAAATTCTAACCTAAGCATGGAGCGCTGTGTGGTTGGCTTCCCATATCTCCCTGTGTCGCCCTAAGTCTAGCAAAGAAAGCCTTGGGGTGGTCTCATTTTCCTGTGCATGGAGCCATTCACAAGCTTCCCTGTGCAGCTGATGCTATGCCCACACAAGAACCCAACTAGCAACCTCCTTAGTGCCACTATAGGTGGAAGGTATATTTTACAGTAAGTTCATCTGGCAGTCAGATATTTGGCAGCAACTTTCCCTAAAACCCTTTGGTGATCTGTGTACTCCTCTGTACCCATTGCCAGGGAACGTCCTTTACACTGCAGGACAAGGGGAAATGGTTTTAAGTTGAGGGAAGGAAGACTGAGGTTGGATGTCAGGGCGAAGTTCTTTACAGAGAGAGTGGTGAGGTGCTGGAACAGCTGCCCAGAGAGGCTGTGGATGCCCCATCCATCCCTGGAGGTGTTCAAGGCTGGGTTGGATGGGGCCCTGTGCAATTGGATACAGTGCCTGGTCTAGTATTAAATGGGTGGTTGGTGGCCCTTCATGTGACAGGGGGATTGGAGATTCATGATCCTTGAGGTCCCTTCCAATCCAGGCCATTCTGTGATTCTGTGATTTACACTGGCGATGTGGATAGATCTGGTGGTGCAGATTTTTGGTCAGCAGAAATAGGGAGGGAGAAAAAGGAGTGGAAGAGACAAAAGGAGAGGAAAAAAGGGTGGGAAATTGAAAGAAAGCAGAACTGCACAGTGCTTAGAAAGAAAACAGAAGGATACATGCATAGGGAGAAAATAGATATGAAAATATAACACCTCAAAGTGGTGTCAAATACAGCGAGGAAAGGAAAGGAAACATTTAAAAAAAAAAAAAAAACGAAAGAAAGACAAACACAGCTGGGTAAGGTTTTTATAGTTAAATACCAAAAATGTGCAAACAAAGCAAGGTAAATGCTGCCGTGTTATTTGAGCGCACAGCAGCTGCTGGAAGCAGTCAGGTCCTCACCTGCAGTGAGCACTCTGCCGAGCAACACAACGCGTGGCCCCCGAGGAGCCAATTCAGTTACAAAACCTGTACATGATATACACAGGATTATAAGCTTGAGCAGGTGAAGCACTTTAGAAATCCAGGTCGACATTTCTGCCTAGCTGAGCAGCAGTCAAAACAGCTCAAAAAAAAAATAAAAAAAAAAGCCTCAGAAAGTGTCTGCTATTGGGAAGCATCCATGTAAGAGCACCGATGCACAGCTGCTGGGACTGACTGACCCTGTGGGTGACTGGTAGCTCCCTTCCTTTGTTCATACTGGTCACAGCTCTTAAGTGGTTTTCAGTTTGGTGAAATGAGGGGAAATAAACGGTGGGGTGAGGGTCCAAGACTTCACATTTCAATTTAAAAAAAAATGGATGTAAAAAAGCATTTTTGATTGGGGTGGGAGGAGGGGGGTGGGATAAAAGGGATCTGGGTTGGACTTTTTCATTTTTTATGTGGATTTAGAATATTGGGGGTAAAAACTTTTCTCAGTGCTAATAGTGCATATATGCACATGCATTAGCGGATTTCTCATTTTTTTAGCCAGCTCCTCTTTCCTGATACCATCTGTCTCTTCTTGCATCCTTCAGAAATAGCATAGCTGGGAAAATAGAACGGGCTTTTCAAGTGAAACCAGAAATATTTACAAGAGATTTCCTGGGCTTTTATGGTTAAATTCTTCTGTGAATTCTTCAGTTTCAGAAACTGACATCCATCTCTTGACACCACTGTGAAAAGCAAGTAAATTCTGAATAGCCTTCAGATATTCTAGTGCCATGTATCTGTCCTCTCTTCAGCAATTTTCAGTTGATTGCATTTCTTGAAATGGACAAGTGAGAATGCAGTGCAGAGCTACCATTTAAGACTCAGCAAACTCAGGCAGGCAAGACTGGGATCATGATATCTGGTGCTGTGTTTTGAAAATGAATTTTTTTTTCCCTGCACCAGGTGAGCTACAGGACACTGCAGATTTATGAAGGGTCTGGGCAGCCGTGTGGACTTTCACTGCCATTATCAAGGCAATATAAACTGAAGCATGCAATGTTAAATGAAGTGGAAGGCAGCCTGTCCCTGTACTCCTTTCCCAACAGTAAACTCATTTTGAATTGTGAGATGGGGAATTGCCTTTAATTCTTACACCAACCCAACTTTGCACCTTGCAATGATAAGCAACATATACCAAGTTGGCAGCATGATTTCCAGTGTAACTTTTCAAATAGTGTGGACACAATTTAGGACCATTCTTACCTGCTGGTGGGCAACAGTAACCCTGTCTGCTGATTTAGTGGATGCTGAGCAGAGCTATTACAAAACATGATAGTTTGCTATGCTAAGCTGTTACAGCTTTGTTAAAGGCAGTGTCTCTCTAGATTCAATGGGCCTTTCTTGGCACAAAGAGGCATGCAAACACTGCCAAAATATAGAACACCTCTGCCCTTCCTTAAAGTAAAAGCCAATGTATTTGGAGGACTGCCACTCACTTAACTAGACTCCCCAGTTGCATCATTAATTGCAATTTATGGAATTCATCTATTGCTTTCACGGTTGGTTTGTAGTGCAGTATCTCTCCACAGCCTATAATTCCAAGTAGAAGTGTCTCCAGAGAAGAATATTACAGTCCATCCAGTGTTTAACAAACAAACAAAAGATTAAAGGGCTTACTTCTGAACAGTGCATGAGAACTGAAAGAGAAACTACTGTTTCTGGAACTTATCAAGGTTTTTAACCATTATTCCAGTGTTTTAGTCTTGAAATATGTCACTTCTTAGTGAGGGGATGAGCACTGAGTGTCCTCGGATTGTGCTGCCATGCTCAAGGCAGATGCCCTCTCAAGCTAGATAACCTTAGTGAGTAGCAAGATGGCTGCCACTGGTGCTGGTGATTCAGTTTCTAGATCTCTTTACTGTGACTCTACACTGAACCAGTGCCCAGCTGTATGTCGTTGGAGGGTCCATGACTCAGAAGCAGAAAGCCTTATGGCTAGTCCTCATACATAGTAGTGTGATAGTATTTTTTGCACTGTAGGGGGAGTTCGTGGGTGTCTTTGCAAAAGTACAGCCTGGGTCAGTATGTTTTTTCTTTGGAACAGCATCTAGCGTTAACAAGATGATGGGTCCCAGTATGGTGCAGAGGGGTGAAGCCACAATGAGAGCGGACAGCACAGAGCTAGAAAAAAAGCTTATTTACCAGAACTTATTCCTGCCATCAGAATTGATTCCTGGCATCATCATGTGCATAGGACTGTGAAGTGCCACTCGCTGAACATATTGGCCTCTGCTCCCCATGCACACCTATCCTTGGTTTGCTTCAAACTGGACTCCTAGAAGCAGATTAAGTTATTTTCACTGCAGAAATGTCAAGGGTTCAGGGAAGTAGAAAAATCAAAGCAACTCAAAACTTTAGGAGTCCTTTAAAATAACATCCAGCCTGATTTTCCAGTCCAGTATCTTCTGTAAACTTTTCCACTGTTTGGTGTCTGAGTCAGTGGATGTAGAAATAGCCAAAGAGCTGAAGGTGACTAGCTTGGGTGAGCTTCATTAGCAAAATAATGGCAAAAGACCATGCCTGGTTGGCTCTCCCATTTCAAGGCTGTTTCTTCTTTCAGCTTTTCTCAGAAGCTAGCAGTGTTTTTATTGCTAGGGTCGTGTAGCAAGAACAGAGGCAAGGAATGATTGCCATGCTACATGGCAGCCTGGCCGTGCATTAAAGCTGGTTGTTAATCAAGGCCCTTAAAAGGCTCTTAGCTGCTCTCTCTCCAATAGGCCACGCATCTACTGAACAACAGCAGTGCAAAATGAAGACAGTGTCTCACGTGTCAAGGCTATGAATTTGACTGCCATGTTTATGAATTATATTAAAAAAGACAGGACTTGAGTGTGGTTTGATTAAAATTCACCTCAGATTTTTTTTTATTTTTTTTTTAGTGTGAAACTGATGCTCAAGAAGCAAAAAAAAAAGCAAAAAAAAAAAAAAAAACTGTTCTGCACTGAAATATCTTTTCACTTCTCCCATTCTCTCAGTGATGGGGGCTGTCTGGGACTTCATTATGATTTCAGTTGTATCTTCATCTTCTGCAGCCAAAACACAAAGACATACACAGAGATGTTTTGCTCTTGACCATACACAAATAATAGAACCTGTGAGCATCTGAGGTTGGAGACTCAAGACCCCACTTATGGATCTAAGGAAGTCTTCTTATCATAGCTGGAACTGCAGATGCATTCAAAGTAGGTTTGGTGGCGTGGGCATAGCACTGGGCTAACATGATAAAATCACCACCAGATTCGAAAAAGACCCCAACCTGAAAGCTTGCAGACTCTAAACTAACCCATATTTCAGGTATGGAACTGCTTATGAAATGGAACTTCAGTCTGTCTCTATGCAACCACATAAACATATTGTGAGATTCCACATTTCTCCCCTAGGAATATGATTCTTTTTCTCTTTTATTCTCCATTTTATTTATCTTCCAGTTCTTCATTCTGTTGGTATCAATTGGGCTGGGGAAAAATAAATAAATAAATAGATAAATCCTCAATTTGGCTGACAAAAGAAGTAAACAAACAAACAAACAAAAATAAACAAAGCTGTTCACTATTTCTAATACTAAACTAAACTAAAAATAAAAATAATAGAGAAAACCTCAAAAGATGCTGTCTTAACCAAATTTTTTTATTTTTTTTTTTCAGACAATTCTACCCAAATCATGGGGAGCAAAAAGTCAAATTTGCAAAAGAGCATCAAAATATGCTCTTTCCTCCTGACAGCCTGGCCAAGGGAGGTATAAGTGTAGTGATCTGGATTCCTTGGGGATCTTCAGCTGTTCACTTGGAGACTTACTATTTCCAATCTATTTTTTCTAGTTGAGAGAAAAGATTTGAGTGAAAACTCCCATCCTTTTGGGTTGGGCTCTCTACCACCAACTATGAAACGTTTAGGGGGATGAGCATTGAGATAAGGCCATACAGAGGTTAAAGGTACTGCAGCCTTATAAAACATCCACAGAAAGACTTCTGGATTAATAGAGCGTATAACTTCCTAGTCCTTTACTGAAACTAGCTGAAATTATTACGCTGGTGAAAAGGCATTTCAGCAGCAGAGAAACATCACATCACATCACTCAGCAGATGCTGTATTCCACTCTTGGGTTCATGACTCTACAAACATGTCACTAACTTCTTTAAATCTGTCTCAAAATCTCTTCACTTTCTCATTCCACTCTTCATTTTTCTTACGGATAAATACTTTCTTCAGAAGTACGTATGAAGGTGATGACATCTAATTGCAACAGAAAACAACAATTCACACCCACAGAGACAAAAAGACATTTGTATGGAAGTGATAAGGAAGAATCGATGTCGTATGTCTCTTCGTGGAAAATAAAGGGGATGAAGCAAGCATAACAAACTTAGGGCTCTTCTACAGCTGTGGTTCTCTCGTCAGGAGTGCCATTTTTACAACAGGATGTCTTCTCTGTCTTGATTTATCTTTCTTACTGGAGTTCTATATGCTGCAGGGACTACTTCTGCAGTATGCAAGTAGTCATTAGTCATGCAATAATCAATGTGCCATACCTGCTAACAGTTTTCCTGCTTCTATATGAGATAACCCAGGGTGAACACCTTAGTTTTCTGGAAGAAGAAAAACCACATTTCTAACAAAATCAGTGGGATCACTTTTCAGAGCCCTCTTAACACAGTGCATAATATCTGGCCACTGCAGGACAAATTCTAACTTTGATTACAGCTTGTTTATCCATCTCTAACTGTTATTGTTATATCTATCATGATCCGTGATAAGTTAATAAAAGTTATTAACAGTAATGCCAGTTATTTATCAGAGTTTGTGGATTAGCAGATTAGAGGTGACCATCAAAGACAGCCCTTCTCAGGAACATCTTGAGATGTCAAAGCTTTTGCTAATTTGATAATGAAGTCTTCAGGGCTCCTGGCTGTGTTTTGAGTTGCATGGAAGGTGTCAGATGGTTCTACAGGTTGTATAGCTATGTTAATAGCCTAGCTGAGACTGTGCTCATTCCTCTTGATCAACGCATTCATGTACTACTATTTGTATCTAATAAGCATAAGGGAAGTGCAAGGTCAGATTCATAATGTCGTGTATTAAGTCCTATTAAGATGGACTTATTCTGCCTGAGTTTAGACCATCAAAATAGAAGCCTACATCTGAGCTAGTTCTTTAGATGCTGGGAAGAAATAACACTTCTGGAACATGAGTCATCTTATCTGCAGTAGCACCTAAAGCTGATCATCTGAGATCTGCCTTGCAAGTGTCCATGTATATTAGTCATGAAGGAGGTGAGAGCTACAGAATTACAGAGAGCTAGCCTTCCAGACTGAGGTACACTGCAAATGGCTGCAGTAGATGTTCTCCTTTGCCTCACCTCAGTTGGGGAAAGACACCCAAGTGTACACACTGAGCCTGTGTCATGTGGGAAGAGGCATTTTACATCTCAGGAGAACAACACAGGTATTCATTGTAGCATGATTTACAACGTGAGCCCACAGGCCATTGCAACTTGAAGGTGAGTTTAGTTCCTCTGGCCGGTGTAGTTGAAGACTACAACATGCCCTACTTTCTGCCTCAAGAAGCTGTCAGAAAGCAGCAGCTGTCTTTCAAGACCAGTGTAGACTAAACCAGCAAAGTGAGCATTCACCAGAGACGAAGGTGTGAAACTGTGGCTAAACAACACCCTCCTGTTCTTCTTAATTTTGTCTGAAAATCATACTCATTTAACACTTCAAAAAAATCACAGCTCAGACTGCTACATTTCTTTCTGAGTGTTCTAAATCAGGGCGTCATTTCCTCATAGACTACATTCTGATTTTTTTAAGAAGTTTAGATAAATTTGAACATGAGATTTCAATGCCACCTATTAGGACAACCTTAGAAAAAAGAGATTGGCTATTTAAGATAGTTCACATATCCAGGGGCTAAATGCTGGCACTTAAATATTGTCTTCCAATGGCAGCTTGCAGAGGAACACTTTTAGGACATTGGTGAAAGAGTTGTTCAGATGGCTTTTCCAATGGCAGGCTTCTCTTAGTAAAGCACCCACTCAAGGGTCCACTCAGCAGGAATTCACTTCTGGGATGTGCAGAAGGATGTCAGTTCGTGCTAACTCTTCCATATCATACAATCATAGAATCACAGAATGGCCTGGGCTGAAAGAGACCACAATGATCATCTAATTTCCACCCCCTCACTATGTGCAGGGTCACCAACCACCAGATCAGGCTGCCCAGAGCCACATCCAGCCAGACCTTGAATGCCTCCAGGGATGGGGCATCCACAACCTCCATATGACTTCATGGTGAGGAGCCACAGTAGCTCATCACCACTGCTTCTTCAGAGAACAACTAGAAGTCTTGTCTTCATCTTGACTGTTGGACTGGATGATCTTGGAGGTCTTTGCCAACCTTGGTGATTCTATGACTTTATGATTCTAAGCCTGCTCCTCAAAAAGCAGTCATAATCTGCATCAACACTTTGTGCATATAGTAGTCATGCCATGTTTCATGGTATTTCCAAAGGCTCCAACAAGACCTCAGTGCAGACTTCCAGTACCTGAAGGGAGCTTACAAGCAGGAGGGGGACTGACTTTTTATACAGTCTGATAGTGATAAGAGGGAATATCTTTAAACTACTTTAAACCAAAAGAGGAGAGATTTGCATTAGATGTTAGGAAGAAATTAATTACTCAGAGGGCAGTGAGGCCCTGGCACTGCTGCCCAGACATGTGGATGCCCCATCCCTGGATGTGTCCAAGGCCACAGATAGGCCATGGGCAGCCTGATTTGGTGGGGGCACCCAGCCCATGGCAGGGTGTTGGAAGAGGATGAACGTAATGCCCCTTCCACCCGAAGCCATTTTATGATTCTATTATTAAAATCAAGCCTGCATAAGGACTTTAAGTACCTATTGTGGACAAATTTTGCACAGCTGAATCTTTTCTACTCCATCTCAGTGAGCTTTTGTCTCTTTTTTCAGTGCTCTCTAACATGCCACACTGCATTATTACTAGCTGACATTTCGCGAAAGCCATTCTTCACACTTTGGATTCAGCACTCCCTCTGTGATCAGCTGGTGTTCAGAGATGTTCATCTGTGGTTCAGCAATGTTGTACAATATTCAAAACCTCCCCCGATCTTTTGTTGCACCTTATACCAATTTAACCTTTTTCTTAAAAGGGCCAGAGAGGGGGATATTTTTATGCAATCCAGTGTGCTTTTTTATTCTCCTAACAGGCTTCCATTTAAATTGCATTTCTGCACAAAGAAAAAGAGAAGTATGCATTTTCTCGAGTCACTCTGTAGCAAAGATTGGAAACCTGGAGTGTAGGGGAACACATACCTATTTGTGAGAGACTGTGGCAGAATTGTATCAATAGTGCCTGCAAGACCATCATAAATAGCCACTCACTTGTGATCAAGAAGCAATCACTCCCAAGCCAAGCATGAAAAGTCCAATGGTACTCACAGCCCCAGTGAAGTAATGCCCAAGGGTCTATCACCACTGGCTTTAGGATCTGATGGTAGAGGACCTTTTTTCAGCCAGCCAAATGTCCTCCTAAAACACGCATATCTACTGAATGGCCTGTCAAGTGAACAATGGCACTAGCTGAAATTTCTGGAAAGGCCACCAGCTGGATGTGAGCAAGCTTCAGTGATGACGATCAGATTGTCCTTCTTTATTTAATTCTGCTTTGATGTAAGCAAGCAAGCGACAGCTTTTTTTTCCTTCATTGCTACAAAATAAGTTGTCAGAAACTCCATTGACATATCATGTCACATTGCATCAGCATCACCATGTAATCATGGGATTACACAGTCTGGAAGAAAAACTTGGTAAACCAGTGAGGAAATATGGAAGTGATTTTCTGCACAGAATTCAGGGAAAGGCACTGTGCTCTTTAAGCAGGCAGATTTCATCCTCCTTCAAGTCATGGCTTCTCAGAAGGTTAAGCAAAGTTTACTCAGTGAATTCTTGTCACTGGCAGAATTTTTGTAACAAAATGCTTTGTCATCAACAAAAACTAGTTTGATAGAAACAACATTGTTCAGACAAGCAGATTTTTTTTCTCAAGAGGAGTTTTCAGTTACTGTGAGAGCTGCAGAAAAGGCAGCCCCTTCTAAGCACCCAAAATGCAGGACTTTGAAATGTTGTGAAGTCCCACATTCTAATCTGAGTGAGTTGATTGTTCCAAGAGAAGGTGTCTCCTGTCTCCCATGAACTTTCCCAAAGATCTCAATTTGGAATGTAACGTTTTGTTTTGTTTTTTAATATCAGCTTCTTACTCTATGACAAAAATGCTTCCTACACAATTCTAGTTGTATCATCCCAATAGACATGACCTGCCCCCAAGTCATAGGAAGATATTTTAGTCATGGGAGACTTATATAGTTCATAGGAAGCGACAAAAATAGAAGCCACAACCATTATGCCCTCTTTCTTCTGTCTGTCTGTCTGTCTGTAATATGAAAAGCCAAAGAGGGGATGAGAGATCTCATTTCAGTAGCAGGTTCCAGCCCAGAGCATCTGGAAAGATCTAGGACAAAACAATTAATTTCTCATTTTTCATAAAAATAAGTTAAAAAACAGAACTTGATCTTCGGAATGCACAATTCAGTTCATCTGCATTAACCTAACCTGACCTATACTAATGTATACTTTTCCAAAATAATACATAAATATGACAATAAGCATATCATCAATATCTCATCATGAATTATAATCTTCAGACTTTAGCAAGAGTTTCAGTTAACCCAGTGCTACACACACATCCTCCATTTACCAAACATTCAACAAAGCTTAGGGAAAAAAGAAGGTAAACCAAATCCCATGTGTTATCTTTCCAGCTTGCATGGAAATTTAGCATGGCTCTTCCAAGCTGTCATCCAACCAAAGTTGCATGTGTTTTGTTTGGCCCAATTCCCAGCTGACTTTGCAATTTGAAAAATCAGCTCAGACTATCTGAGGGTGCCTGCTCATCACTGATGAATTCTTCTTCATCTGAAACGTTTTCATAGCTCCCATGAGTAGTTTTTAAGCCATGAGGAAGCTTATTTCCAGCTGAGCTGGCTTTCAACTGAGCTGTGGAGACAAGCAGAAGTTCCCTTTTCTCTCACAGACATTTCTATGATGAGACACAAATGAAAATCATGTGATTGACTCTTTTCCCAATCCGCATAGTTTTCCCCCCATCATGCAGGATCACCATGAAGCTTATTATAGAGAGACGATCTCTGTGAGAAACAACATTTTCCAGCCATAATATCTTTGAAACATGCTGTTCTTCTTTGGGTTTGGCCCATTCTCTCCTAGACTTTAAGTAAACAGAAAAAGTATATTACACCCTGTCAATCCTCCACAGTTTATGCAGAACTGTCCAAGTCAGCACAATCTCACACATCATATTTTTGGGAAGAGCCATCTGTCATAAACAAAATGTGTCCATGTGTGGCTCACTACCATGCACTACATCATGGAATCCTGGAGCGAGATTTCTAATGACTTCAGGGCTTCAGTCTCAGGTATAGAGGTGAACAAGTAGAAGAGAATAATCTCCAGACAGAAGCTCCAGCTTGCTGGATTCTCCTGTAGCTGCAGTTCACTGTGATTATTCATATCTAAGCATAAAATGTCTCCTTGCTGACTTAGCATCTTTTTCTAAAATTCAATTAGTTTTCATGGAAGTTTAACTCATGATTGAAACTGCAGATTCAGACTCAACCATGAGTGTATGCATGGCAAAGGAAGATGTGCTAGATTACAGCTGAGTGTAGCTCCACTTACATGCTTTTCAGTAGCTGAGAATCTGGACCCAGCATACATAAATTTGGCTGTAGTTGGTTTTAACCATGGCTGTTTCAACCAGCAAATACATATGAGACCTGCTCTGAAAGTAATGCCTCCTATTTGATGATGTCAGACCACAACATCTGAAGTGGATGTTGATGGAATGGCAGTAGAGGATGAACCTTTCCACCAGTATTCCATTACATTCTGTCACCGGGTGACAGATGGCAGCAGAGGTGTAGTCTGACACATTGGTGTGTGGCAGAAGTGCGTATGAAGCAGAGGTGTGGAACTGAATTCCTCTGTGCAGAAAAAAATGACATCCATTGGCATTCCCCAATGCTCAATGAACATTTTTGGAGACTAAACAGTGGATGTAAGCACAAAGAGGCAGTGAGTGGTGCAGGGATGACAGAAACACGATAGACAAGCTATGTTCTGGATGGCCATGCACAGCTGGCATACCACAAAATGAAGAACAACCCAAGAAGCTCATCCACACAAATTGTCTAATGGTGGTGACTATAGTGAAAAAAAAAAAATGTTTTGCAGTTACAAATTTGCTCTATCAACTAGTGTTATTGTTCTCTTTGTACCTGCTGTAGTTTCCATGGAAATAAATAGCATGATATCTGGAATGACCAATGCATAACTGAGTTGGGACTACAAATGTTCAGAAACTCAAACTGTTAGGAGTACTGTCAACTTGCTGAAATCATGCTTTGAAATTGAACTGGAACAATAATTTGAGGTTTTCAAAGATAAACTTTCAGAGAACAGTAATGTTGAAAATCCTCACTAAGAAATATTAATGTACTATTTTGGAAAAGTAGAAATGTCTCATTGTTGTAATGTTTAAATAGACCATAATGAAATATTGAACATAATATGCTATATTAAACGTCAGGATGAAATCAGTAGTTGCTTTAAGTCAAAACAAAACAATATGGTAAACACAAAAACACATTTTTTTGTTTTGTCAAAACAAATCATTTCTACATTAGTGGCACAAATAAGAAAATCAAAACAATTTGCTGAGACATTCTTTCCATTGAAAATGTCATTGAAACAGTCATGTTCCTACAAAATGTTCCATTTCCAATAAGCCTTCTTTTTAACCATAAAATTGTTCCTTCAAAAATGTTTTGACTGGCTTTCTTCCACACATATCGTAAGTTATGAAGTTTATACTTCTATTTGATTTTGCTTTCTTATGATGTTCTGAGACAGGTTAGTGAAAAGAACTTGTATTAGCAAGCTGTTATAAAGTCAAAGGACAGATTTTTGAGAAGCATAAATACATGAGCACATACCAGCAGAGAAATTGGCTCAGTGTTTTGAATTACTTTCCTATATAATTTGACATCAACACGTCTGATATAGATAAAATCCATACTACTGAAAATCTGTTGTTTGGTATTCCTGAAGGCCCATTCTGTGGTAAGGATGGAGAATCAGCAGGGTGGCTAAGTACATTTTTCTCTACAGTATGAATAAAGTCACAAAAGGCCATGAGATAGCTGAAATAGAGAAAAGCAGTTGTGTGTCACGCGTCTCACTGAATCATGGCATGGCACACACTTTGGGAAGACACAATTGCTGCTCTAGTGGGACTGACCCAAAGCTAACTGAAGTTTTCCATTTAGCTCAGACGTCTTTGGTTTAGACCCAAAGAAGACAAGTAGTGTATGAAAAAGGCAAAGGGGAAAGTTGATATGTATTCACTTGTTTATCTTATCCTTAGAAATATCTACACATGGGATCTACAGATATAATCTTTCCATGTTTCTTCATCTCTAAAATATTTGTTGCTCATTTCTTGTGAGCTTTGTTGTAGAAGAGCAATGTTGACTACTGGGAATTCAACCACTCCTTTGAACCTAGCCATCAAGTACCAGGAGGTTAAGTAAAGTGGATAGTAACTTAAATCAGCCTTGAGGTTGAGTGCATGGATTCAAGTAGCAAAGCAGTAAACCAGGAGCTGAATGCTCAGTTCAAAGGTGTGTGAACACAGAAGAGATTTATCACATGATAAAGGGCAAGGGGTTTAAGGCAGTTTTTTCCTGAGAAAGAGTAGCTCTCCAGCAACATGAAAAGTAAAATTTAGTTTGAAACTTGGTCCCTCACACTGAGATCTATTAGGTAACAAAACAATCTCTCAAGGGAAGTGACTGGAGCCTTGCTGTTTTAAGACATTAAATGCTTGGCTGGGCAAAGTCACAGAAAGCATGCTGGAGGGAACAAGTCTACGCTTGTAAAAGGAAGCTAGGATTTCCTACGAGAATCCTCTACTTCTCGTATCTGTGATTTAGTGATAAACCTGTGCCTGGTCTTGCAAAGAGAACAGGGAAGAAGAGAATGGTTTCACTGGTTGCTTTCAAGATTAATCAGATTCCCAAATTTTTCTTTTCTTTTTTATTTTTTAAGGGTCTAGAATTAGAAAAAAAAAAAAGAAAAAAAAGGAAAAAGAAAAGGAAAAGGAAAAGGAAAAGGAAAAGGAAAAGGAAAAGGAAAAGGAAAAGGAAAAGGAAAAGGAAAAGGAAAAGGAAAAGGAAAAAAAAGGATGGATTACAATTACAATTCAAAGAATTTGTTATATCCTCTAAGAGGATGCCTTGATCATTTCTATCTGATTGGAAACTTTGAGCATGAAGTGTTTTAATGAGCAAGGTTTTAGTAAGAGAATGTGTTTAATATCGTGGGGGAGGTTTCTGGGAAATTAGAAAGTGAGAAGCACGTGTTACATTTTGAAAGGCAATAACTGACTATGGAGATGGACTTCCTTAAGTGCAGTAATCCTCAGTGCACTGAGTACTGACATAAAGTTTACATGTATCTGTCTCACTTTCCGGTCAAAACTAGTCCTGTAAATTCAGGGTACCAAGTTTTCCTTAGAGAATAAAAATGATTACATATTTTCTTTTCCCCAACCAATTTTTTATGTGTTACATTATTTGCTCCTTCTGAGCCTTAGAGGACAACATGTAGAGGAGAAATGCAGGGCTCTGCAATTATGATTGATTGGATGGTGAGTCATTTATGGTTTTGAAGGCAACCCATTTGAATATATTTACTGAAAGCAAATGACATTGAGAATTTTAATGTAATGTGGAGTAGCCCAGAGCTTTGGATGAACGCCTGTTATTGTTAAAAATTCAATGAGAGAAAGGAAATAAATGAGTAGCCAAGACCAATGTGACCTTTACTAGTATTCAGAAGGAAAAGAGTGCACAAACTCTGACTACAAAAATGCTTCTAAAAGTGGCATGTAGCAAATTCTTACATACACTAATTAGAAACCAAATGGAGCTCTACATCACTATGATTATGAACCAGGCAACCTTTCTTATAAATAAATAAATCCTAGAAAATTTCCTAAAGTTCCCCCTCAAGATCAGCTGGCTGCCTATGCAGACAGTCATGCTTCCTTCCACTAGCACTCGTGGGACAAGAGTCCCATGCATCCCACCTTTCCCACAAGCTTTTAAGCAGGGGCTATTCTGGGATGTTGGAGCTGGCTCATGACAATCAGGATCAAAGTTATAGTACTACAGTGACTGCCTGAAGCTGAGGGTGTGAATACAGCTGAGTTAATGCAAAATCATCTGCTAGATGCACCCACTTGCAGGACTGCAAAGGTCACATCAGTTCTGTTGCTGCAAAAACTAACCCCAGGAACGGTTTTATTGTTCTGTCTAAGTTTAGGATTGGCATTGTATGTCAGTGTATAAAACTCATTAAATAAGGAAGAGCTCTAGGCAAAAACACAACTCAAATTAGGAGTCAGCTCTGTATGATACATCTAGTGTCACTATCATGTGTATATGGGAACCAAGAAGATATCTCTCCTACTGAAAGTTAAACTCCTAGCTGCAGCTTTCATAAAGTATTTTTTCTTCTTTTGGAGTGGGTATTTGAGAGTAAATTTACAGATGGCCTTTTCTGATGTAGGCACTGCTAACCTACATGTAGAGAAAATGTTATCTAGAAGGGCACAGCTCCGCCATGGCTGGTTATAGGAACAGATTGCCTAGAGATGCAGTGGGTGCTCCATCTTGGGGACACAAAGGATGAGGTTGGAAAGGACTTTGAACACTGATGAAGCTGTGGGTGTCACTGTGCACTGCACAGGGCGGGACCCAATGGCCTTTAAGTGTCCCTTCCAACTCAAACGATTTTATGATATCAGATAATTCATACACACTGAGTAACACTAGAGTGCTTAAAATTTCTTTATTGCATTTCATGTTTGGAGAGCAATCAGTATCAGGCTAGGATAAATTACATCCTTTTTCAACTTCTCAAAGGATGCTGTATTTTTATTTGCTTAGTGTTTGTGTGTCTTCAATTCTAAAATGTTCCCGTGTTCAGCCAAACAATGGCAAGGAGATGGCTTCAAATCTGGTAGCAAACCTGATAATTCTGAGGGATTTTAAAGAAGTTCTTCGACTTTGTAGTAATCAGTAACGTTGGGGTGCTGTGCTATAGTTTGGTGCACTGAACTTCCAGCTCTTAAATCATTTGAGAGGACTCTCAAATGTTAAGGTACATTATTTATAATTCATAGAGCAACACCATGCTTGCTAAAACAGGAGTTTCGCGCAGATGTGTTTATTTGCAAGAAACTGCTACATATGCTTTCCATATTCACTTCCAGTTGCTCAGCCACTGTTATCAGCACACACAAATGTGTAAACTTCATCACAACGTTTTCCTTGCTGATTCTGGCCTTTACTGCAGTGGGTGACACAACACCATGCAGAGGCCCCAACCACATTGTTACAACAGCCAAAAGCATTTTTGCTGTATCAGTTTAGTGATAATTAATCCTTCTGAAAGTCCAGGCTAATTAGCAGTCTGCTCAACCCAGGTCATCACACAACTCTTCTTCCAGGACCTCATCTGCTGCCGTTGCATGGCAGGGGCTGTGTAGATGAGGCATATCCTGAGCTAGCTCCAGTTTCTTCAATGCAGGTGACACCCAAACACTTTCTTCTCAGTTGGTTTACCCTGTTTCACATCACTTCCCTAAATATTCACAGTCTTCTATCAACTGTTCAGTCTGTGAGCAGAAATCACAATTTTATCTTTACCAAATGTCCATTGGGCAGCACTGTTTGAATGAGAAACGGTGTCCAAGGTGGAGAGATGGAACATAAAGCAGAAACAAGGCTGAAGCATACCTGGCAGCCTTGAAACTGATGGGTATGCAGCCCAGGCAGGACATGCCACCTGTTCAGTTTCCGTCCCTCTGCTTTAAAGGCCATTTACTAGTTCTTGATCCAACTATTGGTTTGTGCTTGAGTTATCCTCATGGAGCGGGCAGATATGAAGTTGGCCTTGTGGGAAACTCGTTTCAGCATCTGGAGATCAGACCTGAACCTCTCAGTATCTAGAACAACACTAAGGTGCATGCAATTGAGCAACCAAATCCCATCACACATGTCCATAGGGCTGCCTGCACAGAGGGACAATTTCAAGGTTTTTTTTGCTTTTGTTTTTGGTGTTTTGGGTGTTTTTTGTTTTGTTTTGTTTTTTTTCACTTCTGTATTAAAAATGACAGCAATTGGCTACAAGTAAAAAATGACACACAAAAAATGACACACGCAAAAAAAAAGAAGGGGGGGAGGGGGTTGTCATCAAAACAGAAATGCTGACAGAGTCTGAAAGGTGGAATGCAATGAATCAGCAGACAGCAATTCTCAGTGCATGGTGGGATTCATCTCCTCCATTTTAGCTATCTACAATTTATAGTCTTGTTTAAGATTT
This sequence comes from Perdix hodgsoniae, assembly GCA_035772895.1. Taxonomy (NCBI): domain Eukaryota; kingdom Metazoa; phylum Chordata; class Aves; order Galliformes; family Phasianidae; genus Perdix; species Perdix hodgsoniae. Next base: position 35,682,866 of record JAPSGF010000003.1, read on the forward strand.
TTACTAGGTTTCCTGAACAATGAAAGAGAAACACCTCTAGGAAATGATTCATATGCTGCTTAGATAAATCTCTGTAATATGTGGGATGAATGACACTGGAAAAGGGTTTATCTTTCTTCTTTGGCACAAAGAGAAACTAGTTGACCTGCCAAAACCTGCTGAACTACATGTTCCCACCATCAGGAGTTTCAGATGGGTTTTCTAGTTAACGTCTAGAAAGTATGGAACTACAAAAACTGACTGAAGAACCCATTGTGGCTTAATTCTCCCTTCTGGAGAAAATAAATCTCAAGCAGGCATTGGTATCAGGGGGAGTAGAGATAGGAAAGCAAGGGCTGCATTTAAAAAGTACCCTTCATAATGGTCTGACTTCAGGGGTGAAAACTCTCACTGAAGCTTGTGGGACTTGGTGAGAGTTTATCCCTCTTTTAAATATATAAGTAAATAAATTAATCATTTTTCTAGATGGCTACATTCTAAATGCAGCTTTGGCCACCGTTGCTTACAGGCATCAGCCAAAATAATGAGGTCTGCAGAGAGAAATGGCTTGAGCATCTCTACTCACTCCAAAGGTAATAGGAGGGAGGAAAAAGTGCCTACCTTCAGAAGAGGAATAGATGTCAAAGTGGAGGGCAACCAGATCAGTGGCATGCAAGAAATAGAATACATTTCAATATGAGCATTTGGGTTTATTTGGAGAATCAATTAACAATAAGTGCACGCATCCATTTACAAAATCGTAGTGCACCAGACACATACACACAGAAGATGTAATTGAAAACTGAAATACCACCAAGAGGAATAATCATTAAAGCAAAACAAAGAACATCTCCCCAGTGCCAAGAATAATATTTAATAAAGCAAAATAATTCATTCATCTGCAGCTATATCCTTAGGGAGAGGCCACAAACCAACAAGCAAACAAATCAAGATAGCAATGAAAATATCATTGTAAAGGCAATGGAAGGAACAAGGGAAAAACTTTTCTGCAGATTTTATGCTTATGAAACAGAAGTATTTCAATTTCATCGTTTGTATGTAGATACATTCATTAGAGGATAGGAAATTCTATCATATGTTCCTATCATCCCAAGGAATAATTATTATTCTCCTCTTCGGATATTTTACTATTTATTGGCATAGTTCAGAATTTGGGAGTTCAAGTAAAAAATACCAGCCAAGTCTCAAGTGCCTATTTTCTTTCCTTAAAGCATAGGAAGACCACAAGTTGATGAAATGAAGTTGTCTCCATCTTTGTTCTGAACGTGTAGCAGCTGAGTCACGCAAATACCCCGGGTTAAAAAGTGACACTTTGCAGTACCCAGTGGGCACCTGACACTCCTGGGGAAGATGGTTGCTGTATGATTCTTGAGATGCCTGAACCTGTAATTTAAATCCCTACACAGCATCTTGTATGCTGGAATTTACAGTCTTTGATGATAGTTTTTCTTATTAGAAACAAAGATAAGGATGGGAGAAAGCAACAGCCAAATAGGTCTCAGTGGAGAAAGACTCAAGGGGCTCTCCAATGAAGACAGTGTTTTAGGGGAGATGCCCACTGTCTGTCCACTACCCAACTTTCACTGTTATCAGACCAGCCTGCAAGGCAGCCATTCTCTTATGGCTGTCTGCTTTTGTCTGAATCCTTTTCTTTTTCCCAAGGATATCATTCATAGAAATTAAACTTCTGTGTTTGTGGAAATTCATACAATTTACAGGAGATATAACTTGTTTTCCATATCCTGTGAGTCGAAATGGAAAGATTTACTAAGATTTAGGAATGCTGGAGCTGTATCTTATTAGCAACGGCTTTAATCTGGCATCCTTCCTCCAAGAGGTCCTCTGAGGAAGACACAGTCTCCATTGAGGAAGTATGGGCTAATTTTGCCATATAAGGTTGTCAGCAGTTAATGATTATACACCCTAAAGAATGTTACATTGCCCTGTATTCCCACTTTGCATCTACCCTCCATGAGATAACTCTGAGTACTCCCAACTATTTCTTGCTCCTGCTAAATTATATGCCCAGAAATACTTCATCACCATGAGTTTCAGAGATCAATTAAGCACTATGGGAAGAAAAAAAATATCTTTGTTTGCAACAGCAGAAAATTTTTCTAGTTCTTCTTCCTCCCCATTGACCAGTATCTGATTCACCAGGTATTTATCAGGCCTCTGTAATGTCCTCTGCTCTAACTCTTCAATGGTATGGCTGTGCTTAAATCCTCCAAGGTCCCTCATGGTATTCACTATGTAACCCTGACATCTTCAAACATACCTCTTTCCAGCCGACAGTCCACTGCCTTCATGTTCACTAAATTAATTCATCTTTTGCCAAAATCTTTTTGAATCTTGCCCCATTAGAAGTGCACCACTGGTATGGCAGAATTAAGGAGAGATGCATCCATCATGATGTCTGGAGACACAGATGGTAAAATGGTGAAAATTTAGCTCTAGCTTGACTTTATCAATTCTTCCTTGTTGTATTTGAAGTGAAGGTCACTGCCAAGACATCCTCACAGCAACAAGTAGCACTTGCTCCAGTTGGAAATCCAGGCACTGTTCACATCTGTCATATATCAAGACTTTCTACACAGAAATTACATTGACTGAACAATCCCAGCATCACAGTTCAACTTTTTTGTTTTTTTTCCTATGTAGTGACAGATGAGATGTCTGTGCATGAAGAGCACAAACTACCCCTTCTTTATCCTTCCTCACAGAGGCCATAAGATAGCAGAAATTTTGGTACTTTTCTCTATAGGAAAATGGCTTTTATTTTGCAGTCCCTAAACGAGTGTAGTTCATGCTTCTGCAGCTGAGTCTGATTCCTCATGCTGTTTTTACAAACAAGGGTGAGAGATAGCTCTTAGTATAGCTCTCCTTAGCTGTGTCTTAGATTTTTGTCTTAAGCAGACCTTGATAGTATTTTTAAAGGGGAGCTTTTTGCTACTTACAACAGATTTCATGGTAACTCCTCTTCACAATTTGCATTTAGTCAGATGACAGTCACCATCAGTGGGCAACTCTCATTTTCTACTGCTGTATCTTGGCAAACTTCTAGTTCGCAGCTTTCCTCTGCACTGACAGAGTCCTCTGACTTCATGCCACCAGCACACTCCCACTTTGTGGGCACATTAAATCAGTTCAGTGAGATGAAGCCTTCCACCAGCAGCTTCCCTCCACGTGAGCCACTGCTCTCTTGCTGGGACACGATGCAATTTCCCATGCAGCCAGTTTCTCAGTCATCTGTCCATTTCTGATCATCTCCTTTTTATTGAATAGATTGTCATGTGACAACATGCAAAATGCTTGGCTGTAGCTGAGGTCCTTGTGTTTTAAGGACTTTATTCTAAGACAAAAGGAGAATGCTTCTCTGCTCCTCCAGGTGCCTATACGCAGCATTATTCACTGTCTGCAGAGCTGTTTCATATAAATGGGTAATTGATTATGTGTGTTTAACAGATGCCTTGCAACATCAGTCTCATCCATGCATGTGTTGTATCTCCTATTTTCTCTCCTGTTGCATGATTCCTGGCTCTGTTTCACTGCATGCTCAGATCACAGCAAACAAAAATGGTATCAGCAGGAGTGACAAATGCACCCTGAGATCCTCAGGACTGAAGCACATACCACTGAGGCCACCTGGTGTACAGAGCCAAGCTTCAGTCCACTCAGCTCTGGCACAATGCATCAGAGATCATTAAGTGAATAAACAGAACAAAACAAAACAAAACAAAGCGGGCCCCACTTATGTTAGTGATAGCCAAGCTGGACTCCTTAAAGGCAGAGCTGAGGCTAACTGCCCTTGTTCTGCAAAGGAGTGCTTGTGATTGAGCCGATAAGTTTTAATAGCCAGAGAGTTTATTGGTGTGAGAGGGAATAAACCTACGATGCACATAAGGCATCACATTGGAAAAGGCTCATTTTGCAAAATGGCTCTGCAACACTGTTAGCATTGGCTGGTCTAGAAATGGAGCACAGCAAGAGTGACTGTGGATGGGATCAGCCTTACTCTCCCTCTCATGTCGTATTTACACCCTTCTCAGATGTGGGAATACGTCCCTCCTGTGAACAGTCCCTGCTGTCCTCTTCCCAGTGTGGATGGATAACTTTGAGTGTCACGTCCTCTTACTTTCCCCCTTTCATTTTTTTTTTCTAACCACCCTGAAAAGTGGTTTGTCTGTCCGCTCAAGTGTGAGAAAAGTCTAAGCAAAGAGAGAGCAAACTGTGCCATGAAATTAGAATTTGAAATGTTAGCATGCAACCTGAGCTTGAAAGGGTTTCTTTGCCCTACTTTATACACATTTTACAGATATTTGCAACCGAACTGGAGAGCCTGGGGCCATGCAACTCTTCAGACAGCTGTGGAGTGCCTCTAAAGTCCATGTGTACATAAAACTGTTAATGAGGTCATGTGCTGGGTCATAGTATCAATCAGTGTATAACTATAATGCAGCTGACATATTTTGGATGAACATCCCATCCACAGGATGGACACAGCTCTGCATGAGCTGTGTGACTGTTGGATTGTAGCATTTTCCTTACAGCTAGAACTCATCGTGATCCATTCAACTATTGGCCTGATTCCCTGGGAGTCATCCATCAAAAAAACAAGGCTCATCTCCAGGCTGCCTGGTAGTTTTTTCCCTATGGACCGTGCCCTCCAGCAGGAACCTGCTGACCTGTGGCTTGGTTCTGGCTTGAAGACTCCACAGCTGTGGAATATATGAAAAAACATATCAATATATGAACAATATAACAATATATGAAATGGCATAGAGATGGCCAAGGGAGAGGTAAATCCAAAAGATTCTCCCTGACTGAACAAAAATTGGCACAACAATGTTACAAAACATTTGAAACATAACCAGAGCCCCTTAAAGAAGTAATCCTGCATAGAAACTTCATGGAAAAACCATGTAGTCTCCATGAACATGAAGGAGATTATTTTAGCTAGATCAAAGTCAGAGTGCTGTATTTGTCACCCATCTGCTGCAGTCTGGCTTACACCAAAAAAAATCCTTTCCATACATCTTCCATATGTTAGGAGGCAATTTGGATGTCTGAAAGTTAGTCATAGAGATAAGAGAGAGATGCAGTGTCATCTTCTCCATCCAGGGTACGACTGTTCCCTGCAATACGTTTCACAGTGGAGCCAGATTTTTTATTTTTCACTTTTTACTTGTAATTTTTTATTTTCTATATTTTTCTGTTCAGTATCCTAAAGTAATACAGGAGAAAGTCCTGGGCAAGTCTACTACTAAAAAAATCTTCAGATTTTAGCTTTAAAAGAAAAGAAGAAAAAAAAAAGCATAAGAAAATATGCCTATGCAAAATACAGTTGGGGTCAACTTGAAGATTTTTTTTGCTCCAGAAATAAGCATCTTACTGTGTTAACAGAAAATTTAGGATTTTTTTATTATTATTTAACTCTTTTTCCTTTTGATTGTAATCAAATTTTAAATGGAAAAAAAAAATATTTGGAAATAAAAGTCAAAATATTTTTTAAGAAAAAATCTGAGATGAATTGTTTGGGCATTTCCTCGTATGAAACATTTCATGCAGAAGAGCATTTCAGTGTGAAATGCTTTCAAAAATGCTGTTGGTTTTTTTGTTGAGGGTTTGTTGCTTTGTTTCTTTTTGAGAAAAAATGTACTGGAATGGACCCATATTCGCAAACACTTTGGAGTTCCCCCAGCCCTCCATCTCTTTGCTTTTCTATAAAGCTAAATGGGGGATTCTAGACAGACCCAATTTATATTGCAATTCCTGCACAGAAAATCTCGTTACCGAGATCTGCCTTTCACCTGAACCTCTGTGGCTTCATTTTCTCATTCTCTGAGAATCCCTTTACCAACTTTCCATCATAGAGGCTGTGCTGATACAGCTGCTTTCAAGCATCCCAAGTGCCTACTGGTACAATAGACACATAAATGACTTTTTAGGAGCCAAAGCATCTCCAGGTGAGCAGCACATCAACATCAGCTCCCTCATGATTGGATTCTAGAAAAAAATAATAATAATAATAATAAAATAAGCAAGGAGAATATCTCATCCAGAGTCTCATCTGGTATTCAGGATACCACTGTATCCTGAATCTTGCTAGGTCTGGTCTGGAAGCAATGCTGGATCTGGATGGGATATTGCACTGACAGCCCAAACACGTGCATTTGTGGTTAGGGCTGACTTCTACATGTTTGTCATTGAGCATTGCCATTTACTGCGACAAAGTAATGACTGACCCACCACAGATAAATAAGCCACATATTCCAGTCAATAGTAAAGGGAAGCCATCATGCGTAGGGAAGACAAATTTAGACAACTTACAGAATTTATAAAAAGTAAGAAACCTGTTAGACCATCCAGGCAATTTTCATACTCTTGTGAGAGTTATCTCCAGAATAAATGCTGATGTTCTGTTTTTCCTGGCTTAAAATCATTCTTTTCAGGGACTTCCAATTATTCCATACCCCCATAGGTCTCTTTCTCAGAAACCTTTCCTGTAAGGTCTGCCCAAATTTCACATTTTCTCTGCCTTAATTGAATCCTCTTGCTGCTAGCTTTACCCTGGGTATCATGCCAAATAATTGCTGTTCTCCTTCAGTGTTAACGATCTCTTGAAGTTTGGCTTTTCCTAAGTCTGTTTAATTGCCTCTCCCACTGTATGCATATAGATACAATTCTTTTAATTCTCACAATAAACCCATGCCTCCAGCCTTCAGATCAGAGGAGAGCAACGAAAATGAAGTAATTCTGCTCCTCAAGAACTTGTTGGCAATACAGAGCTATTAATCAAATGCAGTTTCCCAGCTGCAGTTGAATCATATATAAATAGAGACAGGCTGTGCAGATCAGAATTGCAGCGATTTATTTTGGCATCCTCACCTATCTTTACACTTCTAGAAATTAGATGGCTAATCTACGTTGGGCATCTGGACTACTTTTGAAAACACACAAGAGGGAAATATAAAGCTCTGGATTTCTTATAGGCAGCTTTGAGATGTCCTCTGGGGGAATAACATTTCTGACTTTGCATAGGGAAGCTGGACAAGCCCCTGGGTACAAGGTGAAGATGCTGACATTTAGGGAGGGTATATATGGGCTTCCACTTGTGAGCTGGTTGTCTACTCACCTGGTCAACAGAGACCTTCTTTAGTCAAAAGCTTTGGGAGGGACTCAGCTGATCAAGAGCAAGAATTTACCGCTGGAAGAGCAGACCATGTCCTTCTCATCCAATCAATATTTTACTGAGATGGCCACCAGCTGCAATGGGAGCCAAGGCATAGTTGGGGAAAAATCCTCATTTTCGGCATTTTATTGTGCAAGTTGAAATTAACTGTAGGTGTCCAATTTTCAAAGGCTAATTTGGGATCATTCAGGTTTAAGATAAGGGTCTTCGTACTTCCAGTATCTATAATTTACATTAAAAATTGGATCCAGTAACTGTTATGTGGAATAAATATTGAGTTCATTAATGACTGTCTACACTGATGCTTTTCTAATTGTTTGAGAAAACTTCCCTTGAGGAAACCATAACACCATCGCTTTCAGACTGCAAAACATTCTGTTATTTACTGAAGTATTCAGGGGGAAAAAAATAAAGGGATATGTCTGTTCCTTTACAATTGCATAAGTCACACATCCTCAGAGCCTTTCCTTTCTTGTTTGTTCATCTTGAAACACTTAAATGGTGTCTGATTTTCAGAAGGTATTCACCCTTCTGCCAAAAACCAGGCTGCTCTGAAGAAAGATGCAATAGATGTCTATCTCTATTAGCATTACTTTGTGGAGTTATTCAAACTTGGGATACATTTATGACCCCCGAAGAACCCTTTTTTCCCTCCCAAGTCCGCAGCAAGACTTCTGTGAGGTTACACATTATGAGAGTACGAAAGGGGACATCTTCTCACCCAGCAAAGTCACACTTTACTCGCAGAGTCCCAGGGATCATTCTTGTTGGGCGAGCAAGGCAAAAGAAATCAGGTGTCCCTTTGCCAAAGAAAAGTCATTTTGAAACGGAGATTTAAACAACTAATAATCTGTTTCCCCATGCTTAGCCCAGGCATCACTATTGCCTTAGCTGGAATGAGACGGAGCCAGGCAACCTTGCTCCTGAGGAAGAAGACCTCCCTTATCCACATAAAATCCTGAACCTCACAGAGGTTAGTTGCTACCCTAAGATGTAGACAAGGGAGATTATTCTTAATGTAACTCGTTGCTCATCTACAGATCCATTGACATTAAGATTTTGGCTAGCACTCCCTCATCACAGTGCCAGGTCTGCGTTGGCTGAGCTGGAGCTGTTTGTGATAGTGACACTGCAGAATAACACACTGCTCCCATGAAATAACCCCCCTCAGGGCAGGGTCACCAGCCTTACATTCATCAAAAGTACATTGGATGACACACAGGAGTTATCTGACCATCTGACTCGTAACTAATGATTACACTTATCTGTTCCTGCAGTGTTTTGAAATGAGACAAAATGAAAACACCGCACTGAAGTCAGGAAGGACTTCAGTGCCTACAAGAAGTACAAGAAGATCCCTTTGTGGTCTGATCCCACTTCTGACTGTTCAGTTAAAACTAAGACTTTGGCAGCTATGCGTTTCTTTGTCTGGGAAAGAAACAGAGAGACTTACATTATCTGTCGAGGTGCATTTATCTCAGTAATGAGTCCTTTTAATACTCATTAAAACTAATTCTGTTCTATTCTCTGACCTAAGGGCACTCCAACTCCACTTTAGATTGCAGAAGGGGAGCAGTTTCCTCAGGTTCCTGCAGCTAGCTCAGATGATCCCATCACAGGAACACTGGTGAGGGCACACTGCAGAGACAATGGACCAAAGCATTCATTTCTGAGAGCACAAGCAATACTCCCAGAGGTTGCCCACCCAGAACATCTTGCATATGAAATAGCTATAAAGGCCCTGCTAGCATCGGGGGTTCATCACTAAATAACAACAAACTTTTCCCTCCCAGAAAACTTTTCCATCCAGAGTGAAACTTGACTGCATTTGCATGTTCCCTGCTGACACTTTCTTTCTTGTAACACCAATTTCTTGTAGCATCATGAGTTATTTTGAAAAGCTGGGGATTAACTTGAGGAAAGAAGTTTTGAATTACTTTTCAGATCCCAATAACCCATGAGGAGTGTAAGTTGTCCCCCAGGTCACCCATTTACTTGCTTAAACCTATGTTGTACAGCTAGATTTCAAAACGCACTGGCTTCCAGCTACAGCAGCCACATCAACATCTGTTACCCGTGTCAGAACCACTCATTTAGGACTGTATGGAGCTCAGTGGGTTTGTTTCATGGGGGCATTAAGTGAAGTTGTTGTGCTGCTGCACCTATTGAATGGCTTAGGTTGGAGGATCATCTAGTTCCAACAATGTCCCCAGTGTCCTGTCAAGATCCAGTTTGAACTCCAGGATTCTTTGAGGCACAAATTTCTAACTTCCAGAGAGAATTCGACAAACAGCAATGGTCATGATTCCTGAGCTGACCTCCTTGTAACCTCTCAGGACATGTGCCTTAAAGTCAACACATTGCTGCAAGAAACCTTCATAGGCATTGGCAAAGGCCAATTCAGTGCAGGACTTTGAAAACACCCTAACCACAACTCACAAAATGTTTCCCTATCTCCAGCTTGCTAAAAATGCCCTAAACTTGCATATAAGTATGGAATAATTAACACTGGATTTTCACCTTTATTAACCTTCCCAAAAGTGATACCTGTGGTGCTTGGCTCTCAGGCTCCTCTGGGAGTATGTTTCTCACTGCTCTTCTGAGCAACATGGCTACAACATATTCTCAGTAAAAAGTAATAGTTATAGAGCCTGGGCTCTTGAAAAAGGAGCATTATTATCTGATTTGCTTCCTCTGCAACTACAGCGATGCATTTGAGTATTAAGATTTCCATCTAAAGATATTTTGGAATGAAGTAATTCTAGCCTCACATACAGCCATTGTAGCCTCACTGTTTTGTCTACGACTTCTTCCTAATCTAAATTTGTCTTATTTCAGATTCCAGTCTTGTGGCTTAAAGACTAAAATAGACAGACTAATCCTAACCCTAACACTAACCATAACCCTAACCCTAAACTACCAGGAAAACCCTCCAGCACAGCCTTCTCTTAAGTCTTTCCTATGTAAAATTCTGGATCTTCTTAAACTCAACGCAATACAAACAATAAGTAATGCAATGGGTGTTACAGTTCTGATTTGCCAGTGCTTTGACTTGCCAGCAGAATGTAATCTCATGCTCATTCTAAAGAGAATGCCTATACAGAATCTAAGCCACACTGATTAGAAAACTAAACAACCTAAATTCTCAGAACAGTTTTCATGAACATTTAGTAGAAATAAGGACACATTTTTTCATCTCAAGTCTCGTTCATCAGATCTATCTTTTAGGCACTGCTACATCTGGTGTCTTAAACTTAAAGGCTAGTAAACGCAAGGACAGTCTGATGCCTAGGAATTAAATAAGCATGCTTAAGGCACACAAGGCTTTTGTAAAAAGCGGTAGACCTGGACAACTTTGACTCCCTAGACGCAGGATTATAAATGCACTGGGGGCCCTTTATAAAAAACTCTGTACCCACAGTAGGGTCTCTTTACTGTTGTGCTCTCACATCTCAGTTTTAAGTCCACTGATGCCAGTCTGCTTAGGGCATGGGAATAGAGTTGGACACATGCTTTTCCAAAGTGTCATTAGATGAGAATGTTTTGGGTTGGTGTTTTGCTTTGTTTATTTCTTTTGGAAACAAAAAGGTCAGAACATTCAGTTTAGGAAAAATAAGCCCATCCTATAAAGTCAGTGAGCAAGCACTGGAGACTGATGCTGATGTTCTCCAAGAGCTGGAATTCATTTTGCAGAGTTTGTCACTTTTCTAATTGAAAAAGCTGTCTCTGCAACATTTAGAAACTAAAAATATCAAGTGATGAAGCACAAGGAGGGAGAAAAAAATGGAAAATCAAGCACTAAGCAGCAGACATCTGCCACCATGAGTTCCAGGTCTTACAGCAAGGACATTGAGAAACAGAGCACTCAGTTGTCCCCACAAGCACATCTCCAGGAGCCATTTCCTGACCATCAGGGTGTGAATACTATTTTGCCTAACACAGACATTAATTCTGCATACAAGAGGTAGGCAGTTAGATCCAAGAATACAGAAGTTAGATTAATCATGAATGATAAAGGTGTTTTCGGGAGGAAAGTTCTCAATTTGCCTTTTCAGTAAAAGAAAACCAGGCTCCAAATCTCCAATAGTTATCCTTAAAGCAACTAAAAATTGAGCCCATGATTGATGTTTTTTTATTTTTTTCCCCAGCAGTGTTTTGGTTTGTCTTGTCTTGTCTTGTTTTCTTTTGCTTTGCTTTGTGGAAAAGAGTTCAACTCCATTATCTCTCATTGGGAAAAGTTCTACTAGAATGTGATCTCCATTTCCCAAACTTCAGGATCCTTGCTGTTAGCTACTCAGAGCTTTTTTCAATCATTTTGACTCTGACAAATTTGGAATCCTAACCACTTCATTCCTGTAAAGGTTTGCAGGAAATTTCTGAAAATTCAACATTTCTCATGAAACAGAATTCTTAATTTCTGGCAAAGCCAGTAGTCTAGTCACAAGCTCTTCATTTCCCTCACTAAGAAAATTCAATAAATTTTCAATGAAAACTATATTTAAAGTATCATGAAATTTCAGCTGCCTGAAAAATACTCTCGTCATCTGAAAACAACATAACTGTATTGGTATGTGATCTGGTTGTGCATTGTGCCTTGAAAACAAAATAAAAACACGTTCTGCATCCAGGAATCCTTAGTACCACTTTAGTTCTCACTGTGCAAAAGCATAGGTGTTTAACCTAAGCCACCTGAGCTTTTCTTTTAGTCATAATAGATGAAGACTGCCTCAGTTACCTATAGAAAGAGTCAAGACACATGCAAAGCATTAAGCTATCTACATTGCATGTGATGAAACCGAGGAAAAATCCTCCTTTTTGGATCTCAAATTGCTCATAGCAGTTTTTGTAAGCTGGCACTGTATTTCTATGGGTTTTGAAGTGAGAAGTGATATTTCACCAGTATCAACACCAGAGCACAAATGCAGACTGCTGCAAAGACCTTGGGAACGTCTCAGTAAACAAAGATCTAGATACAAGGAGAAGGAAAAGAAACTGAAATCTAAAGAGCTGTGATCTATCTACTGACACTAATGATCTAAGAAAGGATGACTAAAACATTTCCACATAAATTTCTGATAGTTAAACTCAAAGACCTCAAAGAAAGAAAGAAACACCATTCCTTAACATAGGTAGAAAGCAGAGCTGAGGACACTGCATCAAACAGAAAAGCAGTATTGCTGAAGCACACTGATACCATCTTTCTGCCCATCCAAAGGGGATGGCCTTGCAGTCTCAGGTTTACTTGAGAATTTCAGCTGTGTAGAAATTTAGGAAAATGCTTGAACCCCATAGGGCTTCATTGAGCATTTGCCTCCATCTCATCCACAGCCACTGAGTTAAGGAACTTAGAACATCTTCTCCTTTGTCTCTTCTCTTTCCCTGTGAAATTTCACCCTTGGATGTCTCAGCATCACCTTACACATAATAAAAAAAACAATACTTGCCAATCCTCTGAGAGGTTAAAGATGTAAAGAATCCTATGTATTGTTATTAATCACAAAAACTACAACACAGAAGCTCATGATAACTCAGGCCAGGCTCTTTAAGACCAGTTCAAATGATTCCTTCTCTCATTGCTGCACTTCCTTTCTCCTCAAATATCTGAACTTTGACCAAAATGCCCTAATTTCTCTAATTTTTCTTGCACAAGATTGTCCAAGGCACTCTCCGTGCTCTCTTCGCCTTCCTCATCAATGCTACAGGGATTCTGCTTCTGCATGCTGTCCCTCAGACTTGGCCTGTCACTCCATCCCATTCACTCATCCCATAGCCAACAACAAAGACCTCAACTCCTGCTAAGGGATGAACCACCAGGAGAGTAACATAGCCCCATTATTTCCATCAGCATCTCATGTCACAGAAGATCCTGCATGAGCTCCAATCTCCTGGGTGGACCGTTGATCTGATCCAGTGGAACTGTGCTTTTAGATATAGAGCAAGATAGCAAGTGCCATAGAGATGTTTTCCTTTCCCGCCACCAAAGTTGAATTCAGAGGATGAACTCAGTCTAATTACACAATGGTCAGCTCTGCTTTTATTTTAACCTCCTTAAAGAGATAATTTCCTACAGTATGTCTCTGCCACTGCTTATTACCTGCTGATAAGAAAGAATGGGACTGGTTGAGGAAAAGTATGCCTTAATGAAAAAGAAGAATAGGAAACAAGTCAGCATGGAAATCTGCATGCCTGGGACTTCGGCCACAAAAAAAAAAAAAAGTTTTCCTTTAATTCTCCTTGTCATTACTTATATTCTATTTCCTTAGATTATTCCTTCTCCTTACACTCACTAAAATTAGGCAACCACAGAAAATTTGATGCAAACTGAGCGACTTGCCCCTCGGAAAACAACCTGGTGGGCTCTGCCCAGGGTTGGATCCACAGTCCTATTTGCTGCCATTCCCAGCACGAGTCCCCAGCTGCAAACAAGCCAGTGCTGCTCACAGGCCAGGGCTTGCTCCTCAATTCTGCAGGGAGCAGTGCGGCTTGGCTCGGCGCTCGTTCCTGTGATCTACAGCCAGCACCAGTGTTAGCCTAAGGATCCAGGCTGGAAAAGAGCGTAGGAGTTGTCACACTGGATCAATCCAATGGTCCATCGAGCCAGCGCTCACTTACTGAAAACAGTTGTTAACAGATGCTTCAAAGCAAATGCGCTGGGCTGCTGCCTGCCCAAGGGAGAAATTTTCCAATCACAGGTAGTTGTGGGCTGGCTTGTACCCTGCAGTGCGGAAGCTCAACATCCTCTCTAAGAGAAAAAATATCCCAGATTCAGGTTGGTCTGGGCTGCACAGTACATTTGAATCCACAGGGTCTGCACCACGCTGGGAGCACTCCCTTCATTCCAGCGGCAGATGTTCCTTCCATCCACGTAAATCTGACTTGCTGTCTGCTAGGTAGTGCTGCTGAGCAAATAACACGCTGTGCACCACAAGTAGCTGTCACTCTTGGCTTCAGTGCCATCTACTAATTTCTGGTGACACTTTGATGCTGGCTGTTGTGCACTTCAGTAGGTCCTTCCAGCCAATTTGCATCGACAACAGCTTGAATCATTTGCCAGTTACAAGTCCTTTACATGCATCTGAAAACATGCTGTCTTCTCACTATACTGCCTTTCCCCTGTTCCTCTAAGAGCTTATCCTAAGATCTTCCATGAAATAACAGTAGAAGAAAAAGACCACAAACCCTCTCAAGCCTTATAAAGACTCAGTTCCAGTTTTGACTCAGTGTTAGCTCACTCCTCTCTTGCTTAATCTAACAATCCACAGCAGAGATACCATCACTGAATTTGCTTGCATTACTTTTTAGCATGCTCATCAGCCTCATCTCCTAAAGCTTTCGATGACATCCTAGCCAAGCAAACATCCCTGCTGTTTCTGGAAATCAATGATACTGCCATTAAAATACGCTATAGAAAATAACATCAAGAAACCTGCAGACTTGGCAGCGCTGCCAGCACTGCAGAAAGCCCCAAAAGCTAACAATGGCCACAGATTTGAAATACTGCTGATTCCTCCATTTCCCATTTCTCCTCGTCCCAGTGGTGTCATTTGGAAATACATTACAGCTGAAAGACTTTGGGATGTTTTAATTACATCTGACTAAAACTTGCTGTTGCTAGAATTAGTGCGCCTATGTTTACGATTTATAGGTCTCTGTTTCGACACTAGTGAGGTCATAAATAACGTGAAATGGGCCCTTTAGTATTAGAAAATTCAGCACTCCTCTCTAAGCCTTGACACACACACACACTCTGAAGCCCTCGTAAGGTTTGCGGCGAGCACAGTATGAAATACAATACAATGCCAAAAGTGCAGGGTGGGGGACAAGAGGGTGGCAATAAATAATTTATCCACAGAGTATGAATGTCAACCCTTCAGGCAAGGACTCCCCGTTGCTTCAGTGAGGTGGGAGACTCACTGTGCTGTGGGTGGATGTGGATGCTAGTGAAGGGTTATTTCTGGAGTGCGCGTATTCTGCTTGCACCTAGAGGGCAGAGAGCTTTCAGTATTTCAAATGTGCTGATGCCAAGAGTGTGTTGGGTGAGGAAATGCACGTGTGAGATTGGGTCACACAAGGTATCACAGAACTGGCTCCTGGGCTGTCTTACTGACTTGCATCCCTCTGGCAAAGGGGCTTGGGAACATACAAAGGCTTGTTTTTCACTCTGAAGAAGCTGGGGAAGATTTCACAGGATGGGTCATCTTCAGAGCTGGAAGGCTCCCACAACTCACAAATTCAACTGATCTGTAAGGCTTGGGTGGGAAAAACAATCTCACCTGTGTGCAGATAGGTGTGATTTTTCCAGGCATGGTTTCCTCTGCATACAGGTACTTTGGAATTCTTGTTAGGAAAATGTATTTCTGTTTTCCAGTAAGGGCAGTAGAGAAGGGTAGAGTTTTTACCAAAGAGAAGTGGCACACAATCAAAACAACAACGTGAATTTTGACATTTTTTTGTGTATAGGACAGATGATAAACTTCTGATGATGACTTCTGCTGTTCTCTCATTTGTTTCCTAACTAATTTCTGCATATGGAAGTATTTATGTGGTTCTTGAGAAGCTCACTTCAACAATTCGGTGTCTGAAATTCAAACTTTAAATGGGCATTTTTATCTTGACACACAGCTTTTCCCAAGCCATTGTTTCTGTCTCTCTGTGAGCATGGGTTTGAGAACCTGCCTAATGAATCCAGAATTTTGTTTCATTTATTGTAATATCTTATATTATTTTCCATTATCTCTTGTGCATTTGCTGATGGGGAAAAAAAAAAGGGGGGGGGGGGGGGGAGGGGGAGAAAAAAAGATGAAATAAATACAAGAGACTCTCATGAATGCCATGAATGTTCCACTTTCATGGGGAAATGAATAATAATGTAGCTACTGAGGACTGCAAAATAACTGCTTTTGACAGAAATATTGTCCGAGATACAAATATTTAAGTACAGGGTTGATTCAGGCATGCTGTCTGTTTTGTTCTTTCTGTTTTTGAAGAAAACATGGAATTTTCAGGAAAATGGCAAACACAAAATATTGCAGCTAAAAATAAATAAATAAATAAATGAATATGACCATTAAAGATATCTGCTTTTCATAGATCTCTCTTCTTTCTCCCTTCGTGGTGAACCCTATGCTGGGACTCAGTGGCCCAGGCTGTAAAGTTTTCTTTCAACTTCCATGAAAACATGCTCTAGTCTTAATAGTTTTGGGGTTGTACATAAACAGGGATGGAAAAAGTCTCTTTTGTTGTTATTGTTTTCTGCAGAAAGCAAACATGAGGAAGCCAATAATCCTTGATGTTTAGAAATGCACTACATAGCCCTTGAGTATGTGACTGAATCCTATTTGCACCGTACAAGACACAACAGGGTGCATTCTTTAGCATCGACTGATAGTAAATCTTCTTGTGTGATGTCTTACTGACCCCTGAAAACTCCAAGCTGCATCCCACAGCTTTTTTCTTGGCCCTTGTCACTGTTTCTTTTTGATACTCTTGTGTGCAATACCCCTATTACCGTGATTAAAACTCTGTCTAGAAGGGACCTTTGAGACTATCTACCTATCTCCTTGAGTAATTTCATCATGTAGAATCCAGCCCTGCTTGTATCTTGCACCAGCTGTATTTATTTAAGGTTTTCTTTTATAAATTCCTTAATAAAAAGCCATGCCAGTGTCAAAGAGTAGTTTTGCACTGTAAAACTGATCCCTGGTGGGATTATAATTTATATTTTTAAACTGAAAGCCATTGTCTGAGTCATAAATTTTTTGACTATGGAAATCTGTGCAGTTCTCACAATTGCAGATGTTATTCTTGACTTCACTTTTTCCTTCATTTTTAATCTCAAAGTGTTGCATTTTTTGGAAAAGAGAAAAGAAAAAAGAAAACAGCAAGAATGACACATAAATGTTTAAATGTGTCTTTACACCTACAGGACGTTTATTGGATTTGTTAAAATATAAGAAAGGAAAAGAGGAAAGATAAGTAAGCAAGGTTAAAAGTAAGTTAAAGTAAGCAAAAGTGAACTTGGAGAAACCAAGTGACAAGGTCACTGGAATGGTGGACTGAAGTCTCAACCCATCCACACACCCCTTGTGTTGCCAGATATACTCCACTTGACTGCTGGTCAAGGAGCAGACAGGTGAGTTTTACATATACCCTAGTGGTCCACAGCTTCTAACAGTACTTAAAGAAGTACTCATCCACTTCCTGAGGTATAAGCTGTTTCCTGAATCAAGAAGTATCTTAGCTCCTTATCTCAACCAGGAATGCAATAATGTTGCTTCCTCTCGCCCTTTGTTTATCGTATTTGTCTGCATTGCAATGTAATGGCTAATTCTCCAGTGTATTTGCACAGCACCCAAATTCTGGGACATGTATTCAGAATAACCAAAGGAAGAGGGATTTGAGATGTGAAAAATACTGTTGGCATGACTGTGCAGGAGGAGATTCTTGTTGGATGTTGGAACAGGGACTTGGGGAATGGACAAGCAATCAAAACAGGGGGAAGGAAAGAAGGAAGGAAGGAAGGAAGGAAGGAAGGAAGGAAGGAAGGAAGGAAGG